>OY759244.1:600000-960000 GCA_963662185.1 Eilema griseolum
TGAAGTGTCACCCGGCAAACCAATTTATAAGACGTTGTCACGTCAAAAAATAACAAAAGTGTCCTGCCATTAAAAATATACCACAGTTTCGTGTTGTATTTATCCAATATGAGTTTTAAAATGATAAAATAATCTATTTTCAAAATATACGATTATGTTCCATTTCACCGCTGAGGCGTCATTGAGCTCTTAAGAGAGCCGAAGACGTTTTTCAACACACTTGCGAATAAACTAATACTAAAAAATCATTTCAAGTCTCGGGTTCGATCCCAGGTTTTACCATGGCACACACCAATGACTTTTCGATGCTTTTCGAAGTCATGTGTGTATTTATCGCAGGTTTATATTATAAGTGCCCGGTTAATGGCAATAGGCTCGCCCACCTATTACATTGGGACTTAAAACATAAACTGGCGAAATGTGGGTGTTAGCACCTCTGCCCACCCCTTCGGGGATATATGCGTGAGTTTATGTTATTTTATGTTATAAATAGATACCTACATACATTACTACATACCTAAAAATATACAAATATATACATAAACAAATTTATTAATAAACAAAACTATGCCATCAAAAACAGTTCATTAGAATTTACCAACTGCACATATTGGTGGCGCGATTCTCATGCCACCTGAGCTAGTGGACTGTATTTTGCGGGGGTGAAGCTACATGTTTCATATGACACCTTACACAACAAACAAGATAGGTGATCGGGTTGCCGCGGAGGTGGTTTAGGCATTGAATGCAACCCAAGAAATTAGGAGAGGATGCACTAACCTTTATGACGCCACGTGCTGTCGGCGTCGGTGCACCGGTCTTCTCTTCCTGGCTCAGGCGCTGCTGCCCACATCACCAAATCACTTGAGGGACACACGAGAGGCACAATCCGATCGGTAAAGGTCTATGAAAGCGGTTAAAATCCAACAAACATTATTAATTTCTAAGAGTCGCGTGCGCCGCCGCCATTGATGCTTGCTAGTTCAAAGCGGAAGGCAAGATGCGGCCACTTCAACCATTGGCGGGGCGAAAACTATTGCTATCTCACTTTAAAGGTAGTGCGGGAGGGAGATGGGTATAGGGAGCGTGTGTTCAGTGTTAAACATTTGAATTTACTACTATTGAGCGAAAAAAATACAAATTCTACTACCGGCGCAACCATTCCCCCCGGCTTGAAGGGTTACCTTCAAAACGAAAAATGCGGAACAAATCTAAAGTCTAATCTAAATCTAGGTTTGGGAAACAACTAAAATATAAAAATTGGTTTGAACTCGTACCTACTGCTGGTCAGGCAGAGGGCAGAGGCGAACAACCGGGCGCAGATACGATCCGGTTGCGGTTTTAACCCGTACAACACGAGTTATCCCGCGGGAATCGGGAAAAAACTTCCTCTACTATCCCTAGAGGCCAATGTAAAGGAGGCGCATTCCCAGTCATAAGGACCACCACCGCACCTACAGTAACTGGGTTGGATGGAGCATTCCATTTTTGACGCGACTGCAGCGCGTGCAAATAATCGGTTCTCCAACGATTCCAAAACGATTGGACTAATTTATCTAAAAGAGCGTGACGAGTTAGAAGGTGCATTCTATTGTCATCAACATCTATTGCGGGCAAATATTTTTGCGTACTTAAATCACCGGTCAACTTTATATGACCGCGCGTAGATAAAATTCTCAAAAATCGGCCTACATAAACAACACAACGCAACAGTCTCGACCAAGACGAGACGCGACCAGCCAACAACAAAATAAGGGACTCTTCACGCGGGACCGATACAACAAGCGAGTGCTTCTTCTCCTCGGGTGGTTCGGAAACCGTAGTGGGATTGAATTGACTAACTGGCCACTTATCTAACGCGGCATGAATCCAGGACGGTCCACTAAACCTCAACGGGTGATCCAAAATTTGCGAAGGAAGCAATCCACGAGAGAGACAATCGGCTGGGTTGTCGGTGCCAGCAACGTGAAAGAGATTTTGTGGCGCTAATTCAGATTGAATTTTTGCCACTCTATTAGCGCCGAATGCGTCCCAACGATGGGGCGAAGAGTGGGCCCAACACAAAGCGACTGTTGAGTCCGAAAAAGCTAAAATTCTACTAATATTAATGCGAAAATTTACAATTATGTCAAATAAATTACCTTAAAGATTTTGACCACAATACAAAATGTCATTAAGCGACACGGAAGTGCTAGTCTTAGCACTGCCATCCAAAACTACGCGGAGTTTAGTAGTAAGCTTATCTTCTCTAATAACTCCGTGGTGCGGGATAATGTACGAAGGCTGGGTCTCGTCAGTGTCCGCAGGCGCAGGTGAGATGTAACCTTTATCTAAATATTCGTTAACAACCTCATCATAGGCTTGCTTTAACTTTGGCGACGCCTGCATCTTTCGTTCTAAACAAAGAAAGCGTTTTTCAGCGGATACACGGGAGTCACCGAGCGAAAAAATGTCTCCCTAGAAAGGGAGCGCGACAACATAACGACCCTGCTCATCACGAGTAGTCGTGCGACAATAAACCTCCTCAGCCATCTTGTCATCAGGGCTTAGGATAGGTGGGACATTGACCTCTTCAATTTCCCAAAACTTGCGGATGGTAGACTCCAGTGGCGGCTCGACGGTGCAACAGAACGAAGCAGTCGAGTGACTAAAACTATCTATAGAAGCGGGTGCGGAACCAATTATAACAAAACCAAGAACTGTTTCCAGTGCGTGCGGAGCGGGGTACGTTGGTCCCCCTTGAATCTTACGTGATAACTGGAGGTGCGGGAGAATCGAAGCGCCGATCAATATATCGACGACTCCAGGAACAGCGTAAGTCTCATCTGCTAAAGGCAAGTCTTTAAATTTCGTTAATAAAGACGTGTCAACCGGGACGGTAGGCAACTGTTCAGTTATTTTTTATCTATAACGAGCGAATCCATGTCAAACCAAATATTATAATTAAAACGAGATCTAAACCTTGTTTTAACGGTGCCATGAACAGCTGACTGTAAGCCTCCAAAACCCTTCACCACTGAGCGGGCCGAACGCTTATTAACATTGAAACCAAGACGCTGACAACAATCTTGAGTAATAAAATTACTTTGCGAAGCGCCATCTAACAGCGCTCGAACAATGTGCGGCTTACCCAATGCATCAACAATAATGACGCGAGCAGTCGCGAGAACGACAGTAGTGAGCCCAGCACTAGCGGACAACGAACACAAGGTGACGTCATTCGCAGCGGTGTCCGGGCGGGCCGGAGCGCGCGCGAGCGCGGGCTGCGGCTGTGGCGCAGGCCGCCGTGTGCCACCGCTCGACGAACCAACTGTGCTCACATTGGATGCGGCATTACTATTTTCAAAATGAAGTAAAGTGTGGTGTCTCGCTGAACATTTGCGACAACTATTGCTACTATTACATAAAACAACGCGGTGTTTAGTACCGAGACAATTAAAACAAAAATTATTAGCGCGAACAAATTTATAACGATCATTAGGCGATAATTTTAGGAAACCCGGACACTTGTACAATTGCGAATGATGAGTATTACACAAAGAGCAAACAGGTGATTGTACATGTCCTGGTGCGGTATTAACATAAGTATGAGTTGACCTCAGTGACTTCGATGACGCATCTATTTTACGTTCAGAACTAACAACTTTCTTCGCGCCTTCATGTTTCGATGAAGAGCGTTGCAATATTTTTATATGCTCGCGAACAAAACTTTCTAAGTCTTCGAACGTAGGAATTTTATTGCCGCGATGATCTGACTCAAATAAACGAATGGTTTCGGAATCTAATTTCTTCAAACCCATATACAAAAATAAGAAGTCGCAGAGGTCATCGATCTTTAGGTTCTTTACGGCGCGAACAGATGATGCGAAAGTATCTAGAAACTTCTCTAAGTTTTGATCGTTACATGCCGTAATGGATTTCAAATCAAACATCTGATCCAAATATGCGTTAGCTACCGATCTTTTATCCTCATACTTAGCTTTCAAAGTATTTAAAATTAAATTATAATTTTCGGCACTAAACGTAATTCCAGCGCAAACGGTTATAGCTTTACCAGTTAATTTTTCAACGAGATAATGCAATTTTTCGTGATCTGTCAACGAATCGTTCTTATCTATTGTATTCTCAAAACTATCTATAAATAAACACCAATTGCAAATGTGACCATCAAATTCGGGTATTTGAATTGGTGGCAACTTAGGTCGGTCGCGAGTGGGATTGGGTCGGTCAGACGGTTTCTCCAAACTCCTAGCGACGCGTTTGATACGACAATACAAATCGTCAAACGACGACAAGGCCTGATAACTCACTGAGTAATCGGGATTTAAATTTAACTCTAAAACGTTGATGTCATGTACTAAGGATTCGAAATCCGCGCGTAAACTATCTAAGTTTTCTATAGAACACAAGAACGAATCTCTAATAGCCAAATCAGAGGTTTTAAGTGCATTATCACAAATCGATTGTACGCGAGAGTAAAGCATTTCTCTTTTAGCGTATAAAAGTTTCAATTGAACTTTACTATCGGTACTACCAACCTTTGGGGGAATTTTTACAACTAAAGTGCGGTAAACAACAAATGAAATGACTTAATCTTAGCGGTACAGAACAGCGAAGCGGCGCGAACGATATCCGTAGGTAGGTAGGTACTTATGACTGCGAGTGCAAGCTTGAACAAACGCGCATAACAACAGATCGTACCTACGCGAGCTAGATCGCTGTCTAGGTTCAACTATTATTTCAGGGATTAAGTATTGCGTAATATCTATTCAAATTAAAATACTTTCGTATGAATTTGAATGAAATGCGAGCGAGGTATAACCGCGTACCTACCTATGTATGTATTAGGTAAATACGATGCGATCTAGCGGCGAACGGACAACTTAGAAATTGAAACAAATAAAAACAAAGCCAAATGCGTTAGGTATTACACTGTGCCTATGCACTAGGGTGTCTAGGATACCTAAGATCTAAACCTAAATTCCTAGATGCGGGGTTTTCTACTAAAATAACTAGGTAATTAGGTGCGGTGCGTTTATTCCCTATGGAATAAATAACAAAAAGCGAGCTACGACTAAGGATCCGGTACGATAAGGACCAAAAAGAATGGTGGCGCGATTCTCATGCCACCTGAGCTAGTGGACTGTATTTTGCGGGGGTGAAGCTACATGTTTCATATGACACCTTACACAACAAACAAGATAGGTGATCGGGTTGCCGCGGAGGTGGTTTAGGCATTGAATGCAACCCAAGAAATTAGGAGAGGATGCACTAACCTTTATGACGCCACGTGCTGTCGGCGTCGGTGCACCGGTCTTCTCTTCCTGGCTCAGGCGCTGCTGCCCACATCACCAAATCACTTGAGGGACACACGAGAGGCACAATCCGATCGGTAAAGGTCTATGAAAGCGGTTAAAATCCAACAAACATTATTAATTTCTAAGAGTCGCGTGCGCCGCCGCCATTGATGCTTGCTAGTTCAAAGCGGAAGGCAAGATGCGGCCACTTCAACCATTGGCGGGGTGAAAACTATTGCAATCTCACTTTAAAGGTAGTGCGGGAGGGAGATGGGTATAGGGAGCGTGTGTTCAGTGTTAAACATTTGAATTTACTACTATTGAGCGAAAAAAATACAAATTCTACTACCGGCGCAACCACATATACTCCCTAAGCTTCCTTTCCTCTTCGATTTCAAATTCGTGAACATATTTAAAAAGTTTTTCAGAAGAACGAGCACATACAACGAAGGCACAGTGAGGATATTTAGGTCTTTAAAATGTTTCCTACATGATTCTTGCTGACGTATACAGACGATAGTGCGAATTGCCCGTTTTTGTAACACGAAGGCCTTATTAATATATTCATAACTACCTCCCCAGCATAAAATACTGTACCTTAACTTAGACTCTACTAACGCGAAGTATACTATCTTTAGTTGCGGTATGTCGATAACATTTCTTGGGCTTCTCAAAACATAGCATGCTGAGGGATATCCATGCTGAGCTGATATAATCTGTTCTGATGCTTCAGGAAGATCCATGAACTGATTTTTTTAAAATTTATATTTAAGTTTCTTAATTAATTAGTGGATAAGATGTACTAACATAGCTTATTAAGTTGTGATACTAACAATCGTTGAATGGAATTTTATTCTGAAAATAAATAATTTTATTATTATTGTTATAATTATCTATGCTTTCAAGTTCGGGTTTCCAGTTAAGGTGACAAACAACATGTACGCCCAAAAACTTTACCACCTATGCCATGTCAACTTTTTCATCGTCTAATGAACAATTTAACCGATTCTTATTTTTAGAACTTGTACGAAATAATATCAAATTGGTTTTAGTTGCATTCGCCTTGAGTTCGAAATTCTACTAAGGCTTCATTTACGCGCATATTGAGCGAGTCAATAGTATCTACTGAGATAACGGCGTTCGTGTCATCTGCAAAAACTACTAGCTGTGTATGTCCTTGTAAGCTTTTCTCCATATGCGTTATTAAGTCATTAATGAAATAAATAAATACAATATACTACCTACAATATACAATATAATACTACTACAATATAAATATTTTTAATGCAATAAAAAGATATTAAGTACAATATAATTATACACATATACATACATACACATATACATATATACAAATATACATATACATACCTAAACAGATATGATGATATACTATGTTACAAGTGACACCATCGACAAATAGTGCTCCTTGACTGTTGCCGCGCTACGCCACGCGCCATCTAGCGACGGTTGCGAGACCTATAGGTGCGAGCGGCGGGGAGAGGGGGTCGACCATCGGCGCCTGCGTGGGGGGTGTCGGCCGGCACAATCAATCTAATATACCTTACGTACATCCGTTTTTAAAAAAAAGGTCATATTATATCTATAAAAATTGTAACAAACGTACAAATTAAAAACCTCAATCAATCAAACTCTGCGTTATAATTGAATTCTCCCGAACATATTTGGACCTTCGGCCGGATTGAAATCATCAGACCACGCCACGTTCTGAAGAATATAGAAGAATTCCGTCGCCACCTGAATCTACGTTGCGGGTGATATCAGCCACGTAAGTAGCTTTCGATTCTTGCAAGCTGCTAGGATGAGTGAAGAGGAGTATAGTGAAGCTGGAAATGTCTTAAGTTTAATTGAATTAAAGAAACAAAGGCCATCTTTAAAAGGTAGACTAACTTTGTTCGAAAAATATGTCGGTAAGTTTGAAAATAAATCCCTATCTGAAACGCAGCAAGCTGGATTTAAGCATGCGTATTGAGTCGAATTTGATTTTATTTGATACATTTAATAATGTTCAGAGCAAAATAGAAAGTGTTCTGGACGAAACTGAAATGATAAAACAGCTCGACTATAGGGAAGCTGTAGAAAATCAATATTATAGCGCAATGTCTATTGCAAAATTTCTTATCGATGTAGGTAAAGGCAAAAGTGACGATTCTCAGTGTTCAAATCCGCATTATAAAACGAAAGCTTCAATAAAATTACCCGAGATTAAGTTACCCTCATTCGATGGCACGTTTGATAAATGGCTCGAATATAGGAATTCGTATTTGTCTATGATTCATAAGCGAAGTGATCTAGATGCAATAGAAAAATTTCATTATTTAAAACGTTCCCTCACTGGTTTAGCTCTCCAGGTTATCGGCGAGTTAGATTTCACGGCCTCTAATTACGTCCACGCGTGGGCGCTGTTAGAAGAAAGATTTAATAATAATAGGTTACTCATTCAAAATCATGTCCGTTCGGTTTTCACTGCACAATCCATTAAAAAGGCTTCAGCTGAAGAAATACGAAATTTAATTGATATTATTTTGCGAAATTTACGAGCACTTAAATCCTTGGATGAGCCAACGGAATCGTGGGATACCCTTATTATATATATAATTGTGTCAAAACTAGACTCATCCACAGAACTCGAATGGGAAAATTATATCGGGTTATTTCCATCGGAATTAAAAAATGAGAAATTGCAATTAGATAACTTATTGAATTTTCTAAGAAACCGTGCTAATTCGCTAGATATGATTCATAGAAACAAAGCTGAACCTAAAAATAATACAATGGATAAAAGGCACAAAACTACCTCCCACCCACAAAAATCACATAGTTTTGTTTCAATGCGTAATAATGAGGCTAAATCTAACAAGTTGGTTCACCAATGCATTATGTGCGGTGATAATCACTTATTATATTCTTGTATTCGTTTCCTAAATTTGTCTGTGTCAGAGAGAATTAACTTTACTGATAACAAGAACATATGTAAAAACTGTTTACGTGCGGGACACCCACTTTCTGAGTGTAGGTTCGGTCCATGCAGGCAGTGTCAAAGGAAACATAATAGTTTATTACACAGCGATAATTATTTAAATGCGTCTAAGTGCGAGCCATCAGTGTCAAGCTCAGTTAACTCGCAATCAGCCGAAAAATCGGTTTCAATCGTATCACATACATTAAATTCCGTAAATCATGCGAATACGGTATCAAGCGTGAACGCATCGGCGTCATCGGTACCGTCACAAGTGTTACTGTGCACTGCCTTAATCGAAGTCATGGATAGTAACAATCATTATCAGACAGCCCGATCGCTGTTGGATAATCATCAGCCAAAATAGTTTTATTTCTGAAAAATTATGTAATCGTTTAAACGTACCGGTATACGGTCCACTATACATATGTAGGCTCACGCTACATCAACATCATCCTTGTGTTAATCGCAGTCGCATCCGACCTTATCGAGAGCGACTGCCCTCTGACACCCCAACCTCTGTTGTGGTTTTCGTTTTATATTGAATATTTATATTGAACATAGTATACGGTATAGACATATTTATAAATGTATATTAACCATAGGTATCCAACTAAGTATTCGATTATATTCAAGTAATATCTGTTTAGAATGTTTAGATGTATGTACCTAATGTTATTGTATAGGCGCGGGCTTTGGTCCAGCGCGCGGCGCTCGCGTCACTGCGCTGACCGCAGCCCAGTCGTATCGATGCACCGACGCTGTATGCATGTCCGCCGCGCCTTGATTTATATCGCTTCGTAGCTTGTCGTGATTGCCTAAATTTAAGTATTGTTTTCTCTCCTAGTGCTATCTGTCATCTATCGCTCAATTCGCCTTCTCTTCTGTCTACTCTTAACTCTAACGAACTGTACCTATCCTTCTACTGTGTCGGTATGCGAATAAACTTTCTTTTCTTTTAACGTGAGTTGCTTATTTCGGTAGCCCAACTCCACACTGGTGACCCCGGTTTTGAACAATAATAATAAAATGAGTGACGATAGCAGTGATTCCGCAAAAACCGCCGGTTCTACTACGGATAAAAATGTTACTACGCGAAAGACGCGTAAAATGCGTTACTATTGCAGCCATCACGACACGTCATCCGACGCACGGAAACTTACTATTAAGGTGGCAAAATTTTCATTGGAAGATCCGGAACTGTGGTTTGCGCTTTTAGAAAGCCAATTCAATACACTTGGTATCACCGATGACTCCCTAAAGTTCAGTACTGTTGCGATCAACCTTAGCATATATCACGCCAAGACGGTAAAGGATATTATACTGAACCCTCCTGCGGTGAACCGTTATGAGAAGATCAAGCTCGAACTTCTGCGACGTCTCTCCGCTTCACACGAGATGAAGGTCAAGCAACTTTTGACGCAAGAAAAACTGGGTGACCGTAAGCCATCACAATTTTTGCGACACCTACAAGACCTGGCTGGCTCGTCTGCCGCCGAAGATATCGTGAAGCAGATCTGGAGCAACCAGCTCCCTATTGGCGTGCAAACAGTACTGGCATCTCAGCCCACGCACTCACTGGTGCAGTTAGCTGACCTAGCTGACCGCATCTACGACTTAACCGCGTCACCTGCGGTAGCGTCTACGTCAGCGGCCCCAGCGAGTAGTAGTTCAACGAACGAGATCGCAGAACTGAGGAAGTTGGTGGAGGGCCTCGCCATTAAGATTGATGAGCAGTCACGTAGTTTTACTCGACCTCGCGACAGGGTCAAGCTCCAGCGCGGGCGATCGCCCGCCCGTTCCCGGTCCAGATCAGCTGAGAACTACAACAAGCATCCTATTTGTTGGTACCACGTCAGGTTTGGGCCTAAAGCACATCACTGTCTAACTCCGTGTGACTACGGTAAGTCGGGAAAAGACACAGGCAGTCGCTAATGGTGGCTGACGACTGCCCGACATCTTCAGGCCGCCTCTTCGTCACGGACCGCAACACGAACACTAAATTTCTAGTGGACACTGGAAGTGACCTGTGTGTGTTTCCTCAGTCCGCGCTTCGTGACCGACGTACAAAAAGTGAGTTCCAGTTATGCGCTGCTAATGGGACCATTATAGACACTTTCGGTAGCATAGATGTTAATTTAAATTTAGGTTTAAGACGCGATTTTCAGTGGCGTTTTACAGTAGCTAATGTTACTAAAGCTATAATTGGCGTAGACTTTCTTAGTTTTTACAACCTAATTGTTGATATCCGTTATAAACGCCTTATTGATAACACTACTTCTTTATTTTCTAGTGCTTCTATTGTTACAAAGGATGTATGTTCGGTGAAGGTCGCAACGGGTGATACGAAGTATCATATTTTACTGGGTAAGTACTCTGATATTACTCGCCCGTCAGGTGCTCCGTGGACTCCGAAGCACAAGACTGTGCATCATATTCGTACCACGCCCGGCCCACCCGTGCATTGTACTCCCCGCAGGCTCGCTCCGGACAAACTACTGATAGTTAAAAAGGAATTCGAACTTATGCTACGTAACGGCACCGCGCGTCCTTCGGAAAGCCCCTGGGCTTCCCCCTTACACCTAGCTCCGAAAAAGGATAACGGCTGGCGACCTTGTGGTGATTACCGGATGCTTAATGCCCGGACCATCCCAGACCGTTATCCCATTCGACATATTCATGATTTTGCTCATGCTATATCTGGCTGTAAGGTGTTTAGCACCATAGACCTGGTGAAGGCCTATAATCAGATTCCTGTCTTCGAGGACGACATCCAGAAGACGGCCATCAACACTCCCTTTGGTTTGTTGGAGCTACCCTTTATGGGGTTCGGACTCCGGAATGCTGGTTCTACATTCCAGAGGTTCGTGGACGAGATGACCAGAGGACTGGATTTCGTATACCCATACTGCGACGATATTCTCTGCTTCTCTAAAAATGATCTCGAACACGAAAATCACCTCCAGCAGCTGTTTGAGCGCATGAACGAGTATGACATGCTCATCAATACAGCTAAATGCGTCTTCGGAGCCAGTGAGGTAACATTTCTCGGCTACCACGTTTCGGAAGCTGGCACCAAACCTCTTAATTCTAAAGTGGATGCCATCACTGATTTCCCTGCCCCAAAAACAATCAGACAACTGAGGCGTTTCTTGGGCATGGTAAATTTTTATAGACGTTTCCTGCCCAATGCAGCCCTTATCTAAGCCCCTCTTAATGCCTTACTGGCTGGTTCGGTTAAGGCTTCTCAACCCGTTGACATAACTGGTGAGGTCCTCCTCGCCTTTAATAAGTGCAAGCAAAGCCTCGCTAATGCTGCATTGCTCGCACACCCTGACTGCAATGCCAAATTGGCGCTAGTAACCGATGCGTCTGACACTGCTATGGGTGCAGCTTTGCAACAACTCAAGGATGGTAATTGGCAGCCACTTGCATTTTTCTCGCGCAAGCTTACACCCTGCCAACAAAAATACTCGCCTTACGATCGCGAACTGTTAGCGATTTACGAAAGCGTTAAATACTTTCGTTTCCTGCTTGAGGCTAGACATTTTATTATATTCACTGACCATAAGCCGATTACTTTTGCCTTCCGTGAACGAAAAGCTAAGTGTTCGCCCCGTCAGTATCGCCACTTAGACTTCATTTCGCAATTCACTACCGACATTCGCCACATATCTGGCAAAGACAACGTCGTAGCCGATACGCTGTCGCGAATCGAGGAATTGCAGATGCCAATTGACCTGGATCTTTTGGCTGAGTCTCAGGCCCATGATTCAGAGATTCTCCAATTTTTAGGTGGTGAATTTTCACTTCGACTGAGAAAGCTCAAAATTCCCGGTAGTACGAGGGAACTGTATTGTGACGTCAGCACATCACAACCTCGTCCTTTTGTAACCCAATCGTTGAGAAAGTCACTGTTCGACAGCCTTCACAGTCTTAGCCACCCAGGCGCTTCGGCAACCACAAAGTTGGTGGCAGAGAGGTTCGTCTGGCCTGGCATGTGTAAAGACTGTCGAGAGTGGTCTCGGAATTGCTTGGCTTGTCAACGCTCGAAGATTACTCGTCACGTATCTGCTCCTTTGGGTACGTTCGATCTGCCGCACGCCAGGTTCTCTTTTATTCGCGTGGACATTGTAGGTCCACTCCCATATTCACAAGGCTTCCGGTATTGCCTGACAGTCGTGGACCGCTTTACCCGCTGGCCCGAAGTCACGCCAATGGTGGACATAACAGCGGAAACCGTTGGTAAGGCACTAATGTCCTGGATATCCAGATATGGGTGTCCCACGGATATTGTCACTGACCGCGGTCGGCAGTTCGAATCCTCACTTTTCCAGTATCTTGGAAAAGTGATGGGATTCAAACACCGCCGAACAACCGCATATAGGCCAGCGTGCAACGGGTTAGTGGAGCGCTTCCACAGGCAACTGAAGGCAGCAGTGATGTGTCACGCAGATGACAACTGGGTTGATACCTTACCTTTAGTATTATTAGGAATTAGAGCTTCCTACAAAGAGGACCTAAATGCTTCATCGGCCGAGCTGGTGTATGGCGAGCCTCTGCGTCTTCCTGGTGAATTTTTTCAGGCAACTGCACCAGACTCCACCGATTTATCGGACTTTACGACTCGCCTACGCCATTTCACTCGAAAGCTCTGTCCCTCTCCGGCTTCTCGCCACAACAAAGATAAAATCTTTATTTACAAGGATTTAAATACTGTTGGCCATGTATTTCTAAGGGTGGATGCAATACGAGGTGCTTTGCAACCTCCTTACTCCGGCCCATATGAAGTGCTTGAGCGTGGGAATAAAACGTTTAAGATTTTGGTTAAGGGCAAAAGTGTCACGGTATCCATAGACCGCCTCAAACCGGCTTATATACTTGTTGATCCTACCCCTAACAACGTACCTTTAACCACTCCCACACCTACTGCCAACTTTCACCCTGAACCTACTCAGGAAGTCCCAGCTGAATCGCATACCAGAACTACCCGTTCCGGTCGCAGAGTTCGTTTTCCTGACTACTATCGCCCGTAGTGACGGTCTCTGGGGGGGAGTGATGTAGGCTCACGCTACATCAACATCATCCTTGTGTTAATCGCAGTCGCATCCGACCTTATCGAGAGCGACTGCCCTCTGACACCCCAACCTCTGTTGTGGTTTTCGTTTTATATTGAATATTTATATTGAACATAGTATACGGTATAGACATATTTATAAATGTATATTAACCATAGGTATCCAACTAAGTATTCGATTATATTCAAGTAATATCTGTTTAGAATGTTTAGATGTATGTACCTAATGTTATTGTATAGGCGCGGGCTTTGGTCCAGCGCGCGGCGCTCGCGTCACCGCGCTGACCGCAGCCCAGTCGTATCGATGCACCGACGCTGTATGCATGTCCGCCGCGCCTTGATTTATATCGCTTCGTAGCTTGTCGTGATTGCCTAAAGGGGGATGACCACTTTCCATAGACACTTTGGCCATGTGGTGCCCACAGCAAAAAGTGTATGCAAATGGTAGTATACCATACCACCATTATAATACAATTGTAATATTTTAAATAAAACTTCGAGTTTAGAAAATAAATCAAGTTTTTATTTCACAGAAAAACATGTATACAATCGATTTTAACAGCTGCTGAACATGATTTTAAAACTCAAACTACATACTCAACTACATATTGTTGTATTGATGGTACCAAATATGATATTTAAGTTCTCTTTATGACTATTTTTATACTCTCATTTTCTATGCTATATTAATTATTCATAGATAATTAAAATATCATCTAAACATCCTGCAGGGGAGATATATTAACTTCATGCTGTGCCCACCCTAAATACCATATAACAGTCATGCACAGCATCCCACTGTTCGACGACCAATAATGCAGTTGCAATGATACTGTTGGATAGCAGTATGACCAGTCTCATTACCACTTACTAATATGTAAACAAAATATATTTTACTGCTTAAATGCAATTCTTGCTCTAATTAATAAGCAGTTAGGACCAAAGCTTAAACCTTCCATAATGCATCTTCAATTTGTTCAGCGCTGAATATTCTTATTGGAGTACCTTGCTCCAAGATTAAGTCCCAGTTGTTGGTACACATATGACTGGCAAATCCTACAATTTGGTGGTATGTAATAATTACAGTTGCAAAACAAATCTACTCACAACGCAGTTGGAACAGAGAGCCGATTAGGTTCATGACAACTGGATACAAAACATTGATTTTGTATTATTGCTTCTCTTGAATAATTAGGTAGCAAAATACCATTAGTGGTAACACTATCTGCAGGTCTTTCTTGTAGAGGAATATGGGAATATTCTGATTGCACCGGCACGCTTACTGAGATCGCTCAGTATAATCTGATGTTGCTTGGTCAGTCCTTCGCCAGCAATCGAGACTAAAGTGAGCCGTTGGTGGGAGCTATAACAATAAGCAAAGGTTAAGTTGTGGTTTAATATGCTTTTGGCAAATTAGAATATAGTTGTAACATCAGTATGAAGTGTGTGGGTGTATGAGGCCAGCCAGTCTAAGCCAGTAGGATTGATAGTTGAGACTCTGGTGTGGGCTTTCATCTTAAGGTTGGGATATCGGAGGGCATTTGCAGACATAAAAACCATTTAATTTAAACCAAAAGGAGGTGAAAAACCACCATAGAAATTATAATATAGTGTTACCTCAAGTGGACGGATTTGATGGGTTACAGCATCTCTTATCCGGTTAACGTGTGGAGTCTCAGACTGGCAAGAGTGCTGATCTGTCACAGCTGATGCATACATGCCCATGAGCAATTACAGGTATATCATGACTGATTGGATGACGTATATGATTCCATGCGGCGGTCAACTGGCTGTCGCTTGATACCTGTATCTGAAAGAAAAAAAAAAAATGTCATTAGTTACTTACCAATTGAGATCACATTTCTTTTAGACTGAGGCTCAAATACATTAATACATGAACATAAACGCCTACCTGTTGCCGCTGTCGCTGTAAGAGATGTCGAACTTCTACTATTTCCAAAACATGTCTACGAAGCCGGTTAATGTTTAAACCACAATTAATGCACCGTAAATGCCCTCTTGGCACTGTAGCTCCAGAAGATTGTGAAGAACTGGAGCCTGGGTTATTATTAGAGTATGCAGATGCGAGTTCACGTTCAAGCAGATTATGTCGTGCCGAAATACTCCAAATTCGTGCCGGGATTATCGTTAGAAGAAGTAGCGGAGTCCATGTTAAAGCCGTATCGTCGTGGTCAATTTATGATGCTTATTCGTTAATAAAAGATTTCCAAAAGCGAAACGCTTAGCGTATTCAAAGGAAAGAGAATAATATTATAAATGTGAAGTTTGAAAATCTTCTGACAGTTTATTTTCTAACTTACATGTCGATGTTGCAACATAAATGAAATAAAACATTTGGCAAATCGATATCACACACGTAATTAATCGATTCATTAAAAATATTTTGCATTTTTATTGTGTACTTACAACTTTTTGCAGTTATATTTTTTTTTACTTATTTTATTTATTGATTTTTTAATTGATAGTGCAAAATCCAAATCCTTATGCAAAAAATGAATTGTTCACACCCAATGTTCTTTTCTAACTTTATACTGCCTCACGGGATATTGCAACTGATAAAATAAAATAATCGATGTCATCTACTTTTCCCAGTTAATCAAATGATTAAAAATGGTACTCAATACTAAAATCATTTTCATTTTTCTATTTTGTTTATCGATTTATAATCAATAATGCTCAATAACAAATATATTATAATAATAATCGATATGTAGTTTATTACCGATTTTAGAATCGGGTAACATTACGTCCATGCCCTACAGAATACCGCGGTTATAATAACTTCGTGTTGTGTTCCCAGCGGTGAGTAGGGTAGCCAGAGCTCACTGGAGAATTTGTGCCATCAGTGGGAAGACTAAAGGCTTGTCCTGATTTGTCTTCTACTGACGGCACAGAAACTCTGTACTTACAGGGTTGGCAGCGCGACTGTGACTCCTCTGGTGTTACAGACGTCCATAGGCCACGGTAACTACTTTCCATCAGGTGGGCCGTGTGCTTGTCTGCCAACTAAGTGGTATAAAAAAAAAAATGCCATTATGCTTTGCAAAAAGTAAACAGGAAATCATGACGGTACTTTACTATTTTAGAACATTGCTCCTAAGTTATACTGATATACGAATATCTTGATACGTAATTAAAAATAGCGGCGGTTTTTTTGCTATATAGAATATTTTTGGGCACTCGGTAATTTAGTATGGCCATAATTGGACATCCCCCTTTAAGTATTGTTTTCTCTCCTAGTGCTATCTGTCATCTATCGCTTAATTCGCCTTCTCTTCTGTCTACTCTTAACTCTAACGAACTGTACCTATCCTTCTACTGTGTCGGTATGCGAATAAACTTTCTTTTCTTTTAACGTGAGTTGCTTATTTCGGTAGCCCAACTCCACACATATATCTGGTGTGGGACAATCCGTCTCACAGTCGAATAAGGTATGCGATGTAAATATGCGTTCTATAATTAATGAATACAGCACACAATTACGGTGTTTCGTTTTACCGCGTATTACGTCCAATCTACCCTCAGCAACCATAGATGTAAATTTATTTCGCATTCCGAAATATGTTTGCCTTGCAGACCCCACATTTAACGTCTCATCAGAAATCGATTTATTGATTGGGGCTGATATATTTTGGGATTTGTTGAACAAAGATACGATCCGTCTCTCTAATGGACCATACCTACGAAAATCAAAGATAGGGTGGTTAGTTTCGGGTCCCGTTTTCTATCATAACTCGCGTATAAATAATATCTATTGTCATGTTGCTCAAACATCAATTATTGATGATCAACTTCGCAAATTTTGGGAATTAGAGGAAGTAGGGGTGACTTCCACTTTAACGAAAGAAGAATGTTCATGCGAGGAGTCATTCGTCAAAACTACTGCACGGGACAGTAGTGGTAGATTTTCGGTACGTATACCACTCAAGGAGTCGGCCGAAACACTCGGTGACTCATACGATATGGCAAAATCGCGTTTTCTTTCATTGGAGCGTAAATTAGAACGATCACCATCTTATAAAAAGATGTATTGTAATTTTATGCGTGAATACATTGAGTTGGGACACATGTCCCAAATAAAAGATTGTAAAAAGCCGTATTATTTTCTCCCTCATCATGGGGTGTTACGAGAGCATAGTACAACAACAAAATTGCGCGTAGTATTTGACGCGAGTGCCAGTACTACGTCCAATAAGTCATTAAATGACATTCAATTAATAGGCCCGCCACTTCAAAACGATATATTCTCCATATTACTTCGTTTTCGACAGTATAAATATGTGGCCTGCGCTGACGTGGAGAAAATGTACCGACAAATACTGGTACACCACGATCAGCGCAATTTGCAATTAATACTGTGGCGAGAAAACCCATCTGATGAGTTGTGTATTTATTAATTAAATACAGTTACGTATGGTACAGCGTCGGCGCCATACCTAAGTATACGTTGCTTACGACAGCTCGCATACGAAACAGATGATAAGGTAATAGCTAGGGTTATCAACGACGACTTTTACGTTGATGATTTAATAACCGGTCATGACTGTTTAAATAATTTAGTAGAAATATGCGAAAAAACCACCGAGGTTTTAAGGTCAGCCTGTTTCCCATTGCGTAAATGGACATTTAATCATGATGTAAAAGGTGATTTTTTCAAACAATTAGCAATCGGAGACCATTGTCAAAATAAAACACTCGGATTAGGTTGGCAAGCTACGAGTGATGAATTGCATTTTACGACACAATTAAAATTTAGTCCCAAGGTTACTAAACGTACTATTATGTCTGTAATATCTCAAATCTATGATCCCTTAGGGTTATTGTCTCCGGTCATAATTACGGCAAAAATTATGCTTCAAAAATTGTGGTTACAAAAGCTCGACTGGGATGACGCAATCCCATATGACTTGCAAGTTACTTGGAATAAATTACTTAATGATTTTTCAAATATAGATAGTGTTCGTGTCCCTCGTTACGTCATGAGCGACTGTACTCACAATTTAGAATTGCATATTTTCACCGATGCATCTCAGGATGCATATGGTGCTTGTGCATACATACGGACTTATAATAATGATTCATGCGTTTATACAAAATTATTATGTGCTAAAAGTAAAGTTGCACCAGTTAAGAACGTGTGTACCATCCCTAGACTCGAGTTATGCGGAGCGTTGTTAGGCGCAAGATTATACAATAAAATAATAAGCTCGCTCAGAATGACATTTCCTAATGTTTACTTTTGGACTGATTCCACTATAGTTATGGGGTGGATTCGAATGTCACCACATCGTCTTAAAACTTTTGTTCAAAATCGTGTATCTCAGATAAATCAATTGACTGGTGATGCGCCATGGTTTCATATAAATGGTACAGAGAACCCGGCAGATATGTTATCTAGAGGTCTAAAAATAGCCGATCTTAATAACAATAACATGTGGTGGCACGGTCCCGCGTTCTTGAAAGACGTAACTTTAACCAATTCTAGTGATACATCGGTAGATGAACAATCATTACCGGAATTAAAGTCAGTGAATGTATGTATGATACATTTTCATCATTCAATCGGTTACGGCGATCGACTGCATACGTACTGCGTTTTATACATAACGCGCGCTCGAGTAAACAACTCCGTAAAACCGGTTTGTTATCAGTTGACGAGTTAGATGCTTCGATCATTGTGCTCGCGCGCTTTGCACAATTAGAATCCTTTTGTAATGAATACAAAAGTTTACTTAAAAATAATGTAGTACGTTCAAAGCGCATACTTAGTCTTAATGTTTTTCTTGATGAAAATAAATTAATCCGCGTTGGCGGGAGACTAAAAAACTCACCTTATTTTGATTACAATAAAAAACATCCCGTGTTATTGTGCAGTAAACACAGATTTACAACATTGTTATTTAAATACGAACATGAGCAGTTGTTGCATGGTGGACCACAAGCGTTGTTAGCGTCTATTCGTGAGGCTTGGTGGCCACTCGGAGGACGAAACTTGGCCAGGAAAACTGTGCACAACTGTGTCAAATGCGTGCGTATGAAAGGGAAAACAATACAACCACTCATGGGTAATCTACCATCAGAGCGCCTTGAACTTGGGTTCCCTTTCATGCGCTGCGGTGTAGACTACGCAGGGCCTGTGATGATCTTAAACCGGAGAGGGAGAGGATCTACTCTTCTTAAAGGATATATATGTTTATTTATTTGTATGAGTACGCGCGCTATACACTTAGAATTAGTCACAAGCCTTACCACAAGCGATTATTTACTTACCGAGGTAAACCGGTCGAGATTATCTCAGATAATGCTAAGAATTTTGTAGGAGCTGAAAAAGAAATAGTATCAGGCCTTATGCGTAGTAGTAACGACATTATTAATTTTACAACAAATAATAGTATAAAATTCAGCTTCATTCCTGCTCATTCACCTCATTTTGGCGGTTTGTGGGAGTCGGGGGTGAAATCGTGCAAGCATCACTTGCGACGTGCAGTAGGGTGCAGTAGGGTGAACCTTACCTACGAGGAGTTCAGCACTGTCCTGTCGCAAATTGAAGCCATCCTGAACTCGCGACCACTGACCGCCATGTCTACAGACCCAAATGATCTACAACCGCTTACTCCTGCTCATTTTCTCATCGGGCGGCCTATGACTGCTCCAGCCTGCAAGGACATGACTGCCACACCGAGTCATCGTCTACTGCGATACGATATCATTGAACAAATGAGACAGCATTATTGGAAACGTTGGGCAACCGAGTACGTAACGGAACTGCAAACGCGTACCAAGTGGAAGACTCACCAAGCTGAAGTTCAACTGAACGGTCTCGCTCTCATCAAGGAAGACAATCTTCCACCTTTAAAATGGAAGTTGGGTAGAATCATACGCATCTACCCGGGTACCGACGGCATTGCCCGAGTAGCTGATCTGCGCACCGCTTCGGGTATCATACGAAGATCATTCTCCAAAATCTGCCCATTACCCGTTCTACCTGCGAGTGATCTGATGACATCGTGACATCGTGTTCATCCCTTCGAAACCTGCTGTTTTCAAAGCCGGGGCCATGTTGCCGCGCTACGCCACGCGCCATCTAGCGACGGTTGCGAGACCTATAGGTGGACCATTCTTTTAAATTTCATTAAACAAGATGTTGTATAGCAGGGAAAGGATATGTGAGTTCCGGCGCAATCTAATGGGTAACCACTGTAGCTGCGAACGGAACTGTGATACATGATCGAACTTGCGCAGACCATTTATAAATCGTATACAGACTTTTTTTTACAGGTCTTTATCGTGTTTTCGTTTTTGCTTTTTTATGAGATAGTTACAGTAGTTACAGTATCTTTTATATGTTATTGATAATAAACACCTCAACAAAGTCTAGGGAACAAGATGACCCCAATTTTTTTTTTCTTGTAAATCTTGTTTTCCAAATAACTGGCAGCAAATAAATAAAAATAGAATAAAGTAGATTACAGAGTTGTTCGAAATTTAAAAATAAATTTTAATAAGTACTGATTTTAGAATATGGAGGGAAAACTTTTAAAAGTGTTTGATTGTGCAGTTTCTCTGAGGCAAAATAAAAATTATTTTCTTTGATTGTATATAACGTTTATTATCAATAATACGTCTTTTACGTATGGTTTGTGCATTTTTGTGACTGTAGTCATCATGTCACGTCGTAATTTAAGTCGCGAAGAGATGTTAAGGGCTGTTGGTATGCTGCAAGCTGGACGAACTCAACGCGACGTAGCGGATGCTGTCAACACCCAACCAAGCGTAATTTGCAGATTATGAGCACACTACAGGTCTACAGGGGAGATTGCCGAACGTCACAGGAGACGAAATAGGGTTACTATCCTGCGACAAGATCGTTTCTTGCAAAATTCCGCAAGGCGGCAACCCACGATTACTGCTCGTCGGTTAGTCGCAGGCCTCCAGTCTCAGCATCAAGTGGTTATTAGCGATCAAACTGTCAGGAGAATACTACATGAAGCCAATTTTCATGCTCGCAGACCGCTTAGGGTTCCAGCTCTTCGACGTGGAAATCGAGGTCGTCGCTTATTGTGGGCTATCGTACATTTACAGTGGACCGACCATCAATGGGCACGGTTTCTGTTTTCCGACGAATCTCGCTTCGGTTTTCATCCTGATTCGAGAAGAGTGCGTATATGGCGAGTTCCTGGACGTTGGAGTCGTCTCCAGAATCCGCAAGAAGTTCATCCTTACCAAGGTGGAACAATCATGGTAAGGGCTGGAATTCGCCTTGGTGGAAGGACCGACCTCGTTTGGATACGGGGCAATTTAAATGCAAACCAATACATTCAGGAGGTTATACACCCCATGGTAATCCCTCATCGACAGCAGTTCGGTCAAGATTTTATGTTCATGCAAGATAATGCACGGTCACACACCGCACGGGTAGTGGTCAATGCGTTAAGCGAGCACAATATTGCGACGTTGGAATGGCCTGCTCAGTCTGTCGACCTCAATCCCATAGAGCATGCCTAAGAATTGCTTGGGAGAAGAGCTTTCAGTGATTCTTTGGAAAATCTGAACACTGAAGAACAACTTTTTTTACACCTTCGCAGTGTATGGAGCCATATTCCACAGACGATGTTTGACAATCTCATACTAAGTATGCCACGTCGTTGTCGAGCTGTTGCTAATGCTTTAGGAGGTCCTACAGATTATTAAAAACGTTTGAAGTACGGTTAATTACTGTATTTCTTACTACCTCGTTATTTTTGTGCCTAATCATAGAAGGTTGTAATACTCAACATTGGCACTATTCAATTCTTTCTTAAAAAAAAAAAAAATGATATGAGAATGTTTTTATTAAAATTAAAATTAAAAACGGTATAAAAATACCCTTCTATTGATATAAAACACTCACTATTACAAGAAAGGGTTATTAAATAAAAACTAGAAATGTCCTTGTTCCCTAGACTTTGTAAGGGTTTTTAAATAAAAACTAGAAATGTCCTTGTTCCCTAGACTTTGTTGATGTGGTATTTCGTTGAACAGATCTTGTTTAAGCTTTTTTTGTATATCATTACGATTTCGGATGCATCGAAGTAACCCATACGTCATCCATGGTTTTATCATTTTGTATTTTGTAGTAATCGTTTTAGTAATGGTTATTGGCTGCAATTGTTAATTGTAGTATACTTATCATGCGATCGGCAAGAATGTCAGGATCGTTTATATTTATTAAGTTTAGAAATTTTTTCTCAACCACTCGAGTAAGTTTTCTATAATAAGTATGGTTTTTATAAAGGTCCTTTTCTGTGTAATCGTTTGTGGTGATAGTTTTAGAAATATAGTTAAATGGTCAGTAATGGTTGTTTTGATAATAGCAATGGTAGTTTTATTATTTAATGTGTTAAGTTCTAACATGAAGTGGTCCAGGCATCTTTTCTTCTTAGTTGGCAGTGTGTGACCCGAAAGTAGACCATGCATGGCCAACATATTTAAATAACTTAGTCTATTTGTGCGTTCATCAGGCTTTTCGTTATCGTAGTATATCAAATTTATATCACCAGTTATTACAATATTTTTGTAAGATTCGATAGAAGTTAGATGTGGACTGAGGGAATTAATAAATCGGTCTGCCTTTAAGTTTGAAGGAGAGCGGTAAATAGCAAGTACAAGGGCAGGGTGTATAGTTATTTGAAGGCAGGAAGCGTGTGTTAATATAATAACTTCTTTTACTTTAGTTTTGTATGAATTATTTATGCAAATGACCACTCTGTCCGCTGAGTTAAGGTGATTTGTAGACTAATAAGATGAGTAATGTTGAATTTGAGGTACTGGTTCGTCATTGTTTACTCTGCATTCACTTAAAGCAATAAGATCTACCTCAATTTTTAGACTCTGCAAGTTTAGGAGAAGGTCAGTTAGTTCTTTATTGTATATTTTGTGAAACGATTGTAAAATCTGTGGATTTCACCCGAACAAGTTTTGTGAAATCAGCTGAGGAGCATTTGTGAACCTTGGCAGTCACTGTCTCATCAATGTTATTTACAGTTTGTAGGGTTTTATCCATAGTAGTTATAATATAATATTATATAGTACATTAATTTTAGGCTATTCAAGTTTGAGTGTTGCATGTGTATGTGTTTTATGTGCGAGTGTATGTGTACAGGAGGTGAACGTTGAGTAGTTGTCGTAATCAGCTTAGCGTATAGTCTTATTCCCAGTAAATACTGTATGTGTGCACACTTTCCATATACAACCGTACATACTAAATGTTTAAATATCTCAAGGTTTTGACTGAGGCTATTTGGTATACTATCAAAGAAGATACATAGAAAAAGGAGCGAGAAAAAACAATTTTGATCCCTTAGCAGTTAATTGTTCCGATACGAATACTGGGGTATATTAATCGCTTTTAAAGCCAAGATTCTTTGCACTTATTTTTTCTTTATGTTTCCTGTTATATTCTTTGGATTTATGAAGGCATTCGGATTTTAGAATGACAGAGCCGAGTTCGATAATTATGGTGCTTGTCTTAGTGTTGTTCCGTTTGTTATGTACTCGATATATATCTTTGAAGTTTTTCTTCTCAATCTTATAGCCCACTGCTTCCGAGAGCTTCATAGACATATTAAGGAGGTCATCTTTTGATTATTTAGGTACTTTTGGTACATTCTTCAGCTCGATAAGTTCTTGCATTTTGAACAGTTACCAGGAAAGTATACACTGGTCACGACTGTACACTGTATAGACGGTATACGAATGTTGCGGCTAGTGGCAAATTTTAGGTAAATATTGGTAGTATTGTAGTGCGTGCACACTTTAATAAGTTAACATAAGATTGTGATGCGGTTTGGGCGGTATGTGTGTCTAATACAGCGGTCGACCACTAACACAGTAGGCAACAGTTTGCTACATCAAACCCACAATACTAGAAGCAGTCTCCAATCAACGATTAGTAAATTATTTTGTATGTAATTTTAGCGATGTTAATCAGGACTCGCTGCTGCTCAAGCAAGCTACGTACTTAAGAGAAATAAGCATTCCGAAAATAAAACTGTTTGTCTTAATATTATGTTTTGATTCTTCTTCCTGCACTGTATTATTCCAACGGCGGCAATGGGTCCTTTTTTTTTTTTTTTTACGTGATCATCTGCGTCAGACGGTACGAGAAGCTGCCGTGTGGCCTCTCTAGCCACTCCCCCATGATGGGTCTTACTGCCGCTACTACGGCGCGCTCATTCCGCCACCATTTCCCTGTGGAGCCGGGATCTCACGGCCCGAATTTCTTCGGGCTCGGGATCATGACCCCGCTCCCGCGCCGCCTTTCGGAACCGGTATAGCGCCGAAAGGGATCTCGCTTCCAGGATCCATGGTGGCGATCAGGCGAGGAGACTCGCCGCGTTGAAGGATATCGTGCGGTACCCCCTTATGATGCGGCACGCCAACTTCTGCTGCGGACGCTGCAGCAGGGGCATGTGCCGATCATTCAGGGTGTCCGCCCACACGGGACACCCGTACAGGGCCATGGACCGCACGACACCCGCGTAGAGTCTTCTGCAGGAGTCCTCCGGGCCCCTCAGGTTAGGCAGTAGCTGCGCCAGAGCGTTGGCTGTGCCCACCAATTTGGGGCCTAGACTTCGGAAGTGCTTCCCGAAGTCCCACCGGCCGTCGAGCACGAGCACCAGATATTTCATCTGGGGCTTGATGCCGATGAGAGTGCCTCCCACTGTGAGACTGGAATCAGGTGGTGGCGTGCGCCGAGGTCCATGAAAGAACATGGCCTCCGATTTATGCAGAGCCACCTCAAGGCCCAGCCGCCGGATCCGTTCCACGACTTGAGCAACCGCGGTCGTGGCCCTCAGGGTCGCTTCGCGGTATGTAGCCCCGCTCGCCGTCACTAGCGTGTCGTCCGCATAGCACGTGACGGCGGCGCCGTCCGCGAGCTCACCGCGAAGCACCCAGTCGTATCCAATATTCCACAGGAGCGGCCCAAGAACCGATCGCTGTGGAACACCGCACCACATCTCACGCCGACCGACGCCGGTCGTACTTGGGTAGATGACGGCTCTCTCCGTCAGGTACGCTCCGACTATGCGGCGGACGTAGAGTGGTACACGAGTGCCTCCCTAATATAACTCCAGGGCAAGGTGTTGAACGCGTTGGAGATGTCCAAGGACACCGCCAAAGTCACCTCGCCCCGGGCGACTGCCTCCTCCGCCAAAGTTCTCACGCGCATGATAGCATCCAAGGTGAACCGCCACCGGTGGAAGCCATATTGGGTATCCGCCAGGTCCGGCCCCCTACCAGAGAGGTGCTCGACGAGGCGCTTCGCAATAACTCTTTCAAAGAGCTTGCCCACCTCGTCGAGCAACACAATGGGCCGGTATCCGGACGGTTCGTCCGCCGGGCGACCCCCTTTCGGATGAGGACCAGTTTCCCCGTCTTCCACATCTTCGGAAACTGGCCCCGCTTCAAGCATGCGCTGAGGAACCCTCTCAGTCGGGGTTCGAGACCGTCTTCTCCCAGAGCTAGGACCCACGTGCGGCCTGGAATGCCGTCGGGTCCCGGGGTGGTACTCTTCTTGGCTCTAAGCCTTCGCACCGCCAGCTCCAGTTCTACCCAAGTGACCTCGGGGACTTCGTCGTCAACTACCACACTGGGCGCCATAGGCGACCGAGGTGGCGGAGTCATCTGCGGCGGAACGTGTTCCGCTCGCGCCGGGAACAGGGACTCGACCACTCCACCGAGCAGAGCTGGCTGGAGAACCTGGGTCAACGGTGGGGCCCGGGGGTGCAGCTTTCCTCTTACCATAAGATAAGGCCGCCCCCATGGGTCCCGCTCCAGCGTCTCCATGAGCTCCTTGTAAGCCGCGGCTTTCGCCCGCTTAATCTCCGTTCGGAGGGCATCTCTGGCCTCCCACATGAAGCTCCGTCACTCGGGGCTCCGTATCTGCGGTTCGGCTACGCCTCCTACGGAGTGTGGTCCACCGGCGGTGCGCGATCACGCAGGCTTGCCGTAGCCTCGCGATCTCCGCAGACCACCAGTAGACCCGACGCCTCGGACTATAGGGTGGAGCCCTAGGCATACCCGCATCGCAGACACGAGTCATGGCCTCCCGGAACCACACCGCCTCATCGTCGATATCGACAGGCCTGTCCGGCGCAATGGCCCAGGCCTGTACGATGGCAGCCTCCAGGAGGACCTCCCGATTCAGTCTCCCAAGCACCCAGTGTGGCTCGCGTGGGGCCGGTATGACCGGCGCTTCATCCGCGGGAGGGGAGACATCAAACCGAACGTATCGGTGATCCTCCAGTGTCTCCACCCCCACAACAACACGCCAGTCACGCACACGGTGCGACAGCGAAGCGCCTGCGAACGAAAGGTCGATAATCGAACTGCGCTCCGCGGCCACGAACGTGGCTTCGGCCCCGCGATTCTGGAGAACTAGACCGTGATTAGTGGCCCAGCTCTCCAGAGCTTTACCTCGTGGGTTCGTGTGCCGGGACCCCCAGGTCACTGACCAGGCGTTGAAGTCTCCGAGCACAAGAACCGGATGAGGGTGACAGGCGTTGACGACGTCGGTCAGTCGCTCCAGCGACCGCCGGTACTCCCCTATGCGTCGGTGTAGGCTCGGCGTGAAGTAGACAGCCACGACCGCAATCTCCCTCACACGCGTCGCTACGATGCCATGCTCCCTTGCCACGACAACAGGGGGGGGGGGGGGGGCACCCATAGCGGCGTTGTACACCAGTGCCGCCGACCCGTCCAGGTCGACCACCCAGGCAGGCCCCAGGTGCTGGTGGGTGTACGGATCGGTGACAGCGGTGACGTGTACGGACCACTGTGCCATGCTCTGGAGCAGAACACCCTGAGAGACCGTGGCCCACGTTCACCTGCATGATGCGGAGCTGGGGATCCATTATGGAACCATCTCCGCATCCCGCCGCGAACTTTGGGTGGAGCTCCCGCCTTGCGGCTTCGGCTCTCCCTCGGTGCAGGTCTTGCTGCCAACCCTATGGTCGGCCGGTTTGCCCCCCGCTGCACACCTAAAACAGTGCAGCGGAGCTTCGCATCCACCGGCTGTATGGCCGGGTTGGCCACAGCGGAAGCAGCGGTCACCGACCGGCACCGCCGCCGTGCACTGCACCCCCACGTGGCTGACCGAGGCACCTATAGCACCTAGTCGGTCGTGCCTGCAGGAGCCGGACCTGCACCCGCACCACGCTTCTAACGGCGAGGAACCCCTGGTCGGCAGCCTTTTTGGCTGCTGCGATGGGGCAGCCGACAACTGCCGCCCTCAGTCCACGGCGGCCAAAGCGGATCGCTCCGACCTTAACCGCCTCTAGGGGGCAGCCCCCGGCCTCCGCCACGGTGAGGCGGATTTGCTCCGCCGTGATGGAGTCGTCCAGGTCCGAAATGCGCAGTTCTGCGCACTTGTTGGGCCTGGACACCCGGACGTCGGCTGCGTCAAGCGTCTCTCTAAGCTTAGCCGCTAGGGCATCAGCCTGGGGACCGCTTGAAGCACCTGGGATCTCGAGTAGCCGAGCACCCGTCCGAGTGGGTTTCACCCGGATGGGGCCCGGCATGTCGAGGGCCCACATGTCAAGCATGTCGGTTAATGTAAGCACACAGTAAAAAATAATCAAGCCATGTATTTTAGCAGGCAATAAGCTGCACCGCTGAGAAGTCTTCCCCTGTAAAAAAGAAGTAGAAAATGTTGATCTCAAAACTTATCTGGAGCCGACAGCAGCTGGCCACGGGGTCAGTGACCTCCTTTGGCGAAGGTTGCCGAAGAAAGTGATGACTGAGCCAGTGTTGTCCAATTTCGCTTGCACGACCATAGATAATTTATTAACAAGTTATAGAACATATAAAAATATCGATTAATTATGGATATTACTTACTTAAAATAAATTTGTAAAAGATCCATAACGTTACACCTATCTAGGCATAAATACTTATATTCCTAGGTATTCAAGGTAATCGACATAAATATATCTCTTACAACTCCCTAATGCATACATACATACATATAATCACGTCTTTATTCCTGGAGGGTTAGTCAGAGGTGAATTAACACCCACATTTCACCAATCATTGAATTCAGTAGGCAATGGCAATAGGTTCACCCCCTATTACGTGGGAATAGGGGGTGAACCTATTGCCGTCTTCCGGGTAGTATTGTTGACTCGAGCAATGCACAACTCCCTAATGATATAAATAATTACACATCTACAGCATACAGGGTTCTATAGAAACTTATCGTACCTATAATAAGTATTATTTTTAAACTTTCGCGGTGTGCTCTATACTAGGTGGGTATGTGGGTAGGCGCTCAAAAAATGTTCCCCGCATACATCTCAACGCTCGAAGACTATTCAAGTCGTGACCACGGGTGCTGCAACGCATCCGAAACGTCGGCAGAAATAGTAAGTTCCAAAATATAATTCGCGAGAAGTCCCGATACCTAGTATAACTATAATAAGTAGATATGTAAAAGGAATAGATAATGCACAAAGTATTCTCTGAAAACTATTTCAAGTCTTTTTATAGTCTAGCTATAGTTTTTGTTAATCTATAACGCTGCATTACATTGGATAAAGATATCAGAATAAACGGGATATTTACCATGTTTCACTATTTTAAGTTTCCGATATTTCGGCGCTGTTGCAAGCACCATGATCACGGAGGAACTGGAGTAGTGGCGGTGAACAAAGAAAAAGTTTTTTCTTCTAGGAGTAATTATATCGATCTACCCTCTTTCGAGTTCTTTTACTACGCGTATCTGCACTACTATTGGTTTCACTCTCATAACAAACTCGAACCCGATCTCGATCACGTTCACGACATACGATGCTCACTGTATCCACTCGCGATTTTGTTTTAGCTTGTTCCCGGTTGTTTTTGCAAAGACGGACCACTGGATGCCAGACGTTCGGCACTTGAAACCCATCCTCACGATTGAAATTTTTATACTTTTTTATTTCAATTGCTTCCCTTACCAGTCTTGGTATATAGTGGCGTTCTGTCGAAAGCATCTGAGGGTTATGTAGCTCGATCCAGTGGTTCGTACCGGACTCCAATAAATGTTGAGCGATTGCAGATTTATGCGGTTCATTGTTTTTGACTGCCCTGATGTGTTCCTTGATTCGGCATGTAACCGTTCTTTTTGTTTGTCCTATATAAGAACTGCCACAGCTACAGTCAATCTTGTACACTCCCGGTCTGTCCAATGGAGAGCCATCTTTGGGTGAGCGCAGGCATTGCGACAACTTTTTAAAAGGAGTGAAAATAGTTTTGACAGATACCTTCTTCAGGATGTTAGCGATCTTATCTGTCACTCCTTTGATGTAGGGTAAAAAGGCTGGCTGTCTTTCCACCTTATAGTTCCGGGGTTTATTTGTGGTGAGTCTTGGTGGTCTTATACGTCCATTGTATCCATTCTTTTGTAGAACGCCGCTTATGTGCTTCAATTCTTCTTGTAAATGTTCCTCGTCACATAAACTATATGCGCGGTCAGTAAGCGACGTCACTACCGAATTCAGATGGCGCGGATGATGATGTGAGACGGCATGCAGGTAGCGGTCAGTGTGAGTGGGTTTCCTGTACACGGAGTGGCTACACGACCCATCCTCACGAACACCAATCCTCACGTCAAGGAAGGCAAGGGTTCTTTCCTTTTCCATTTCGTACGTAAAGCTCATTTTTCCGTGGATGTTGTTGAACTGGGCCACGTATTGTTGTACAACATTCTCACTCCCCTCCAGTATACAAAAAATGTCATCAACATACCGTTTCCAGATTTTGATGCTTGGGGCGGTGGGTATGGCTATGGCTTCGAAATGTTCCATCCACAAGTTTGCCACAACTGGAGCCACCGGACTGCCCATCGCTACTCCATCTATCTGTAGGTAGTACTCATTTCTGTATACGAAGTAGTTTGTGATCACACAATGTTGCACAAGATCGGCATATTCTTTAGCGACTCCATCTTCTTTTAGAGACAAATAACATGCCCGGTCGATACCGCCTACTTAATGTACCCCGGGTACAAACTCGAGCATAACTTCCTGTGTCGAGCCGAGGTATGCTTGTACGTCCGGGATGATATTTGCTGCCCCCGTCTTCAAGGCCTTGAGGACAGGGACCGGTCTACTCTTTGGGTACGTATGGATCACGGTGGCCACACCGTATCATTGCGTGCCTCTACAGCTCTCATAGCGGTGACCTGGGTACAGCTCAATTGTTTGAGCACCTGTAACGGTCTGCGGACAAAGTAATTGAGTAATACTCTACCGCGGATTTAGTATTCTTGGGGGACTTCAACGCTCACCACGTAGAGTGGCTGGGGTCTCCTCGAATTGATCTTGTGGGAAGGGCTGCTCATGACTTTGCACTGACCTACGGATTCTCTCAACTGGTGCATTCTATTACTAGAACACCAGAAATAGAGACCCACAGAAGCTCTAACTAAGAAAATACTGGACCTTCTGCTGACTTCGCGCCCAGACGAATGTAACTGTGGAAGCACCACTTGGCATTTCGAACCACAGCCTCATTCGGGCGCAAGTGAATCTCACGCGGCCTGAACCACCGCGGCCACCTCAATGGCGGCATGTTTGTCACTAAAGTCGACAGACTGGGACGGACTGCGAGAATTCTTCGCGTCGTACCCGTCGAGGCGGCTTTGCTTCACTTCGAATGATCCAAGCTCTTGTGCAACAGCGATAGGTGATACAATCGTAGCGGGTATGGAATGCTATATTCCCAACCGCTGGATCGCAACAGAAGATATGATAAAGATGCAAATATCGCTGAAGTGAAGCGAAAGTTGAATGCCGCCTCGAGGTACAGTAAAAAAGCAACGGCCAGGGATAAGTTTGAGTTCATTGGCAGAATTGACGAACGGCTTGCGCGCTACCCATCTGGCAGTCGTGCATTTTGGTCGCTCGCCAAAGCTGTCGAGGGAAACTTCAGCCAGTCTTGCCTTTCGCTACTGCAAAAACCCGATGGTAGTCTGGCCCATGGCGCTAAGGAGAAAGCCGATCTGTTGGGTAATCTCTTTGCGTCAAACTCGACTATGAACGACGGGAACGTCGAACCACCCATAATTCCTAGCTGTGGTACTTCCATGACTAAAGTTAAAATCAATCAGGGACACGTGTTACACGGGCCGTGCAAATATCCCTCAGTCCCAGGTGGAGAAGAGTGGCGAACAACTTGTGTCTGAAATCGAGACTACTCTCTCTGGAGTATCCGATTGGGGACGACTGAACCTAGTCCAATTCAACCCTACTAAGACACAAGTATGTGTATTCACCGCTAAGAAAACCCCATTCTTTGTAGCGCTGCAATTCCTGGGCACACCGCGTACCATCTCCTCGAGTATCGGGATCTTTGGAGTCGATATCTCCAGCGACGTCCAGTACCGAAGTCATTTGCGGGACAAGGTTAAGTTGGCATCAAGAAAACTCGAAGTCTTCAACAAGGCGAAGCAGTACTGCACTGCGGGGCAGCAACTCCTTCTTTATAAAGCACAGGTCCGGCGTCACATGGAGTACTGCTGTCACCTTTTTGCTGGAGCACCTGCATACCTGTTTGACCCCTTCGACTCGTTGCAATGGGGTTCTCATATCACAGCATTGGCAGCTGCCTGTGAGGTTAGAAAAATAAGGTCACTGGCCGATGTGGAAACTGCACGATTAGTTTATTATATATACGAGTATATTTACGAGAAGTTTTCAAAGAAATTAATATTGTAACAGTTGCTTCTCAATACATTTATGATAATATCTTATATGTACGAAAAAACCTAAATACGAGAAACAAAAATAAACTAGTTGTACTAAAACTTAGGCTTCACAAGGTTGGTGATTCATATGTAGGAAGCTGCATAAAAATATTTAATAAAATTACTCAGGATTTGATTAATATGCCAATAAATGAGATTTTTTTTTATATAGGACACGCCAACTTGACCTCCCCTCGCCTGATGGTAAGCTAAAGGCAAAGTCTCAGGAAAGGGGGTCACCATTACAGACACTAAGTGCTACAATGGTGGCACTCAGCTTGGCGGCCTCATCAGATGCTTTTTCACGCCCCGCTTAAAGGCCCCGGGACTGTAGGAAGAAGGAAACACGTGTGCTTGGTAATGAATTCCAGGTCTTGGTGGTGCGGCAAAGAAAAGAGTCTCCGAAACGCTTGGTTCTTGCTCGTATATTCTGCACAGTGTGAGGGTGACATCTAAGGCCTGCATGTGTTGTCCTATGTAGGAAAGGAGATGGTGGGATTAGTTGGAAGAGCTCGTCAGAACACTCACCGTGGTAGAGACGGTAAAATACAGCCAAGGAAGCAATATCTCTACGCATGTGCAAAGGCTCGAGGGTCTTCGTGACCTCAGGATTCTCAATAATTCGGACCGCGCGCCGCTGCAACCTTTCGAGAGCATCTAGTAGGTATTTCGCAGAGCCATCCCAGAGATGCGAGCAGTATTCCACCCAGGAGCGAATTTGTGTCTTATAGAGAAGACACCGCTGCTCCGGCGTGAAAAAACGTCTCACTTTGTTCAGGAGTCCGAGTTTCCGCGAGGCTGTTTTGATGATGCTCTCGATGTAATTTCTGTTATTCAGTTTGCAGCGAATATCCATGCCTAGGATATTGAGATTGTCCTGCAGTGGCAGTGGCGTGCTCTGAAGAGTGGGAAGGGGAAGGAAAGAAGGTACCTATAGAAATGAGATGCAGGCTGATATCAGTTGTTTCAACTGCTGGCCTGTTCCCAATAATAATAATAATAATAAAATAAATTTAAACTAGAAGTGCAAAAACTTTAATGAGTAAAGGTTACTATAAAGTGGATGAGTATCTTAATGATGTTAATGCGTGGTCAACATAAGTCTCTTGATTGCTCGCACAAAATAAATTGTAAACTAAAGCAATAATTTAAAAAAGAAAAATAATCAAGTTCTAATATACACACATCAACAAAGTCTAGGGAACAAGGACATTTCTAGTTTTTATTTAAAAACCCTTTCTTGTAATAGTGAGTGTTTTATATCAATAGAAGGGTATTTTTATACCGTTTTTAATTTTAATTTTAATAAAAACATTTTCATTCCAAATTTTTTTTTTTTTTAAGAAAGTATTGAATAGTGCCAATATTGAGTATTACAACCTTCTATGATTAGGCACAAAAATAACGAGGTAGTAAGAAATACAGTAATTAACCGTACTTTAAACGTTTTTAATAATCTGTAGGACCTCCTAAAGCATTAGCAACAGCTCGACAACGGCGTGGCATACTTAGTATGAGATTGTCAATCATCGTCTGTGGAATATGGCTCCATACACTGCGAAGGTGTAAAAAAAGTTGTTCTTCAGTGTTCAGATTTTCCAAAGAATCACTGAAAGCTCTTCTCCCAAGTAAATCCCAGGCATGCTCTATGGGATTGAGGTAGGCAGACTGAGCAGGCCATTCCAACGTCGTCATATTGTGCTCGCTTAACGCATTGACCACTACCCTCGCGGTGTGTGACCGTGCATTATCTTGCATGAACATAAAATCTTGACCGAACTGCTGTCGATGAGGGATTACCATGGGGTGTTTAACCTCCTGAATGTATTGGTTTGCATTCAAATTGCCCCGTATCCAAACGAGGTCGGTCCTTCCACCAAGGCGAATTCCAGCCCATACCATGATTGTTCCACCTTGGTAAGGATGAACTTCTTGCGGATTCTGGAGACGACTCCGACGTCCAGGAACTCGCCATACACGCACTCTTCTCGAATCAGGATGAAAACCGAAGCGAGATTCGTCGGAAAACAGAACCCGTGCCCATTGATGGTCGGTCTACTGTAAATGTGCGTTAGCCCACAATAAGCGACGACCTCGATTTCCACGTCGAAGAGCTGGAACCATAAGCGGTCTGCGAGCATGAAGATTGGCTTCGTGTAGTCTTCTCCTGACAGTTTGATCGCTAATAACCACTTGATGCTGAGACTGGAGGCCTGCGACCAACTGACGAGCAGTAATCGTGTGTTGCCGCCTTGCGGAATTTTGCAAGAAACGATCTTGTCGCGGGGTAGTAACCCTATTTCGTCCCCTGTGACGTTCGGCAACATCCCCTGTAGACCTGTAGCGTGCCCATAATCTGCAAATTACGCTTGGTTGGGTGTTGACAGCATCCGCTACGTCGCGTTGAGTTCGTCCAGCTTGCAGCATACCAACAGCCCTTAACATCTCTTCGCGACTTAAATGACGACGTGACATGATGACTACAGTCACAAAAATGCACAAACCATACGTAAAAGACGTATTATTGATAATAAACGTTATTTACAATCAAAAAAAAAAAATTTTTATTTTGCCTCAGAGAAACTGCACAATCAAACACTTTTAAAAGTTTTCCCTCCATATTCGAAAATCATTACTTATTTAAATTTATTTTTAAGTTTCGAACAACTCTGTAATCTACTTTATTCTATTTTTATTTATTTGCTGCCAATTATTTGCAAAACAAGATTTACACGAAAAAAAATTATTGGGGTCATCTTGTTCCCTAGACTTTGTTGAGGTGTTTAGTTCGCTGAGTTTCTTGTTCTAAGTAGAACTGACCTACCGAACCAGCGAAAGAATCATTTTCCAATGGTTTATTTGTACAATAATTAATATTATTATATTATTTCTTGACGTACCCAATTGTAAAATTTTGAATTGTTCATATATTGTGCTTTGTGTGCCTAAACTGAATAAATGAAATTGATTCTTTGATAAACTTGTTGTACCAGAACTCAGGCTTCACAAAGTTGGTGATTCGTTTGTAGGCGTAAATATTTAATAAAATTCCTCAAGATTTGATTAACATGACACTAAATGAATTAAAAATAGAAGTGAAAAAACTTCAATGAATAATGTAGATGACTATTTCGGTAAAGTAAATGCGTGATCAACATAAGTCTCTTGCTTGCACAGAATAAAATGTACACTAAAGCAAATTTAATATAATTAAATGAAGTGGCTCTTAAATTATTGAATAGATACAATGTGTATGTATTGTATGTACTCCATAATGCATGTTTAAATGAAAATAAATTGAACTACAATCTAGCGAAAAATTTTAAAAATTGTTCTTTTATAGAGGGATATAATAGTGAGGATATTGTAAAGCGAGTCATCCATAAAATTAATACAGACAAAGAAGAACGAAGAACGAAGAACGTCAAAGTTTTACAAATAAATAAAGAAATATTATAAAAATAATAAGTAATGAAAATAAACCATTGGAAAATGGTTCTTTCACTGGTTCGGTAGGTTTTAGTTCTACTGAGAAGATACCAGCATGAAACTTGGGAACTAGATAGAGGAGAAGAGTCGTGACACCATTCCGAGCATACTACTTGCAGTTTTTAGTGCGGTTGACTACAAAAAAGTGTCAATTCTCAGTGAATGGCGCTGAGAACAGCGCAATGCAAACGCGAGGGCGTCGTGCTGTTTTGTGGCGTCGCGTCGTCACGTTGCCGTTGGCGTCGTCGGTCCTCGCGTTGCTAAGATGCGAAGGCGTAAGCGTGGCAGATTTGTCTGAACTGTCAAATTTGTTTAAACCTTTTATTTTTAGTGTTTTTATAAAATAATAGATTAAGTGAAATTGTGTTTGTGTTTCTAATGCCTGAAAATTTTAATGGCAGTGACAATGTGGATGTGTGTTCAGGTCAACCCGTTTCTTTAAGTAATTTCGTGCGCTGCCCATATTGTTCCCAGTCCCGTTTTTTCAAAGGTGAGCGGGGCTTGAAAGTGCATATTGGCAGAATTCACAAAAGTCAAAATGTACTTCCAAGCTCCACGATCCCATCAGTAGATAGGGAAGTTTCGCCCAACTCATTCCAAATTCCTTTTTGGCAATCTTTAAGTGAAATGAAAAATTCCGTCCCGGTTTTAAAGAGAATTCCCAGAGGCGCAAGGCCCTCTGTGGCTCAAAACTTAGCAAATTGTATAAAACATGTCGTTAGTGTGAACTCCATATCGGCCTGGGAGCAATTGTTAACCTTCCCTTATAGAATATTGCACATACAAAACAATAGTACACAAAGATCTTTGACAACCCAAATTAAAGAAAACTGTTCTAACAATATATATAATTTTGAATCAAAATTAACTTATTCCCACAGCTCTCAATGGAGTAAATACAAATTTGTAGAAAATAAAATAAGGGAAGGTGATATCAGGGGAGCGTCGAGGTTACTTTTTAGCAGCGATGTGGTGGCACCTTACTCTCCAGACACGCTCGCGGGTCTGCAGAGTAAGCATCCACCGGCATCAATTGATCTTTCTTTCCCAGAACCACCAAAAGCTGACACAGAATATCTCAGTATTTCTACCAAGGACGTTTTCACAGCCGTTTGCTCCTTCCGGAGTGGATCTGCTGGCGGTCTCGACGGCCTGACCCCCCAGCATCTTAAAGATTTAATGTGCCCGAGCGCTGGGGAGGCTGGTGATGCCCTTCTGAAGGAGTTAATGGCCTTAGTGAACCTAATGCTCTCCGGCAATGTGAACGAAAATATCATTAATATTTTATACGGGGCCAACCTATGTGCTCTGCGTAAGAAGGATGGTGGCATTCGTCCCATTGCCGTAGGAAGCACCTTACGACGTTTGGCAGCCAAAATATGCTGCAAGTACTATAGTACCGAACTTGCAACAAAATTTCAGCCCCTTCAACTCGGTTTCGGTTCGAAAGGGGGCTGTGAGGCTGCCATACACGCTCTTTCGACGTACCTTGGTAGCGGTGAAAGTGAGGTCATTTTGAAGGTTGACCTGAGGAATGCCTTCAATTCAGTGAATAGGGATACCTTGCTGAGCCAAGCAAAATTAGAAACCTCTCAATATATAAATTCCTTTGGCAATGTTATAGACACCCGACGAAATTAGTTTACAAGGATCATCTTTTGGAATCAGCAGACGGTTGTCAGCAAGGTGACCCTTTTTTTTTTTTTTTTTTTTTACGTGCGCAAAATCCCCACGGATACCTCCCCACCGGAGCCAGTGGAGGAGGTTATGTCGGACACGAACCGACTAAAACGCACGCCGCCTGTGGGTCGTTTTGGTTGCCGAAGGTGAGGTTGACAGGCATATCCCTCGCACCCCGGCCGACCCAGGGCCATCTCTCACGATATGGCCCTCTTCTCGGGTGTGGGGACTACAGAGTCCCCAACTCGTCCCCGGAAACGGGGAGGCGCGCCACGCGCGCCACCGCCGCGGCCTGCTTCTGCCAGGGTGACAGGCGGCTTCACCTGTCACCCCCAGGCCGGCGCTCATGGGGGGCGGAGGTCGTTCATCGACCTCCGACGCCCGAGTTGCCTTCGTGCGCGGGCAGCTTGTCTAGCGATCCTTCGTCGCTCCCGCTGCCGCTCCCGCCCCGCCTCCTCCTTCACGAGCATTACTTGCTCGCAGAAGGAGGCGCCGGCCGCCCACGCAACCGCGCAGCGAACCATCGCCGCGAGCAAGGTGGAGAGCGTGAGAACCCTCACTCCCAGGGCCGCCACAAGCTCCCGCCTCGGCGTCTCCCACGCCGGACACTCGGTGAGCGTGTGCGGACCTGAGTCCTCGCTCGCGTCGCAGTGATGGCACTCGGACGTTGGCTCTTTCTGCATCCGACGCAGATACTTTCCGAAGCATCCGTGCTCGGTGATCATCTGCGTCAGACGGTACGAGAGGCTGCCGTGTGGCCTCTCTAGCCACTCCCCCATGATGGGTCTTACCGCCGTTACTACGGCGTGCCCTGCGCTTGGTTGCCCAAGTCGTCTCTCCCATTCCGCCACCATTTCCCTGTGGAGCCGGGATCTCACGGCCCGAATTTCTTCGGGCTCGGGATCGTGACCCCGCTCCCGCGCCGCCCTTCGGAACCGGTATAGCGCCGAAAGGCATCTCGCTTCCAGGATCCATGGTGGCGATCCGGCGAGGAGACTCGCCGCGTTGAAGGATATCGTGCGGTACCCCCTTATGATGCGGCACGCCAACTTCCGCTGCGGACGCTGCAGCAGAAGCATGTGCCGATCACTCAGGGTGTCCGCCCACACGGGACACCCGTACAGGGCCATGGACCGCACGACACCCGCGTAGAGTCTCCTGCAGGAGTCCTCCGGGCCCCTCAGGTTGGGCAGTAGCCGCGCCAGAGCGTTGGCTGTGCCCGCCAATTTGGGGCCCAGACTTCGGAAGTGCTTCCCGAAGTCCCACCGGCCGTCGAGCACGAGCCCCAGATATTTCATCTGGGGCTTGATGCCGATGAGAGTGCCTCCCACTGTGAGACTGGAACCAGGTGGTGGCGTGCGCCGAGGTCCATGAAAGAACATGGCCTCGGATTTATGCAAAGCCACCTCAAGGCCCAGCCGCCGGATCCGTTCCACGACTTGAGCAACCGCGGTCGTGGCCCTCAGGATCGCTTCGCGGTGTGTAGCCCCGCTCGCCGTCACTAGCGTGTCGTCCGCATAGCACGTGACGGCGGCGCCGTCCGCAAGCTCACCGCGAAGCACCCAGTCGTATCCAATGTTCCACAGTAGCGGCCCGAGAACCGATCCCTGTGGAACACCGCACGACATCTCACGCCGACCGACGCCGGTCGCACTTGGGTAGATGACGGCTCTCTCCGTCAGGTACGCCCCGACTATGCGGCGGAGGTAGAGAGGCACACCGTGGTACACGAGTGCCTCCCTGATGCAAATCCAGGGCAAGGTGTTGAACGCGTTGGAGATGTCCAAGGACACCGCCAACGTCACCTCACCCCGGGCAACTGCCTCCTCCGCCAAAGTCCTCACGCGCATGATGGCATCCACGGTGGACCGCCACCGGCGGAAGCCATATTGGGCATCCGCCAGGTCCGGCCCCCTACCAGAGAGGTGCTCGACGAGGCGCTTCGCAATAACTCTTTCAAAGAGCTTGCCCACCTCGTCGAGCAACACAATGGGCCGGTAGCCGGACGGTTCGTCCGCCGGGCGACCCTCCTTTCGGATGAGCAAGGTGACCCTTTGGGATCAGTGATCTTTAGTCTAGCAATACATCCCATCATACAGCAGATAAATTCAAAATTCAACATTTGGTACCTAGACGACGGAACCCTAGGGGGTGATGTGCAAACAGTTTTACAAGATTTAGAACTTATAAAAAATAAATTTGAATCCATCGGCTTACAACTTAACTCGGACAAATGTGAAATTTTCATCAGCGACACGACAGACAGACCCTCGACTATAGGAAAATTTAACCTCGTAGCTCCAAATATCAAATCACTGCGCCTTCTAGGGTCCCCAGTTTTGGAAGATGGATTTCAAACATTTATCGAGGAAAAAATTCAAAATTTTGAATACATCAAAGATCATTTGCAAAAAATAAGTGTTCATTCCGCCTTTACTATACTTCGGTTTTGCCTTTTTGTCCCTAAATTTACCCATGCACTTCGGGCATCCCAGTTTTGGCAACATTTGACACTTTGACAAAAATTGACAACATTCTGCAAAACACACTCAGCACAATTTTAAATGTGGCCTTGAATGACTGAGCCTGGCTCCAAGCGTCCTTACCAGTTCGCTTGGGTGGTCTCGGCGTTCGCAAAATTTCAGACGTTAGCCTTCCAGCATTTCTGTCGTCGGTGCACAGCACTGAGGAGTTAACCAGGAAAATTCTCATAAACACACAGGTTAACTCTGAGGTGTCATGTAAGTCCGATGCTATTAATGCTTGGAAGGCTGCTTGTCCCAACACTGAGTTGCCTGGTAACCCTTTCTCCCAGAGACAACGGGATGCGCCGCTCTGCAGGCTGGTAAGAGATACCTTAATACACACATCTTCCCATGTTACAGAACGTGCGCGCCTTCTGGCTGTGGGGGAATGGGAGTCAGGCCTCTGGATTCAGGCACTTCCATCGCCCAACAAAGGTACTATGTTGGACGATACTACTTTCCACCTTGCCACTTGCCTTCGCTTAGGAGCGCCGTGCATTTCTCCGCATCATTGCCACTGCGGTGAAGCTGTCGACAGTCTTGGGCACCATGGCCTTTCATGCAGCAGAAGCGCTGGGCGTATACCGCGACACGCCTGCATCAACGACATTATCCGCCGTGCTCTAGTTACCGCTGGCGTGCCAGCCATTCGTGAACCTAAAGGGCTGGTGCGTTGCGATGGCAAGAGACCGGATGGTATGTCGTTGCCACCTTGGAAGATGGGTAGACCTTTGGTGTGGGACGCTACGTGCGTCGACACTCTTGCGCCTTCACATCTTTCAAGCACAGCAGGGTGTGCCGGTGCTGCTGCTGCATCTGCGGAAAACCTCAAACGGCGCTAATACTGTAACCTGACAGGTGATTATGTTTTTGAGCCGTTTGGGGTTGAAACGTTAGGGACGTGGGGTCCAAGTGCTCGGTCTCTATATAAATACTTGGCAAAGCAGCTGATCGACGCTACGCGTGACCAGAATAGTGGTTATTATCTTGCACAGAGGATAAGCATTGCCATTCAACGTGGCAATGCTGCCAGTCTTCTGGGTACGTTACCGGTCGGTGATGATGCGGAGGAATTTCATGACGCATTATGTATGTAATTTTTATGTTTATTTTATTTTAGTGTATTTTAGTAGCTATCTAATAATAGTTTTAGTTTTAATTTTCAATTGCATTGTAATAATACTCGTTCTGCATAGATAATTGAATGAAAGATAATATAGTTCTAATACAGTTCTCTGAGTTTCTTGCTGGTATCTTCTCAGTAGAACTGAGCAAAAGAATCAGTTTCCTATGGTTTATTTTTACATTATTCAATATTTTTATATTATTTTTTGACATAATTGTAAAATTTTGACATTCACTTTGTGTGTCTAAACTAAATAAATGATATATATATAAAAGAAGAAACGTGATTGCAGTGTGTACATATGAAATAACGCAGTAATAAAAACAAATCAATAATTAACTTTTACGATTAGTTTTGAATCGTAAACGTTATCTAAAATTGTTTTATGTCCAACCATGAATGTGACATTCTTAATTTGTGAGAATGTTTACGCAAGTATGGATTATAATTTCGAGTAAGTTTTTAATATCTTTACGACGTAGATGATTTTTCTGACTGTCTATCAAGTGCACAACTTAATCATGTGGAGTGGTGTGTGCAGGAACCCCTGGCCTGCTGGGCACAGGGTTTGGGAATTGCCGACATTTTCATAGTCCCGGGTCACGAGATAGCCTACGATTAAAAGTCCCGAAAAGCCCCGGGACATCGAGACAACATATTCTAACATTTAAGTAATCCATCACTTATCGTAATTTTGAATATTAATTAAATCTTAATGTCATCGACTCTTAGTCTAGTCTAGGCTGGAGCATTTTACAGGGGATTAACGATCGAGCTAATTTTCGCAAGTAGCTAGATTTTGCTGAGGCTATCAACTTTTTTCAACTTGTTTCAGCTACTAAAATCTAAAACCCCATTATACAGCAGAGACTAAACATTTCGATTTGACGAATTTAAAAAATTTACAAAGTAATAACCGTGATTATAATAATTAACATACCTAATTCAAAAAAAACGTTTGTCCTACAATTTGATAAAACAATCCCTTCCTTTCTACATGTATCAATGATCTTATTGATCATCAAAAGTGATTACTAAGTAGGTACCTAATTTTTTAATGTTGCATATAAAGTTTTATAAAATTGTAAAGAAGTCTTTCCCTTTCTTGCAATGTACTTTGATGTATTTTTAAAATGGTCACATTTAAATCTTACGTGTATTTCATCGCAATTGGTTGGGTGATTTGGTTCTATCATAGATATAAATAAAAGTCGTGAAAACCGATATACCGCGCGTATATCGTAGCGTAGCTGCGGGCATTAGCTAGTAATAAATATTTATTTACGAAATGTATCAACCACGTAGTCCTACAAATTGCTTGGTACGTTGCCTGCGAGAAAGAAGAAATTGATTCTCGTTGAACATATTGATGTTTTTTGTAATTCAATAGTATGTGTGTAATGCATACCAGCTTGACCCCTTCGACTCGTTGCAAAGACGGGCATTGAGGCTGGTTGACAATCCCAGACTCACAGGTAGAGTGGAACCTCATAGCCTTAGGAGGGATTTTGCCTCACTGTGTGTGTTCTACCGCCTATACAATGGTTTGTGCTCAGATGAATTGTTTGATATGATGCCCGTAGCTACATTCTATCATCGCACCTCTCGCCATAGGCAGGGAATTCATCCCCAAACATTGCGACCTGAGACGGTGCGCACTGTGCGGTATGAAAGAAACTTCATCCCACGCACACTCAAGCTGTGGAATGACCTCCCTTGGTTTTCCCAAGCGCCTACAATATGGGGTTCTTCAAGAGGGGCATCAGAAGGTTTCTTCATGGTCGGCAGCGCGAGTGTGACACCCCTGGGGTTGCATACGTCCATAGGTCCATAGGCCGTGGCCGTGACGAAGACCATGGTAACCGCTTCCCATCAGGTGGGCCGTGTGTTTGTCTGCCAACTAAGTGGTATAAAAAAAATACATTTTTGACAATTGTGTCTCTCGGGACCCGACACAACTAAATTTACGCAAAGTCCCGGGACTTCCAGACACAAGACGTCCCGGAATCCAAACCATAGCACCACGTCAACGGTAAAAATAGGGTTAATCATAAGGATCAATTCAAATCACTCAATCAATCGAGCCTATGGCAGTTCACTGCTGGAATTGGAGGCCTCTCCCAATGTTGGGAGAATTTAGCCTACTGCTTCCACCGTGGTCAGGCGGGTTGGCTCCGGGTTTTATTTCAAGTTTTTCTCCTCTAGCAGTGATATCGTCTGCACATTTTTCCGTTAGTCGCCTCTTATGACACTCTTCGGATGACCAATACGCACCATTACAAATATGGTAGGTACCTAAGCCGTGCCTGTTCATTGCCGTAAATAAAGACTGTAGGTAGAACAGTACCTATTTATTTAAAATTTATTATAACTAATGAATTTGTGTAATTCACAATATTTGACACGACGCTATCTAGACCCATGCCAGACTAGGCCCAGAGCCACAGAGGCCGTTTTTTGATTATTTCGTTGTTATTTGATTACAGCTTGTCTTTCTACCACCGTGGCAGATGTATTATTGTAAGTACTGTACGATGATATTATAATTTATTTGTATTTGAAAAACATCATGATGATAAGACTTAAATCTTAACCTCTCTTTGTGATTCAAGTATGGCGTGAACCCAACGCAGTGGATTGCGAGCCCACTCGTCAGTTCTCGTGGGTAGTGTCGTTTATGGCGACTAGGATGACTACAGCCCACGATAAAGTGGCCTAGGCTAATCTATACTTAATATTATACAGCTGAAGAGTTTTTTTTGTCTGAAAGCGCTAATCTCAACTCCAACTGGATCATTTTTTTTTTTGTTGAACATTCCGTTTATCGACGAAGGTTTTAAATTTAGGCTATATGTCATCACGGTATTACTTATGTGAGGATAAGCAGTGATCATAAATGTCAACAAATCCGACAGACTTCCATATTTTATTTGAAAATTACGACCTCAAAGGAGTGATATGAGATTTAAAAATATGGCACGGCAAAACTGGGGTGGGCAGCTAGTCATGTATAATATTGAATTGAAGAATGTACCTAATGCATTATCTGAATTTTTAGAAGAATATATGAATTAATATCAGTATATACGTAAGACGGTTATACTCGTTTATAGGAAGATGACTTTAGGCGATGTTCAGTGGCTCAGTGGTCAGAGCATTCCCGCTATAAGGGAAAGATCGCGGGTTCGAATCCCGCCTGAACGGACTTGCGTCAGGCTCGACTATGAATGACGGGGATGTAGAGCCACCAATTATTACCAGCTGTGGTGCTCCCATGATTGAAGTAAAAATCACGCACCGGGTGGTCCGGCGGAAACTTCGGTCCTTGGACGGCCGGAAGTCGAGTGGGCCATATGGTATACCGGTGATTTAAGCACTGTGTGTGTATGTGTATTCACCGCTAAGAAAATGCCATCAATTGTAGCGCCGCAATTCCTGGGCACACCGCTTACCATTTCCTCGAGTATCGGGATCCTTGGTGTCGAAATCTCCAGCAACATTCAGTACCGCAGTCATTTGGAGGACAAGGTTAAGTTGGCATCAAAGGAACTTGGAGTGCGCAACAGGGCGGGGCAGTACTTTACTGCGGGGCAGCGACTCCTTCTTTATAAAGCATAGGTCTGGTCCCACATGCAGTACTGCTGTCACCTTTTTTGCTGGAGCGCTTGCATACCAGTTTGACTCCTTCGACTCGGTGCAAAGACGGGCAATGAGGCTACTCGACAATCCCATACTCGCAGATGATATGGAACCTCTGCGCCTTAGTAGGGACTTTGCTTCGCTGTGTGTATGCTACTGCCTATACAACGATTTGTGATTAGATGAATTGTTTGACATGATGCCCACAGCAACATTCTATCAACGCACCCCTCGCTATAGGCAGAGAATTCCTCTGAAACACATTTCAACCTGAGACGGTACGCACTGTGTGGTATGAAAGAAAGTACATTCCACACAGACTCAGGCTGTGGAATGAACTTCCTGCTGCGTTTTTCCCATGCGCCTTCAATTAGGGGTACTCTAAAAGGGGCATTAGAAGGTTTCTTCAGGGTCGACAGCGCGAGTGCAACGCCCCTGATGTTGAACACGTTCATAGACCACGGTAACCACTTCCCATCAGGTGGGCCGTGTGCTTGTCTGCCATCTAAGTGGTATAAAAAAAATGTACAATAGGCGTAATGCTGAAACCAGGTCGTGATGGTGTCAGCATTGAGCACTTGAGGTATGCAGGCGTACATCTACCAAGGGTGTCTATATGATATCTGCTATTTACCTTCTGTTTAAGACACTCCTATTGGCAAATGTATGTTGGTTGGTACAACAACCAAGTAAATGTTGTAAAGTGGTCTGGAGCTCTTTCTGACGTGTACAGATTGGGGTGAGGAGTGAGACAAGGTGGTCTGACGTCCCCTCGTCTCTTCAATTTGTACATAAATAAGCTTATTGAGGGCCTTAGTAGCGCCGCCGTCGGCTGCTCCATTGACGGAACAATGATAAATAACTTAAGTTACGCCGATGATATGGTGTTGCTGAGTCCCTCAATTAGTGGTCTCAGGAAGCTTCTTAAAACATGTGAAGATTATTCCGAGGCTCATGGACTCAGGTACAATTCGACGAAGTGTGCTACTCGTTTTCCAACCCCGCGAACATAAAGTAAACACCATAACACCTGTGTTTCTGAGGGGTTCTCCACTAGAGCAAGTGTTTAAAGTCAAATACCTGGATCACTGGATCTCGGATAACCTCTCTGATGACGCCGACATTGAGAGAGAACGAAGGCTGCCGGGGGAATATGTTGGTCCGTAGATTTGCAAAATGCACCGCAGAAGTAAAGGTGTCACTATTCAAGGCGTACTGCCAATCTTTTTATACTTGCAATCTACGGGTCAGCTATACCCAGCGGGCACTCAGCGCACTTTATGTACAATACAACGACATATTTAGAATGCTTTTGGGGCTGCCGAGGCGTTGCAGCGCATCGGGCATATTTGCAGAAATGCACACTGGTGGCTTCCACGCCATCATAAGAAAAAGAGTCGCCTCTCTGCTGCAACGTGTCCAAAGTAGCGCTAACGGTATTCTAAGTGTGCTAGCGGATAGGGTAGACTGTCCGATGGTGAGGCATTGGGTCGGAATTCACGTGAGATACACGTGAACTTCAGTCCAATACAACACAAAAAAACACAATACAACAAAACTATGGATTATAAAAAAAATATCCGAAATAAAATATTTATTATTTTTATTGTGTGTCTATTAATAATACGTTGTAATATAAATAATACATTGATTTTTATAGCCCAATGCGTGAAAATAAATCGGAAGAAACTCATCTTAAGGGGTTGTATAAATATGAAAGTTCATTTACATATGCATTACTACCTGACATTGGACTTGAACCATACTGGCATGATGGCGATATCAAAATCCACGATCCCACTATGTTGACATACACCCCTCGTGCGGGCGAGACTAAGCCGCCGCCGACTGAGGGAAACACCTCTGAGAAACCGCCGATGGTGTGCGGTGAGGAGTGTCACCCGAGCTATCGCGAGTAAATATTTTTATTACTTGTAAAAGGTAGGCGCTTTCTTCGGCAACCGGTCATTCATACCACTAAAACTCATACCATTTCGAAATTTGTCAATTCGCTATTTATTTTGCATTGATCTTACGGTAAGTATTCACATTTATTACTAAATGTTGCCCGCGATTTCGTCCGCTCTATGTTCGGAAAAGCTCAAACCTCCTTTGTTCTGATGAAATCTACCGGTACCGGATATTTCTCTGCCCATATTTGCTCTCTTTTATACAATAGGAGTAGCAGTTTCTTTTCTATAACACACAGGTTGAGTCCTCGTGGCATACGGTTCTCACCTCTGCTATGGCTCTGCAGCACCTACTTATTATACCCAATCAATAACATTCAGGATGCGAGGCATATGTTTTAGGCAGCGGCACCCGATTAAATAATTATGTAAAAGAAACAGTATGTTGATCAATATACTGTGCAAAGCTGAATGAAAAACTAATATCAAATATCTTAAAACAGGTTATCAAGTTCTTTGTGACGACTGGGTGGCACAAAAAACTGCTGGTGTCACCTTTCGTGTCTACGAAACGAAATATTACGTAAAGATATACCTTGTGATAATACGAATATTAAGTTAAGATCGATTTTGTTCTGCTACTCCTTTCGGATAGCCTAGTTTTATCACGACTTTATTACATGTCTACCTATGAATAATGAGGATAAATATATAACATTTATTTTAAAACAAAAATAATCCATAATAATAAAATCAATAAGTTAAACAAAAATAAATTACAAATCTGTAAAAAAATAAGTTATATATTCTATGCTTTATATTTATATAGTTATATTTAAATACTGCTTTATATTTATATACTTTATATATTATATATTCTATATATATTCAGTGACAGTCGAATTGCGGTCGGATCGAGTACTGTGAATTCCGTGACAATCTCCGTGAAAAGTGTAAATACGCTGAAATGTGTGAATTGTAACATCGTTATAAGTGGATTGTTATCATTTATACAAAATAAAATTGCAGTGATAGACAATGAAAGTCTAATAAGGATTTGCGTGTCTGCCTTTTCTGAAGATGTATGTGTGTGTGTAAGTATGTGCAAAGGATTTGCTCTTTAGCTCTGTTAAAACAAATATGCGGAACATATCCAGGCGTAAAGAAGGTAAAACACACAGAGATTTGGTAGATCTATTATGTGTTTTTAAAGTTACAGAACCGGATTTAATACCAATCTTTGTGGCTCGTGTCGATTATCTCGATTTATCGATTAGTAGATCGATTAGATAGTCGATTTATCTGTGGCGGAGGCGAATGATGAATGAATGTGATACATTGATTAATTCAACGTTTCTAGAGAGAGAAATGTGCACTGACTTGACAGATACTGTAAATTGTCATCCAGTAAATGTAAATATGAATGTGGAAATAAAGCGCTCAGCCGCAGATATTGTGAAAGAAGGCGAATGGAAAACCAAGAATACTAATAGTGCTGAATGGATAACAGTACAAAAAAGAAAACATTGAAATCGTTTCACTGGGAGAACTGGGTAAGCGCCTACAGACGTGTCGGAGAAGTTTAAAGCAGCTGAAACTAAAGTACCTTTGTTTATCTCAAATGTAAGCGAAGATACAGCAGAAGAAGACATTTCTCAATACATTCAACATAAAACATTAGAAAGTGTTTCACTTGAGAAAATCAAAATGAAAAAGGAAAGACCGTATAACGCTTATAAAGTACTTGTAAATCAAAATAAACTAGCAATTTACTTAGATGACCAGATCTGGCCGGATGGTATCACGTTTCGGCGGTTTATTCACTTCAAGTACAAAAAACAGGAAGGTAAAGTACTTTCTCCAAGTGACATACCTATTGAACACAAATAATGGATAGCTCTGAAAAAATGAATCAAAATATGAAAACATCAGTGAAGGATGTACAACCACTGTGCAGAACAGCTGACATTGTATTGTTGCAGGAAACATGGTTATATCCACATGACTTAGGTTACCTTGCAACTTTAGATTGTGAATTCAGTTATACTGCAAAGTCTTCCATGGATACATAAGCTGGTATCTTGCAAAGTAGACCACATGGGGGCTTAGCAATACTGTGGCACAAAAGTGCATTTAAGTGGGTGTCTGTAGTACATAGTGAAAATGATAGGGTTTGTGCAATAAAAGTTGTATTAGAAGACAGATGTTTTATGTTTATAATTACATATATGCCTGTGAATTGTAATGACAATCTGCCATGTTTTACAGAATGTCTTAGTAAGATGTGTTCTATAATTGAAAACAATAATATTCAATCAGTGTATGTGTTAGGAGATTTCAATGCACACCCAGGTGTACTATTTTTTAATGAACTTCTAAACTTCTGTAGTGAGCTGGATTTGGTGTGTGCCGACATCAGTCATCTGGGTATGTTATCACAAACATTTAAATACATTAGTGATGTACATCGGTGTAAACGTTGGCTAGACCATTGTGTTGTGACACAGTCAGCTCTAAAGACTGTTTTAAAAATTGAGGTTATACACCAGCCATTTTGCTCAGGTCACTTTCCTGTGAGAATGCTGTGTGATATGAATATAATTAGATCTCAAACATGTATCACCGAGGGTCTTTGTAATGATGTTCTCTGGGGTTGGAGAGGTGTGGAGGACATTCAAAGGTACTCAGAACTATGTAATGATAGGCTGAAATATGTAGATTTTCCTAAAGAATTTGTACATTGTGCAGACAAACATTGTAGCAGCTTGCACCCTAGGATTTTACTAGATGATTTATATAAAAATATAATGTGTATATTGTGTGAGGCCGCTTGTAACAGTAGAACCCGTAGGGGCATTGTAAAGAAAAAGGGTATCAAGGGGTGGAATAGTTATGTCAGAGAAGCGCACGAAGTGCAGGCTCGATACAAGTATAATGTATGGAATTGGTATAGGCAACCTAGCAGTGGGCCCAGATTTGAGAAAATGAGATCAAGTCGTAGGTTATTTAAGTCAAAATTAAAATGGTGTCTTAAGAATCAGGAGAAGATGGAAATGGATAGGTTAGCCACACTGCATTCTAGTAAAAAAATGCATCGTTTTGGAAAGAGGCCAGGAAACTAAATAATAGTAACAGTAGTCTTCCAATTAGTGTGGAAGGTAAGACTAATTGTGTAGACATAGCAAATATTTTTAGGGAACATTTTAAAGTGGCCTCGTCTCATGTGGCTAAGCGGACGGTGATTGATGTTGAATCTAGTCTATCCGAATCTCAGATACGATTTCAATGTAAAGAGATTAAAACTGCAATTCAGCACATGAAGAGAGGTAAATCCGCTGGTCATGACGGACTCAGCATTGAGCACCTTCAAAATGCTGGTATACATCTGCCGAGGGTGCTGACAATGTTCTTTAATATATGTATAGGACATGCCTACTTACCACAGTTAATGCTGGATACAATAGTTGTACCTATTGTGAATAACAGGACAGGAGACACAGCAGATATAGGTAACTACCGACCTATTTCTCTTGCAACTGTGATAGCTAAAGTATTTGACAGTGTGCTTGATGATCACCTCAGTAGGTACATAAACTTGCATGATGCCCAGTATGATTTTCGTGCTGGGCTATCTACTGAGAGTGCCATTTTTGCTCTCAAGCACACTGTCAAGTATTATACTGATAGGAAAACATCTGTGTATGCTTGTTTCCTGGACCTTTCAAAAGCTTTCGACTTGGTTTACCTGACCTTGGGAAAAGCTACGGGGGGAGTGGGTACCTACATCACTGATAACCACATTGTCTATCTGGTATGACAGTCAAAGAAACTTTGTTAGGTGGTCTAATGCATTGTCTGACCCACATACCCTTGAATGTGGTGTTAGGCAGGGGGGTTTGACCTCACCTAGACTTTTTAATATTTATGTCAATAAACTGCTTGTTGAACTCAGCAGCACACATGTTGGATGCTATGTGGATGGGGTATGTACCAACAACTTAAGTTATGCAGATGACATGGTGCTGCTGAGTCCATCAATGTGCGGCATTAGAAAGTTGTTGTCAATGTGTGAATTGTATACTGAGTAACACGGTCTGAGGTATAATCCTAAGAAAAGTGAGTTGTTAGTGTTTAGAGGAATAAAATAAATGCCCAATACATGTCCCTCCCGTACTATTGAATGGATCATGTCTGGAGCTTGTAAAACAATTTAAATACCTGGGTCACATTGTTACAGAAGATTTACAAGATGATTTGGACATGCATAAGGAGCGTAGGGCTTTGGCTGTGAGGGGTAATATGGTGGCTCGAAGGATTGCTGGTTGTTCAGTTCCTGTTAAAATTACACTATACAAGGCGTACTGCCAAACATTTTACACCAGCGGACTCTGGGCTAATCATACCCAAAAATTGGACAACACCCTACGAATCCAGTATAATAATGCTTTCAGGGCGCTGTTAAGGCTTCCACGTTATTGTAGTGCATCCGGTATGTTTGCTGAAGCGCATACGGATGACTACTACGCAATTATACGAAAGAAGGTGGCATCAATATTGCACAGAGTGAGAGGAAGCACTAACAGCATCTTGAAGGTGTATGCTGAGAGGTTGGATAGTCCAATCATTGGTAGGTTCATCAAGCTGCATGTTTTATCGGTATCTTGATGAATCTGCCTGTGGTAGGTAAATAAAATAAATAAAAAAAGAATCTTCCAAGCCGGTTGGTCACCGTGGAAGAATACGACCAAAATCCTCCAATGAGCACACCAACAGAGGAAAGAAATACCCCGAATTAATACAAACTAACAATCGCAACATACAACGTTCGAACTCTCTTATCGTACAACCGTCTGCTCGAATTGGAACAGGCTATTAAAAAATATAAAATACGATATCATCGGAATATCGGAAATAAATTATTTTAATTCAGGGAAATAAAATACTTGAATACGAAAACTTCATAATGTGCTATATAGGACAAACCCCTGGCAAGTACGAGGTTGGTTTCATAATTAATAAGTCTGTCAAGAACCATATTATAAGCTTCAATGGCATAACAGAGCGAGTGGCAACACTAAATATAAATATACAAGGTCATAAGATATCTATCATACAAGCCTATGCACCAACAGAAGCGGCAAGCGAGCATGATATTGAGGAATTTTGCAATACAATCGAGAAAGCCTTAGGTACAGCACACAAAACTACAATACTAATGGGAGATTTTAACGCCAAGCTGGGAACCCCAAAAGATGACGAATATTTCGTTACGAAAAAACGGGTACGGTGAGAGAAATAATAGAGGACAAAGACTAGTTGAGTTTGCGCTTCAGCACAAACTAATGATAATAAACACATGTTTTAAAAAAAGGTTGAGTCGAAGATGGACCTGGCGATCCCCTGACGGAAAATATAAAAACGAAATTGATTTTATCCTGTCAAACCAACCTGGAATATTCCAAAATATCGAGACGCTAAATTTGAACTACAATTCTGACCATAGAATGATCAGGTCAACAATAACATTAGACAAACAAAAATATCAAGAGTCAAATTTACAAACAATCAATTTAGCAAACTTAAGAGCGAAAAAGAAATAATTAATTTGAACGAAAACTTAATATCACAGCTATCTGCACCTACAACTATCTCCAAAGACACCCCAGTACAATACTGCTTCGACAGAATAGAAAAAGCTATCATCTTTAGCTTAAAACAAGCACGCCCAAAGAAAGAAGAAAATAAACCACACAAAATATTATCGACAACTACAGAGAGGCTATTAAAAAGAAGAAAGAAATTACAGAAAACTAAAAACAAATCACGAAGCGAAAAAAACGAACTGACTGCACTATACAAAGTAGTAAATAAATAATAAAAGCAGATTACGCAAAATATAAACAAAACACAATAAAAGAGTATTTACAAAGAAATGGAAGTACAAAGAAGGCCTTTAATAAACTCAAAACTAACACAACATGGATAGAAGGACTGAGGAAAAAAGATACAGAACTGCTCACTAGAAGAGATATCATAGCTACCGCAACAGAATTTTACAGGTATCTTTACAACAACAGAGACACCACAGACATAAATCTCGACACAGAAACAGATGCCTCACATGGAAATAACGTTAAACCAATAGATACAACTGAAATAACTGAAGCAATAAATAAACTAAAACTAGATAAGAGCCCTGGTTCAGACAACATTACCAACGAAGCATTGAAAAAAGGTCACATGACTCTGGCTGTACCACTAGCTGAACTGTTTAACAAAAGTATCAGAATAAACGGGATATTTACCATGTTTCATTATTTTGAGTTTTGTTTGTTGAACCATGATAGTTTAAATACCTATATTGTTTAACAAAATTCTGCAAAATTTTTAAACCCCTTCCCAATAGTCCGAATCGAACATCATACTAATATATAAGAAGGGCGACCCGAAGGACATCGGAAATTACCGACCAATCAACCTGCTACCAAGTCTATACAAATTGTTCCCTACAATTATAAACAAAAGGATGACCAACACATTGGAAAAAAAGCAACCGGTGGAGCAAGCAGGCTTCAGAAGGGGTTTTTCAACGGTCGACCACATTCATACTCTTGAGTTGATAATGGAAAAGTATCAGGAAAAACAAAGAACACTTTTTATAGCATTCATCGACTACCAGAAGGCCTTTGATACGGTAAGACATGCAAGCATCTGGGATAGCCTGAAAGAACAAGGAGCAGAGGAAATGTATGTAAAAATCATCAAATCCATAAATAAAACCAACAAGGGTAAAATCAAACTCGAAACCTTAGGCTCAAGTTTTCCAATAGAAAGAGGAGTGAGACAGGGAGACCCGCTATGTCCGACAATATTCATAGCTCTCCTCGGGTCGATCATTAGCAAGCTAGATTGGAGTAAACAAGGGCTATACATAAACGACACTTACTTGAGCCACTTGAGATTCGCTGATGACCTAGTACTACTATCCGAGTCATCTTACCAACTACAGAACATGGTAGAAGCTCTCAACATGACTAGTAAAAAGGTGGGTCTAGAAATGAATATTACAAAGACTAAGACAATGACAAACAGCATTACAAGACCAATAATAATCGATAGCAAACCAATGGAATACGTTGAAGAATATGTCTATTTGGGAAAAAATATAAGTTTCCACAGAAAAAATAAAAATATAGAAATAGAGAAAAGAATAAAGATAACATGGAACAAAAATTGGAGTCTCAAGGATGTTTTCAAAAGTAATCTACCACAAGCTATTAAAACCAAAGAACCTTCTGCCATGTCGGACATATGGTTGCCAGACGTGGAAATTCACTGCTGAAACAAGAAAAAAGATAAACGTCTGTCAGAGAGGACTCGAAAGAAGCGTGTTAAGAAAGCAATTAAACAAAATACGTCATACTTAAATAAGAAAAATAACAAAAGTAACAAACGCTTTGAGTTAAGCAAAAAAATTGATATGGGAGTGGGCCGGACATGTTGCTCGGCTAACAGATCAAAGATGGACCAAAAAAGTAACTTTCTGGAATGCACCACTAGGCAAAATAACAAAAGGTAGTCCTATTACAAGATGGGAGGATGATATCAAAGCGATAGCTGGTCCAAACTGGACAAAAGTAGCTGAAGACAGAGACAAATGGGAGTCAATGGAGGAGGCCTTCACCCATTCTGGGGTTCCGGTAGATTAATTTTAAAACTATACAGGGTGTATTTTTGAAACGGGGCAGTAAGGAAATACCTTAACCGTTGCAGTTACAGCAAAACGTTCTTAGAAGACCTTCCCTAACTATTTGACATATTTTGAACTGCATTCACAGAATTTGTAAAGACTTACAGTTAGCAAAATAAATGCAAATAGTCCAAAAATTTTTTTTTTATGCCAAGCGATTCTATTTCATGTGGGGATCAAAAAACTCTATCAGACCATTTTAGCTTTCAGTACTAGGAAAGACAGAAATCGCCAAAAACGTTTCCCATACATTTCGTACGGAAATTTGATAAATCAACTCGAAACTCATAAGTCAGGTAAAATTTTGAACGTTTTTAAATAAAAAAAATCATTTAAGCTAGTACTGAAAGCTAAAATGGTCCCATAGAGTTTTTTGATCCCCACATGAAATAGAATCGATTGGCATAAAAAAAAAATTTGACATTTTTGCATTTTTTTTGCTAACTGTAAGTTTTTTACAAAATCTGTGAATGCAGTTCAAAATGTCCCAAAAAGTTAGGGAAGGTCTTTTAAGAACGTTTTGCTGTAACTGCAACGGTTAAGGTATTTCCTTACTGCCCCGTTTCAAAAATACACCCTGTATATATATATGTACATAAATATATATATTTCAAAAACTATAAATATATTATAATAAAACACATAGGATATATATATTACTTAAGAAAGAAAAATTATACTAACATAGATTAAAGTAATTAAACTAACACATACTTAATTAATAGAAAAATGAGAAGTGTAAAGGATCATGCTCATCAACGGTACTGGTTTTTCTCATGCATCAAGATAAAAATTATATTACAATTATTTTCTTTATTTTTGAAGTCATTCTGCAATTAGAATTACAATTTTGTATAGGGGTTTATTTTGTAAACTAAAAAGTTATGAATTACCTACTGCCGGCAGTGCCGGCTATTCTTACGTTAAAGTGTTGCCATAATCAAAATAAGTAAATATATTGACAACTCTAATCGATTTTTTTTTGTATACGATTGGAAAGGTAAATCGCGGGGTTTTATATAAATAATAAAGCGAGATGATACTACTGTGGTGTGAAATAATTAGTATTTCACACACACAGTAGTCGTATTATTTTGCTTTCAAAACTTTTTAAAGCAATTTCACTTTGTTGCTAACGATACATAATATGAATGATTGCATAGATTTTTTTTTAATTATCTTGCTTCGGTTTGATATAAATCGAACCTTTTTAATAAATGAATGATTATACAACTAAATCAGTCATTTGAAATAATTATGTATCGAGTGTATTTATTCGAGTAATCAATTTTCATTTAAAATCTAAAATGGCAACATTGGTGTTGATGTCTCAAACATTCATTGCGAAATTGAAATTACGTTATAAATAAATATTACAGTTTTCTTGTGTTGATCGAGTCCTACTCTCCACAGTAATTGTAACTCCTACTCAGGTAAGCACATTCTATTGTATTGACGTTTTCATACCTATCAGTCTATTTCTTGATTTCTCAGACAGTTACTCAGACAACCTACCCAGTCATTCTCTCGTTTTTATATTTTAATTTTTACTTCTCATAAATCACATATTAAAAACTATAGACAAATGATAGCATAAAACCAATGTCACAATGCTGAAATTGGAAGCACTCCGTGCTGTAAGCACAAAATATAATTATGTTGTGCGGCCCATTCAGTTGGGCTTGAAGTCAGTGATTTCGACATTCCTTTGCTCATTCTATTTATACTATATTCTAATGACCTTTTTTATATTTCATTTCAAATATATTTTTTGATTGTAGCTGTCTCCAGGAAGTATTATTTGTTCCGAGTGTTTTGGACTGCTTCAAAATCGAGTTAACACAATGAGCGAAGGAAGTGCTATGCCTTTGCCTGCTCTTGGACATAGAAGAATCTGCTTTCGTTGTGGAAATTCTATTTTACGAGCACCAAGAACATACCCTGTGCGACATGATCGACAAGAAAGAAACATGTTAATGAGACTGGTTCCACTGCACTTGGTAAATATTTATTAGTATGTTATTGAGAATATGGAGTTCTACTTGGGCTAACAGAAAAAATATTTAAGCACCTTATTTTTTTTAGGTTTCCAGAATGGAAAGAGTATGTGCTGCATGTTGGAGATCAGCTACGAGAGAAGTACAGAGGCAACAGCAGCATGAATCAAATCGTCCTACTGTAGCACATGCTGTGTCAAGTGATGATTTCAATATTCCTGAGCCACCTCCTCTTCCATCTTCAAGACCAGTAGCAGTTCAATTAGTGGCACCAAAAATCACATCATCTTTATATAGGCGTGCTGCAAACACATCTGGCCACTGCATATTCGTTAATTGTTTTGAAAATGAACGTCTACTTGTACCATGTGCTATAAAAGATTTATTATTGTATCATTATAAATTCTATGTACCATCTGGTGCACGTGTTTGTCGTCACCACTTGGATCATGGTTCTTGGAATGAATTAACCTCCCAATTGAGGGATTTTACTGGTAGTCAATTTGATAATATTATGACTATGATGCAGCGAGCAGCTAATAGCAGATTTGATTTTTCAAATATTAGGATGATGCCTCCATATTTATGTCATTATTGGCTTGGATTCAATGCTGACCAGTTTTATGATTTACTTAACAGTATCCCAAATCTAACAGAACAGGTACCAAATGCTTCTATAGCCTTGTGCATATATTTAGTTAAGGTAAGAACTGGTGACAGTAATGAAAGGTTGGCTACTCTTTTTAATAAACCTCGAACCACTTTAGAACGGTGGATGTCAAAAGCAAGAAATTGTTTAATGAGTGATTTTGTCCCCTTGCACTTAGGGTTTAATCATCTTACTGTACAAGATGTTGCTTCTCGAAATAAGATTATACCAAAAGGACTGTTTAGTAATCCTGATTTGCCACCAGATGTTAAACCTGCAATAGTTATATGTGATGCTACCTATGTTTTTGTGCAAAGTAGTTCAAATTATTTGTTTCAGAAACAAACCTACAGTTTACAAAAACTAGACAACCTAGTTAAACCATTTTTGATTGTGTGTTGCGATGGCCACATTGTGGAATGTCTTGGTCCATACAAAGCCACTCTTATTGATGCTACAATCACAAGTTTAAACTTAAATAATGAGGGATCTTGTAGAAGCTCATTTTTTAGAAGAGGTGATATTTTTCTTCTTGATAGAGGATTTCGAGATGTTATAAATGAACTCCAAGAACACGGTTTTGTCACCCACATGCCAGAGTCTCTCCTCGAAAATGAACACCAATTAACAACCCAGCAGGCAAATCGGTCTCGTCTAGTAACCATGTGTCGCTGGGTTGTAGAAATAGTCAATGGTAGGATAAAAAGAGACTATAGACTATTCCGTCATGTATTCAATAATAGAGCTGCTATGCACCTCAATGATGATTTTAGGATTTGTTGTGCCTTATTAAATAAGTTTCATGTTGCCATAGATGACTCACCGGAGGCTTTGGAATATGTTACAATAGCTAAAAGTAGACTTTTTCTAGTAAACCATCTGGCAACATATGTAGCACAAGAAAATCTTAACAGAAGGAGAGCTAGCTTCCAAACAATTGATGGCAATCATCCTCATTTGGATAGATTCCCACGACTCACAATTACTGACCTTAAGCGGTTTGCTCTAGGTACATATCAATTAAAACAGGCCAGATCTTACTTCGGGGAACATGTTCGTCAGTCTGGAATATATTCAGTGGAAGTGAATACTGAAATTGATGAGGATATTCCTCTGATTTTAGGCCTAAATAATTATTTGTTAAGAGGTAGGATTAAATCCAGGCATGTGAACAGTCATACATATTACACGTATTTATTAATAACCAGAGATGATGCTGTAGCAAATACATTACAAGCCATAGTAGGTTATTGTTGCAACTGCCTTGTTGGTAAGCGAACTGTTGGCTGCTGTGCTCACATAATGACAGTGGTGTGGTTTTTGAGTTGGGCTCGATACAATGATATCACTGCTCCAGCATCTTATTTAGATGATTTTTTAATGAAAATGATGAATGAAGTCATTCGCTGTTTCTATATGTATAGGTACTTACCTACCTACTGACTATAAGGGGTAAAAACTATGATTGATTATATACCTACCTACATGTTTAAAGTGCTACCAGTGTCACTGGATTAAATTAAAGATCTCTTTGAATTCTGTTGTTTTTTTTACAGCTCTCCTTTCTTTTGTATTTGTAACTGTTTTAACAGGAAATATAAAGGCAAAGTGCTGATTTATTTAAGTCTATCCCATCAGATATGCTAATTAATCTGCTACGACCTATAAACTTGCCTCTATACTCGACGGATATTTCTATTTTGAGGTTAAGTTACGTTTTCTAAAAAAACTTGGAAATGCGGGTTTTGATTCCAAAATGGCAATTGTAGATGGTTATTTGGTTAATTTATAAACCATCTAAAACAACTTTGGAATTGACGCAACCCTGTACCGTGGTCCATATTGTCGTGGTCATTCTCCTTTTTACTGGAAATGAAAGGCTTTTTTATTTTATTTTTTTTATCTTACTAACACACTATGAGCCCCTGTAGCTTGACAATAAACAATTTTTAATAAAAATTTTTTAATAATGAATTTTTAACCGTAAGAAAATTGGATCGTATTGATAAAAGTGTATTTTAATTTTTGTCATAGTATAAAGAGTGTATGTACCCATCATACTGATAATAACTACTGGGCTGGATGCTGGCGGTATGAACATATGGAAAATGAACGAATGGGGCATTGTTGGAACATAATCCCAGACGTGTTGTCATACGCTTTCGTAGAGTTTGATACCTATTGTGAGTACCTGGAAGCGACTTGCAGGGATCACTTTACCAAATCTCGTAAGTTCACTTTAATTAATTTGAAAGAAGTATGCAAGTAGCGAAGGGTAAGTGAAGAAGCAATTTGCGTCGTCCACTCATGCCAAGGAGACTGACGCAAGTAGCGATTCGTGACCATAGCTATAACCAATAGTTTACGCTTTGTAATCTCTTTTATTTGTTTTGTTTTGTTTTTAATTTGAGTATATTATGTATAATGTGTAATGTGCGTTGTGTTTGTTTTTTCTTTCTAAGGGTGACTTTTTCAATAGGCAAACTGGTGGTAATAAATCTTACCTTGTTTTAATTTGTCATGCACCATGTGACCCTTTGGAAAGCTGGCAAGAATCGGGTAATAAGGACCCCTCGCCACTGCTAGCTAGAATGACAGTGAATGAGGTCCCGGGGTCGATCGCCTTCGTTATTCGTTCGACGCTTCTTCTTCACTCTGATCAATCCTGGTAAGATAGAAAGTTTGCACTTTGGAATCCGGGGTCTGACTTTTATGTTAGTAGAGTTACTGTCTGTCTTCCCAACTCGGGAATCTCGGGAAGTTCCCCATCACCGTACCGTCCGGCCCACTCAACTTCCGAACATCTAGGGACTTAAGCTCACGCCGGACCGCCCGTTGCGTGATTTTAACTTCAGTCATGGAAGCACCACAGCTGGGAATTATGAGTGGTTCGGCGTTCCCGTCGTTCATAGTCAAATTTGACGCAAAGAGACTACCCAACAGATCGGCTTTCTCCTTAGCGCCATGGGCCAGACTACCATCGGATTTTTGCAGCGGTGGAAGGCAAGACTGGCAGAAGTTTCCCTCAGCAGCTTTGGCGAGCGACCAAAATGCTCGATTGCCAGATGGGTAGCGCGCAAGCAGCTCGCCAATTCTGCCGATGAACTCAAACTTAGCACTGGCCGTAGCCTTTTTACTAGACCTCAAGGCGGCATTCAACTTTCGCTTCACTTCAGTGATATTTGGATCTTTATTGGCAAGAGCCGTGGTCCAAGCCCTGTATGCAGATTGCTTGTGGTCTCTTGCTTCTCTGCAGGGCCTGTTAAACCAAGGGCGTTTGCTCTCTTCTGTTGCGATCCAGCGGTTCGGAATATAGCATTCCAAACCCGCTAGGATCGCATCAGCTACTGCTGTTGCACAAGAGCTGGGATCATTTGAAGTGAAGCAAAGCCGCCTCCACGGGTACGACGCGAAGAATTCTCGCAGTCCATCCCAGTCTGCCGACTTGTAGTGCCAGACATGCCGCCATTGAGGTGGCCGCGGTGGTTCAGGCCGCGTGAGAGTCACTTGTGCCCGAACGAGGCTGTGGTCCGAAGTACCAAGTGTTGATTCCACAGTTACTGAGTATTCGTCCGGGCGTGAAGTCAGCAGAAGGTCCAGTATAGAGCTTCTATGGGTCTCTATTTCTGGTGTTCTAGTAATAGAATGCACATTATATTATTATAAAAATACAAGGGTAATACGATTACATAACAACAACTACAACTTAAAACCGTTGATTACACCAGGTCTCATCCGCTGTATGAAACACAGGGATCAGCTTCATTTGAGCAGTATGCGTTACCCTGAAAATAACATTACAGGTGTCTTATTTTTTTTATACCACTTAGTTGGCAGACAAGCATACGGCCCACCTGATGGAAAGCGGTTACTGTGGCCTAAGGACGTTTGCAACACCAGGGGTGTCACATTTAATAAATGTACAGGATTATAAAAGATACCGGAATTTTAGCAATGACCTATTGAAAAGTCAAAATAAATCACGACAAACTAGAGCTGCAATAGGCGGGGTCGAATAGTAAAAAGATCTGGCAACATATTCAAAATATAACATGCACTAAGAAGCAAAAGGAATCGCCATCAAGTTTATTAAACACCCATCCATCACAGGTAGAATCAGCTAACATAATCAATAATCTTTATAAATGTAGATAAGCGACTCACACAGCAAACGCAAGCGAATCCGCAGGTTCCCACAAGCCCACCCTTCCCGAATAGGACTACCCTGTCATCTTTTGTGCTATTGGACACCGCCGAAAAAGAGGTTGAGAGGATAATCTCGAACTTAAAGGATGACTGTGCTATTGGTTGGGATCTTATATCAAGTAAAATTATAAAAAAATAGAGACATATACTGGTAAAACCATTAACCAACATCTTCCAAGAATGTTTAGCGACAAGCGTTTTCCCTAAGTGCCTTAAAAAGCTGTGGTTGTCCCAGTATATAAGTCTGGAAGGAAAGACCAAGTAACGAATTATAGGCCTATTTCCATATTCAGTATCAAAATAAACGGGATATTTACCATGTTTCATTGTTTTGAGTTTCCAATATTTCGGCGCTGTTGCAAGCACCATGATCACGAAGGAACTGCAGTAGTGGCGATGAACAGAGAAAAAGTTTTTCCTAGGAGTAATAATCGATAATCCGCGTCATCTTAATTTGGTAGTGACGTCACTTACTGATCGCGCATATAGTTATATTGTACGCGGACGATACTGCTTTCCTTCTTTCTGCTGATACAGAAACAGAAGTGTACGGGCGTGCGCAGCGAGGATTTATCATAGTAAACAAATGACTTCTATGTTGAAGAACCTACTAACACTGAAAGCAGATAAATTCAAATACGTTGCTTTTACTATGCGCAAAAGACCGTCTACAATCTAACCCAACCACTTACTGTACGCGCACCACTGTAGAGAAATTAACATTAAGAGTAACAAGTGCACTTGCTCGGTTTTAACTATAACAGAAAAGATAAAATATCTAAGTATTATAATATATGAAGCACTTTCGTTTAAAGAAACATAGGCGAACACTAATTAATCGACTATGGAAATTAATATTTATGTTTAAAAAAATAAGACACGTCAATGAATCAAAATTGATTAAACAAGTTTACTATGGCCCTTTGCCAGTCAATGTTAACATATTGCACAACATCATGGGGGGAGTAGGCAAGGAATTGCTACTGCCACTTGAGCGAGCTCAGATCGCAATCCTCAAGGTAGCAACGTTCCGCTCTTCCTTTTCGCCCAATGACCACCTGTACAAATCTTGCGAAGTACTAACAGTCCGTTATCTATTTATATTAAGCACAGTAATAAAACAGCACGTAGCACTTCCCTATAGCACCGATATTACTAACAAAAGGCGGATAGATATTGTTTGCACTGAAAGAATTGCGATAAAACACGAGTACATTGCCAAATCTTTAAATTGGTTGTATCTGTAATAGTATTAACGAAATATGGTTAATCTGCACTTGACGCCTGAAGCACAGGACTACCTAGTTCAGGCACAGCTTAGATAAATATCTCTTAGTAAAGACCTCTGTAAGACAATTAACTGCACAAATATATATTATACGTACCGTATATACGACTAATTAAAAATCTGATTAGACGCGACCTCCGACGCTACAACACCCACATCTTCCAGGAGGCGATTGAGTGAAATAGGGGGTCGAAAGTGTTCGCTCAGCAGTTGGGGAGGCCCCATCTGACGAAACTTGAAACTGCGGATGGTAAAATGACTGCCTCAAGATTCGAGATTCTCGATGAGATCGAGAAATTCTATGGACAGCTATATGCATCACGGACGAGTACAATCAGCTGTTGTGTATGGCGTTTGTGGACTACGAAAAAGTCTTCAAATCCATCGAAACCTGGGCAGTTTTGGATGCCTTGCAGCGGTGTCGTGTTGATTGGCGATACATCGAGGTGCTGAGATGCTTGTATGACACTGCCACAATGTCCGTCCAGGTCTAAGACCAGACGAAACCTATTAGCCTCCAGCGTGGAGTGAGACAGGAAGATGTTATATCCCCCAAACTATTCACCAGCGCACTGGAGGACGTCTTCAAAACTCTGGATTGGACTGGGCGGGGTATAGACATTAACGGTGAGTACATTATACATTATAGGATTCCTGACTGCAGAGGCATATTCCAGCTGACTTTTAACCAGGGCGTGGTACAATAACACCTTAGTCTTGGCTTGACGGATTTCCTTTGTATTCCTCCGAACGAACCCTTTATTTATTTTTTTAAGTGCACAAAATCCCCACGGTTATCTCCCCACCGGAGCCGGTGGGAGAGGTTATGTCGGACTCGAACCGACTAAAACGTACGCCGCCTGTGGGTCGCTTTGGTTGCCGAAGGTGAGGTTGGCAGGCATATCACTCACACCCCGGCCAACACAGGGTCATCTCTCACGATCTGGCCCTCTTCTCGGATGTGTGGGGACTACAGAGTCCCAAACTCGTTCCTGGAAAACGGGAAGGCGCTCTAGGCGCACCGCCGCCACCGCCTGCTTCTGCCAGCGTGATAGGCGGCTCCACCTGTCACCCAGAGGCCGGCGCTCATGGGGGGCGGAGGTCGTTCATCGACCTCCGACGCCCGAGTTGCCTTCGTACGCGGGCAGCTTGGCGATCCTTCGTCGCTCCCGCTGCCGCTGCCGCCCCGCCTCCTCCTTCACGAGCATTACTTGCTCGCAGAAGGAGGCGCCGGCCACCCACGCATCCGCGCAGCGGACCATCGCCGCGACCAAGGTGGAGAGCGTGGGAACCCTCACTCCCAGGGCCGCCACAAGCTCCCGCCTCAGCGTCTCCCACGCCGGACACACGGTGAGCGTGTGCGGACCGGAGTCCTCGCTCGCGTCGCAGTGATGGCACTCGGACGTTGGCTCTTTCTTCATCCGACGCAGATACTTTTCGAAGCACCCGTGCTCGGTGATCATCTGCGTCAGACGGTACGAGAAGGCTGCCGTGTGGTCTCTCTAGCCATTCCCCCATGATGGTCTTACCGCCGCTATCCTAACGAACCCTAGCATTCGACTGCATTTACGTGAGATGAAAAACTCAGCCCACTCTCCAGCATGAACCCTAGGTCTCTAATTTCACTAACTTCCTTTAATGCTTTACCATCGATGCTATAAGTTGAGTAAATGGGGCATCTTTTTTTGGTGAAATTTATTTGGTAACACTTTGCAGCATTGAGCACCATACCATTTCCGCTACACCACTCGTGAATCCTGTTGAGGTCACGCTGCTCAGTTCAGTGTCAGACTGGGGATTGACTGTCCGATATATCTTGAGGTCATCGGCAAACAGGGAGAACCTGGAGTGCTCGATGCGGCTCACAATATCGTTGATGAAAAGATTGAATAGCACCGGCCCAAGAGGAGATCACTGTGGCACGCCCGAGTCGGCGAGTCATATCCCTTCACCGAGACAAACTGCGGTCTATGGTTCAGGTAGGATCGAAACGAAACCATTCTAAAAGGGCACCGTATACACCGGCTTTGAGTTTCATTAATAGATAGGGGTGGCTCACTTTATCAAAATCACTGGAAACGTCGGTATAAATGGCATCGACCTGTCCTCCCCGATCAATAGTCACCGACAGATCCGACACATAAGTCACCAAGTTTGTGTGCACAGAGCGACCAGCCGTGAAGCCGTGTTGGGCCGAGCTAATGGCGTACTGATATGACATGTGAGTACTGGACGTATCAGAGACTCGCAAAGTTTGGAATAGCAGGAGAGAATTTAAAAAGGGCGGTAATTTTTTACATTGCTATGATCACCCTTTTTATGAAATGGTACGATGCGAGCTTTTTTCCATTCATCAAAACTAGGAGGTACCAGCTCCCTTCAAAATGTCCAATTGTTTGATTTTTTCAGGACTTCCCTCTCAGTGAATCATATATGACCCAGCGAGTTGCCAAGCATTGGATCAGGGACAGTACATTTTAGTTGGCCGAAGGGAGCAGTGCTGTAAACGGATGCGAAGTGTTTTGCAAAGAGGTCTGCAATACCAGGGCCAGTACTCTTAGAAAAGTCCGCAGAGCCATAATCCGGCCGTAATCGTGGCCGGTAATCCTTGGTCGCCGTTACGTTTATCTTCGAAAAATTTCCACAGTGATTTCGTTTTTTTTTTTCATTTTTATATATATATAATTTAATGAAAAATATAGATTTTGAAAGTGACTGTATAAAATGTGGTGGCAAATTGTGTAATGATACTGATCATAAATTGATAATAGATAATATGTACTCAAAGATAGTATCAGGCCTGGCTGTCTCCACACACACCAGGGGTGGTGATGGCAACTCACATGGTCCCAAACGGGTGGCAGGGTGGAGCAGGTATGTTGCTGAGGCACATAGGGAGGCCAGAGCAAAGTTCGTTATCTGGGATTGGTATGGCCAACCATCTTCAGGTCGTGTTTATGAAGACATGGTCAGTTCTCGGAAGGTGTTTAAAGGCAAATTAAAGTGGTTTCAAAAAAACCAAGATCAAATAAAAATGGATAGTCTGGCATCACTCTATTCGAACAAAGACTTCAAAAAATTTTGGAAGTCCACAAATAAATTAAAAATAGCTCATAGCCTTCCTGTGAGTGTCGGTGGCTTGACCGATCCGCAAATTATAGCCGAATCCTTTAAGGAACATTTTATAGTGCAATCATCCCTGGGGCTAGCAAAGACCATGCTCGATGCTGAGACACATCGTGACCGGGTATGCACACTCATCACAGCCAAGGGTACGAAATATACTTAGAAATATGAAAAGAGGCAAATCACCATGCATGCAGCACGCGGGCTATCACATGCCAAGAGTACTGGCGCTGTTTTTTAATCTTTGTGTGGGACATTCGTATCAGCCTTTTGAAATGACGCGAACGTTGTTGGTGCCAGTGTGGTCAAAAATAACACAGAAGACGTATCAGACCGGTCGAACTATTATAGGCCTATTTCACTGGCAACCATAATTGCAAAGTTGCTTGAAGGTGTGCTTAATTCACATCTGGACAAGTACATCAAGCCTCATGATGCCCAGTTCGGGGTTTAGACCTGGGATATCGACTGAGAGCGCAATCACCTGTCTTGAGCATACCGTCAGGTACTATGCTGATAGGAAGACGCCACCATATGCGTGGGCACCAAGCTTCCGAATATCATACCGGAGGTGACTGTGTGGAGTACTACTTCCAGTAGATGCCTTCAAATATCTTGGACACTATGTTGCTCACGACCTCAGGGACGATGCAGCTATTGAGCGGGAACGTAGGGCATTGGGCGAACAGGTTTGCTCGGTGCACGGACAGTGTAAAAGTAATGCTTTTTAAGGTGTACTGCACATCCCTGTACTCGAGTGCGATGTGGGTCAGCTATTCTCAGCGCTTCCTTAAGGCCCTACGTATACAATACAATAAAGCTTTCAGAGCGCTCTTGCGGCTGCCGCGCTTCTGTAGTGCATCGGCTATGTTCGCTCACGCACGTACTGATGGTTCCGCAGCGTTGTGGCGCAAAAAATTGACGTCAATGCTGTATGGAATGCGCGGCAGTGGCAACATGCTCAAGGTACTTGTGGACAGGGGCTATGAGCGCCACGTATTAAGGTACGTCTATAAGATGCACCAATCTTTTGTAATATATAACTACTAACACAGATACTACTAGATACAGGTACTAACATAGATTTAAATTTTACTAACAAAACAATGGATTTTAATTATCTGGCAAATAAATGAATTATTATTATTATTATTATATATAGGACACGTCAATTAGACTTCGCCTTGCTTTATGGTAAGCTGAATGCAAAGTCTCAGAAAAGAGGGTACACACACCATGTGACAATGGTGATACTCTATTTGGTGATATAGTTATTATAGCTGATTTTCTTTTGTTTGTGACAACGCCGCCTCAAAATGTCATTTTCAATTTTGTCGTGTGAATTCTTATATTTGTTGTACCTACACGTCGAATTTTATTCTTTTCCAATATAAGTCGAGCCAATCCAGTATTTAAATGTGTTATTTATTTTTACAATAATATATGTATTATTTATTGCATAATTATTTGTGTAATTGCATTATATATCAATCAATATATATGCAATATGTCTGTTGTAATGTATTGTGTATGTATGATATGTTTATTCTTAGAATTTCTGTGTTATATGCATTTTTCTGCTGTTGTACTCTTGTTTTTTTTTACCATTATGTTGTATTATTATTCCCCCAAAGGTTTGCTGGGAGAAAACCTAATATTAAGTTAAGCTCAACTTTGTACATCAAGATGTATTTGTGATTGCCTGTTGATGTATTATTTTCCTGAGTACAATAAAAAATTAAAGAATTAAAAATTCAAATTCAAATGTCACCTGAACAAATTAATTTTTTTCTATATCCTAATCAATATTATTAAATATAATGCCCGGTCAATTTAATAATTTGAATAATTATTATCGAGTTGCCATTTCATATTGGACATTATTCATAATGACCAATTTATATATAATGCCCAATTCGTCACTTGCTCTCCAACAAATATTTCATAAATATTGAAAAAAAAGTAGTCATGAGGTCCATACAGCCGTTTTTATGTTACAAATGGTGCACTAACCCGATATATTTATATATTGCAGGGTATATACTTCTACATCTTGGCAAATGTATTGATGTACGGGATTGGTTCCGCCTCAATGAATATGTTGATTATCCGTTAGTAGACTGGAAGACGGCTCCTTTCAGAGATGAAGTAACAACCCCTGATCCACTAATGGATATAATAACAATATCTACGACGTTAGGTCCACCATAATTTTCACAGGGATTAAAGAGATTTCATAATTATACAACGGTTCGGGCTTTTTCGCGATTAAATCATGGAACTTACCTACTATTTCTGCCGAAGTTTCGGATGCGTAGCAGTACCCATGGTTACGACTTGACTAGCTTGCGAATATCGAGAGGTATACAGGGAACATTTTTTGTGCGCCTACCTACCATTACTTTTATTATGAACTATTAGGCTGGCGACACATCACAACTCACTATGTCAGTTTTTAATGGCACTGAGTATTTTGGTTTTAGTATTTTAATCACTGGATTCCATGTTCCGGATAGTTTGAATCCATCTTCCCTATTGAAATTTTTATATTGTTTGATTTCAATGGCTTCACGCACAACCCGTGAGTAGTAATGGCGATTAGTGGAGAGGAGTATTTGTTGATGAAGTTCAATCCAGTTATTGATACCAGACTCAAGATGTTCTGCTACTGCCGATTTGTTGAACTGACGGTATTTTACAGTTGCGATATGATTTTTTATTTATTTATTTACATGCTGTTAGCAATATAAGCTTATAGTATACACCAAAACGCTTATATGCTATATGTTACAGACTCGATGATTACACTATATTATAGTAAAGTATTATTTATTTATTAGTATGTCAATAGATGCATTATAATTATAAAGTCAAATAAATTAGATATTTTTTTACAGTTCATCAAATTACATTAAATTATTGAATGCTTAAATTATAAATGACATAGATACCTTCTTGCACTTACATTACTGGCTTTAGGCTTTTCATAAAATATGTTTGCATCTGCATTCATTTCCAAAAAGTTATTTAGGTGTTGTACAGCTCTAAAAGTAGAACTATACCATGCCAGAAAGTGCCATGCCGAAAAAGTTGATGCTGTCGCCTTCCAGCCCCTCTCAAGTACCTGTCCGGCACGTAAAATTGGATACATTCACGCACCGATGGGTTGTCTACCTTATTGTTTAGCAATAGATAGAGTAGTATATTATCGACAAGAATTCTCGCCTGAAGTGCAGCGCATCGAGACCAATCATCCCCGATATGAACATTGAAGGGTAAAGAAACGGGTAGTAACCATATGCACACTTGTATAAGTATCGTGCAAATTTGTGCTGGACCCGCTCTACCATTAGTATGTAGAGGTGTTTTGTGGGATTCCATGCTATTACGTTATATTTCAGCACACTGCGAACACGCGCATTGTACAGCAATTTAACAACTTCTATATTACTAAAGTCAAAAGAGGTTCTAATTTTAAATCCCAGAGATTTATTGGCGGCCTTGCATATTTATTTAATATGTTCGCGAAAGTTTAGTTCACTATCCATGATTATGCCCAGGTCACATATTTTGGATACACGCTCCAGTGGTGTTCCTGCCAGTTGATATGTTGCCACAATTGGAGCACGGGATCTAGTAAACGTAATTGTTTTACATTTGAAGACATTAAAATATAGTTTGTTTTTTTACCTCATGGAACAACAGCGTCAATGTCTGCCTGCAGTACTACACAATCTGTGTCGATAGTGACAGGAAGGAAAAGTTTTAAATCATCGACAAAAAGAAGACACTTATCACTATGAAGGACACCCCACCCTCCCCTTTCCTACACAGGACAACGCGTGCAGGTCTTAGATGTCATCCGCACACGGTGCAAAACATCCGATCAAGAACCAAGCGGTTCGGAGACTCTTTCCTCTGTCGCACCATTAAGGCCTGGAATTCATTACCAGCTCACGTGTTTCCTTCTTCCTACAGTCCCGGGTCCTTTAAGCGGGGCGTGAAAAAGCATATGATAAGGCCGTCAAGCTGAGTGTCACCATTGTCACACGGTATGTGTGGGTAATGGTGACCCTCTTTTCTGGGATTTTGCCTTCAGCTTACCATCAGGCAAGGCGAAGTCCAATTGACGTGTCCTATATAAAAAAAAAAAAAAAAAAAAACACTTGGCAGGTCGTTAATCGTAATCAAGAACAGCACTGGGCCCAGATTACTGCCCTGACTTATTCCTGGCCTGGTATAGAATTCACGAGACATAGGTACCCAATCTTAATATACTGCCTGCTATTTCTCAGGTAATCTGCCATGAATTTGAAACGCAAACGCAAACTTCATTAGAAGGACATCATTATCCACTAAATCGAAGGCTATTCTAAAATCGAAATATGCACATCAATTTGATATCCTGCTGTTACCCGAAACCGCAGACAGTAAACAAAGTGAATATGGTTAGTCAGAGCAGAGCATGCAAGGCGGAATCCATGCTGGGAGTTTCTATATATTTATTGATTTGCTTAAATGTACAGCTGCTTAAAATGGACTCCAAGATTTTCCAAAAACCGACATCACTGCTATATGTCTAAAATTTGTTATGTCGATTGAAGAACCATTCTTAGACACCGGTATTATTCTGGAAACTTTTCAGTTGCTAGGATAAAGACCTTGCTGGAGTGATTGATAGTTATAAATATGCAAGAGAAGCTCTTCGAAGACAGATATACAATCCTTAAGTAAATAGAAAACGGCTCTGGACGTTGGACCGCTCGTCTCAGCTCCGAAGCATTTATGCGTCTCACGCTGAAGCTACTGGCGCAATATCCCGTGTCGCTTGCATCACGCTCAGCCACTTTGGGATCCAATAACGGTATTCACAAAAATTGGACGAGTCATGAGTAATATAATTCTCTATGGTATGTGTATATTCTTTGTAAGCTACACTAATCAGTTTTTAACTCTAGTTCTATAGTATTTATATGATTCTCTATTAAATTGCGAATCATACATTTTAAACTTTTTAGATGAAAATACTCATACTCATACACACCACTCCACCTTATATAATGTATTATTTCCTTTGTGTACGAGGGATATGAGATGGTATGATATGATATGAGATTTCTGATTAGTTGTCGCTTTTCTTAATGGCACATGTTTCTCAACACTGCACTGCACTGTTTAATTGTGCGAGTGTGAATGTGGCTGTGGATATGTTGTAGAGCAACAACATATCCACAGCCACATTCGCATCACGCTGTAGCAGCAACTCTGTCCAACTAACACCAGCAATATCAAAATATAGACCATGAAAGTCTGTCTTCTGAAAATTTCGTTCCGAGATCAAACCATGGTTATTCTTTACATTCCGTATATTGTTAATCGCTGCACGTCTTGGCATGGAGATAACACTTCCAGAGGTGGGTGGTGGGCATCGATTTTCACCAATGGTACAATATCCGATGATACAGCTGATGAGGTACCTTGAAGGAAACGTTATACTGAGCGACCGACAGTACGGCTTTGGCCACTGTCGCTCTACCGGTGACCTTCTTGTGTATCTCAGAAACCGGTGGGCGCAAGTCATCGAGAGTCGGGGTGAGGCACTAGCGGTCAGCCTCGATATAGCGAAGGCCTTCGATCGGGTCTGGCACAAAGGTCTTCTTACGAAGTTGCCATATTATGGACTCCCCGAGGGACTGTGCGAATGAATCTCCAGCTTTTTGTCCAACAGAAGCATCCAAGCCGTCGTCGATGGCAGCTGCTCGGACTGCATGAACATTAACGCTGGTGTCCCACAAGGCTCCGTGTTGTCTCCGACGCTGTTTCTGCTGTATATCAATGACATGCTTACTGATGGCTCCATTCATTGTTATCCGGACGACAGTACCGGGGACAAGTATAACACGGGCCGTGCAAATATCCCTCAGTCCGAGGTGGAGAAGAGTCGCGAACAACTTGTGTCTGAAATCGAGACTACTCTCTCTGGAGTATCCGATTGGGGACGACTAAACCTAGTCCAATTCAACCCCACTAAGACACAAGTATGTGTATTCATCGCTAAGAAAACCCCATTCATTGTAGCGCCGCAAATCCTGGGCACACCGCTTACCATCTTCTCGAGTATCGGGATCCTTGGTGTCGATATCTCCAGTGACGTCCAATACCGAAGTCAGACAAGGTTAAGTTGGCATCAAGAAAACTCGGAGTGCTCAACAGGGCGAAACAGTACTTCACTGCGGGGCAGCAACTCCTTTATAAAGCACAGGTCCGGTCTCACATGGAGTACTGCTGTCACCTTTTTGCTGGAGCGTCACCAGCTTGACCTCTTCGACTCGTTGCAAAGACGGGCATTGAGGCTGGTTGACAATCCCATACTCACTGGTAGAGTGGAACCTCTTCGCCTTAGGAGGGATTTTGCCTCACTGTGTGTGTTCTACCGCCTATACAATGGTTTGTGCTCAGATGAATTGTTTGACATGATGTCCGTAGCTACATTCTATCATCGCACCTCTCGCCATAGGCAGGGAATTCATCCCCACACATTGCGACCTGAGACGGTGCGCACTGTGCGGTATGAAAGAAACTTCATCCCACGCAAACTCAAGCTGTGTAATGACCTCCTTGCCGCGGTTTTGCCAAGCGCCTACAATATGGGGTTCTTCAAGAGGGGCATCAGAAAATTTCTTCATGGTCGGCAGCGCGAGTGTGACACCCCTGGTGTTGCATACGTCCATAGGCCACGGTAACCGCTTCTCATGAGCATCGTCACAGCATCGGGGCCAGAGTAGTTAAGAGTAGTTAGGACCAAATCCAAGATGGGCTCATTCTTATTTTGGGAATTGTTACATTTTCGCAGCTTACAATAACTCAGAAATTAGCCAAAGTGGATTAACCTTTTGGAATCTGCTGTTGGTTATCAACAAGGAGACCCTCTTGTACCGGTAATTTTCAGTGTAGCTATTCAGCCCATTATTCAGCGGTTAACTTTTAAATTTAATGTATGGTACCTAGATGATGGGACTCTAGAGGGAGATGTGGAGAGAGTTTTACAAGATTTGGCTTTTTATAAAAAAATAATTTAAGTTAATTGGTTTAGAGCTAAATGATAATAAGTGTAAGATTTAATGATGTTTCGGACAAAATTGTTACTATTTCTAAATTTTATACATACAATTATATACAATAATTTAATACATTAACTCCTAATATCAAAATAATAGAAAAACAATCTACGTCTTCTTGAAACTGGGGATCAGTTTAAGGTGTAGGCACACCTCATTTGTAGAGGAATAAATTCACAAAACTCAAAATTAATATTCACCCGGTTTTCACTATTCTTCGGTACTGCCTTTATGTTCCTAAATTCACCCATGCTCTCAAGTCTGCACCATTTTGTAAACACTTAACAATTGGTTTTGATAAAATTATAGAAATTACACACACGAAAATTTTAAGCGTGACCTTGAATGACCGAGCTTCACTGCAAGCGTCTATACCGATTCATTTGAGTGGGCTCGGTATTCGCAAAATCTCAGATGTCATGTTACCGGTATTCCTGTCTTCGGTCAAACAACAGTACGGAAGAATTAACTAGGAAAATTCTTGCACCTACACTAGTTGATTCTGAAGTACTGTGTAAGATGATGATGATGCTTCCGACCGATTTCGGCCATGGCGACCACTTCTACTCCTAGTCGGCTCGGCGCTGATGCGCTCGAAGATGGCTGACATATCCGATCTTCGCGATGAACTCTCGTGTACACTGAGGGCACGTGAGAACACCACCTCGCAATCGTCGCAATAAACATCTTTCTTTTTTTCTTTCTTTCACCTACTAGGTACACGGCGGTATTTCCGCCCGATTGAGCAGTCCGACTGGGGAAGTACCTCCGCCCTACAGAATACCGCGGTTATAATAACTTCATGTTGTATTCCCAGCGGTGAGTAGGGTAGCCAGAGCTCACTGGAGAATTTGTGCTGTCAGTGGGAAGACTAAAGGCTGTTCTGATTTGTCTTCTACTGACGGCACAGAAACTCCGTACTTACAAGGTTGGCAGCGCGACTGTGATTCCTCTAGTGTTACAGACGTCCATAGACCACGGTAACTACTTTCCATCAGGTGGGCCGTGTGCTTGTCTACCAACTAAGTGGTATAAAAAAAAACCCTACATAATTGTACTGAATGACAGCAGGTTGGCGGACTTTCAGCTCATCGCGTTTAGCGCCGAAGTTTGCCTTTCGCTGTTCTTCGAAATCGCTGTCTTTGCACCATCCTGCGCCATTCTGGACGTTGTGCTGCTAAACCTTCCTATTGAGACGGTTCAATGTTGCATCTTATAATAATAGGATTCATAAGTGACATATTATGTCGCTTCTGAACATCTTTAAAACTGAGGAGTTGGCCGCCATGTTTCCGCTTGCCCTCCTCTAGTTCAGAGTAGAAGATGCGTTTCGCCACTCTCTCCTCCGCCATACGCGACACGTGACCGCACCACCGAAGCTGCCGATGCATTAAGTAGGCCTCAATGGCACTGACATTGGCTCTTCGCAAAACTTCGGTGTAACGCACTCGGTCGGATCTTCATGATGGAACGTAAGCACTTGAGGTGGAAACAATCCAGAGTGCGAATGTGGTGCCGATACACACACCACACCCCGGAGGAATATAAGAGGTTTGACAGCACAACTGCCATGTAAACTGATATTTTGGTGGCCCGCTTAAGGTCATGTGAACAGAAAACCTTGGAATGCAGCTCAGTATAGACAGTGTCTCGTGACCATGTGTGTCCAGAGACATCACCTCCGTCTTCTTGATACTGATTTTAAGGCCAAACTTGCAAAAAGCTAGGTGAAAACTGGACATTAGCTGTTGCAGACCATCAGGGGATTCTGCCACAAAGCATAAGTCGTCAGCATACATAATTTCTGTAATCATTGTATGGGAGACCTTAGTGTGCGCCTTAAGTCTGGCCAAACTGAAAAGACTGCCATCTATGCAGAAGCGGATGCGGACTCCCTCAGAAAGAGTTTGTAAAACAGCATTGACTACTACTGCAAAGTACATGGCGAACAGTGTGGGCGCTAGAACACACCCTTGTTTCACCCCACAGGTAACGGTGAAGAAATTTGATTGTTCGCCATCGACACCGACGCAGTATTGCACTTCGTCATGCAGGAGTCTAAGAAGTCTCACAAACTTCTCCGTGCACCCTAGCTTCCCAAGCACCACCCAGAGAGATTCCCGAGGCACACTGTCGAATGCCTTCTCCAGGTCAACAAATCAGAGATATAGCGGACGCCCCTGTTATCTGCTTTTTTCTATTCTCTTCTTCTCTTCTCTTTATTCTCTTCTCTTTTAAACCGAAGAATACGTGCTATATTGGAACCTGAACAACCCATTGAACAAACGGGATTTAGAAAGAATTTTTCTACGATTGACCATACACCACACCTTGGAATTACTAATAGATAAATATGAAGAACAACAAAGAACTCTATATTTTGCCTTCAAAGACTACAAAAAAGCTTTTGATACCGTGGCTCATACGTGCATATGGGACACGATGAAAGAACAGGGAGTATAGTGAATACATACAGGTAATCCAAAGCATATATAGTAATAGCATAGAATAGAAATGCGGCCCTGTTTTTCGTATAGAGACGGGTGTGAGACAGAGAGACCCGTTGTCTTCACTATTGTTCATTGCCATTTTTGAGTCTATAATAAGGAAGCTGAATTGGAAAGAGTGCGGCTTAATTATCGACGGGAAATACCTGAGTCATCTCCGCTTTGCAGGCGATGTGGTACTTTTGTCGGAATCCAGTATGCAGCTACAATACATGATAGATTCGTTCAACCAATTTAGTAAACACGTAGGTTTGAAAATGAACCTCTCAAAAACCATGTTAATGACAAACAGCTCAGAAAGAACAATTTTAGTTAACAATGAACGTCTCAAATATACAAAAGAATACATATATTTTGAGAAACAAATTGGTTTTAAAAACAAAAGTGGTGTTATAGAAATAGAGAGAAGAATTCAGATGACTTGGAACAAATATTGGGGTATGAGAGAAATATTTAAAAGTAATGTAACAATACAAATTAAATCTAAAGTTATGATGACTTGTTTCCTGCCGTGTCTATTGTATGGCTGTCAGACCTGGAAGTATACAACTGAAGTTAGAAATAAAATAACTACCTGCCAACGAGGAATGGAGCGGAGTATGCTCAATATAAGGAGGATACAAAAAATACGTCACTTAAAAATAAGACTAAAGACTAAAATGAAAAAAAAAGATAAAAATGTAAATGGGCGGGACATGTGCCACGTCCACGGACCAAGAGAGTGACGTCATGAACCGGTCCAATTGGCAAACGTCCCATAGGTAGACCGCTCACGAAATGGGACGATGACATAACAAAAACGGCTGGCTCTCTGTGGGTACACGTTGCCCAAGACAGGGACAAGTGGAACTCTATGGAGGAGGCTTTCACCCGAAAAGGGGTTCTTGCAGACCAAATTGATGTATGACATCATAGTTTTCTTTTAAACTTTTACTTTATTAAAACTTTACTAAACTTACATTTATATATACAAACTAGGTTAGGAATAGGATTAGTACTGATTTACTTATTGTAACTTGTTGCAAGCTTTTTTATTTATTTTATTATTTATTTATTTTATTATTTTATAAATTAAGACAATCCCAAAAAAAGAAAGCTCGTGTAGGTCTAATTATTTTCGGACTCTCTCTGCAATAGTTCGCTTGGTCTGGCCTATGTAGGAACTACCGCAGCTGATATTCACTAATTCACTTTATAAACATTCGGTGTTTATAGAGGTATGACGTCCTTCGATGTTTGCACGAACATCGAAGGACTATTTATGCGTGTCGTGCGTGTCATGCGTGTCATGAGTGCTCATTGTGCGACTTTCGTGTGTGAAGTCATTGAAATAAAAAGATATTAAAATTTCAATAGGGAAGATGGATTCAAACTTTCCGGAACGTGGAATCCAGTGATTAAGATACTAAAACCAAAAAACACAGTGTCGTTAATGACTGACATAGTGAGTGTGGTGTGTCGCCAGCCTAACCATTCATAATAAAAGTAACGGTGGGTAGGCGCAAAAAAAAATCTTCCCTGCATACCTCTCGACACTCGCAAGTAGTCGTGACCACGGGTGCAGCAACGCATCCAAAACATTAGCAGATATAGTAAGTTCCATAATTTAATCGCGAAAAGTCCCGAACCGTTGTATAATTATGAATTTACACTGCGATGCGATGGTTTAAAGATAATATTAAAGAGATTTGATCGTCTATTTGTTTTCAATTATATGGATATTTTCGTGGCATTGGAGGAAGGATAGTCTCCTATGCTGATGACACGGCAATTGTGTTCTCTGGTAAAACTTGGGATGAGGCAAGAAAATTAGTCGAAGATGGACTGGTGAAGGTTTCAGACTGGCTAAACAATAACCTCCTAACCCTTAACATCCTCAAAACAAATTACATCTGTTGCGGCCCTTACCGAAACTCCCAGCCAAGTCCTAGTTTCAGTATTTCACTACACAATCACCAACATACAAGCTCCACAAACAGTAACTGTCCACTCATCCAAAAGGTTGATAGTGTAAAATATCTAAGGATTATAATAGACCAGAAATTAACCTGGCACGCACATCTAGAACTAACAATGTGCAAAGTTAGGAAACTCAATTGGGTTTTTAAATCACTAAGACAATTTTATTGATGAGTATAGACGTACTAAAAATATTTGTGTAGCTATGGTACAATCAGTGATAATATACTGCATCTCAGTATGGGGTGGGGCAAATAAAACTAACTTTTTGGAGATTGAGCGGGCTTAAAGATCTTTAATCAAAGTTATGCACTCCAAACCATACAGGTTTCCTACTACTGAATTGTACACTATTAGCAATCTACTATCAGTTCGTAAAATATTTATTCAGTGCATAATTTTAAACTACCAGGAACACCTACCTTACGACCATAATGTTTTAAGGAAGAGACGAAATTATCTGGTAGCCACCACTTGCCCCACGCGTACAGCGTTTGCACAACGACAGTATGTTGCTTAAGCCCCATACTTATATATATAGTAAGATAAATAAAATTCTTCAGTTATACCCCATGTTACTTCATGATTGCAATCTCCATTACAAAATGGCTAAACACGCTTACTTATGAAAAAGTTGACGAACTTTTAACAAGAATTACTTAGGTAATATAGCTAATCTCTCTATTTGTAAATACACATTTGCATGTATACACACATACACATACACACAAAGACTTATGCATACACTCACGCATACGCATACGCACACACCCAAAAATAAATACACATATAAATTAGTATTCACATACTGACTCCACATCTATCTAGATTAAGCTATAATTTTAATAAATCCAAGAATATGTTACGCAGGAAGAGCGAGGCATTCTCATCACAAGGGTCCATGACTAATTTCACCTGCTGATGGAGGAGATCAAAGCGATCAGGCGACACATGGAAACCGAGATGGCGGCAATACGAGTGTCCGTGCAGACATGCAGCTCTCGGCTCGACAGTTTCGAGGCTAGACTGCTCGCGGTCGGGGAGATGAGATTGACGCCGACACCAGAAGTAGATGGGTCTATCGAGGGCGTCATCGAGGGACTGCGGCGCGAGCTCAACGACAGGGACCAAGAGCTGCTAGGGAACGACGTGGAAGTGTCGAATATCCCGGAGGTTAGCGGTGAAAACCCGGCCCACCTAGTTAGGACAATAGACACTTTGCTGGGCGTACGTCAACGAGCGCCTGACAAGGGCCAATCGGCTGTTGTTTCGCAGGGCAAGAGAGGCTGCCGGCGAGGGGGGATGGAAGTTTGTCTGGACGAGACGGGGTCGGATTCTCGCTTGCAAGAAGCCCGGTGACCCAACCCACCGTATACGAGCGGAAGCGGACCTGTCGACAGTATTTAAACGGACTATTAGTGTTTCGTAACTGGATAGGTTTGGGGCTGGTTTACATTCGCATTGTCTTAATCCATATTATCTTAATTAATTTACACAATCCTATTTCTATATATCTATTTACATATAAACTACATACAAACCTGATTTATTTACACATTCTTATATCTAACATAATGTCACATAGTTATATAATATCCTATGTCTTTCAGTACGTATATTTACGAGATGTTTTGTATGTTTCATATGCCAGCCGCCTATATAAATATAACCCTCAAATAAAATGATGCAAAGTAAGTACCTAAAGTTTGACTGTTCAATGCGGGATCACTCTCAACGGGTCAGGATGAATTTCTGATGGCGATGAGCGAGCATACAGTCGATATCATGGCAATAAACTAAACCTGGCTGCAGGAAGGACAGGAGGGCCGTGCACCAGATGTCCCTGGTTATAGAATGCGGCATATTCCGCGCCCAGCGACTATAAAAGACGGAAAAGGGGGAGGAGTCGCGTTCTATATAAAATCCGGTCTATCTGTCCGCCTGCGGCCCCATCCTGTACACCCCACCGTGGAACAGATGTGGATTGGTCTTACCATATGGTGGCGCGTGGGCCAACGTGTGCGAGTGGACTGTATTGCGGGGAAGCAGATAACTGTTCTATTGACACTTTACACACAAAACAAGACAGGTGGCCGGGCTGCCGCGGATTCGATCCAGGCAGTGAATGCAGCCCGAGAAATTAGGAGAGGATGCACTAACCTTCACGACCCACGTGTTTTTCATCGCAGCCGGTACACGGATCTTCTCTTCCTTGCTCAGGAGCTGCCGTCAGCGTCACTAGATCCCTTGAGGAACACACGAGAGGCACCATCCGATCGGTAAAGGTCTATGAGGCGGTTAAAATACAACAAATATTATTCATTTCTGAGAGACGCGCGCGCGCGATCGCCTTTACGCTGGCTAGTTCAAAGCGAGACTGAGTGTCTATATTTCACAAATGGCGGACGGAAGCCATATCTATGATTAGTGCGGGAGAGGAGACGGGTATAAAAGGAGTGGGTTTCCGTGTCAAAAATACAGTTTCCACTTCGGCGCAACCATTCCCCCCGGCTTGAAGGGTTACCTTCGAAACGACAAATGCGAAACAAATCTAAAGTCTAATCTAAATCTAGGTTTGGGAAATAACAACTAAAATATAAACCTAGATTGGAGCTCGTGCCTACTGCTGGCTAGGCAGCGGGCAGAGGCGAACAAACAACACAACGCAACAGTCTCGACCAAGACGAGACGCGATTAGCCAACAACAAAATAAGGGTCTCTTCACGTGGGACCGATACAACAAGCGAGTGCTTCTTCTCCTCGGGTGGTTCGGAAACCGTAGTGGGATTGAATTGACTAACTGGCCACCCATCTAACGCGGCATGAATCCAGGACGGTCCACCAAACCACAACGGGTGATCCAAAATTTGCGAAGGAAGCAATCCACGAGAGAGACAATCGGCTGGGTTGTCGGTGCCAGCAACGTGAAAGAGATTATGTGGCGCCAATTCAGATTGAATTTTGCCACTCTATTAGCGACGAATGTGTCCCAACGATGGGGCGAAGAGTGGGCCCAACACAAAGCGACTGTTGAGTCCTAAAAGCTAAAATTCTACTAATATTAATGCGAAAATTTACAATTATGTCAAATAAATTACCTTAAAGATTCCGACCACAATACAAAATGTCATTAAGCGACACGGAAGTGCTAGTCTTAGCACTGCCATCCAAAACTACGCGGAGTTTTAGTAGTAAGCTTATCTTCTCTAATAACTCCGCGGTGCGGGATAATGTACGAAGGCTGGGTCCCGCCAGTGTCCGTAGGCGCAGGTGAGATGTAACCTTTATCTAAATATTCATTAACAACCTCATCATAGGCCCGCTTCGACTTTGGGGACGCCTGCATCTTTCGTTCCAAACAAAGACGTTTTTCAGCGGATACACGGGAGCCACCGAGCGAAAACTTGCGGATGGTAGACTCCAGTGGCGGCTCGACGGTGCAACAGAACGAAGCAGTCGAGTGACTAAAACTATCTATAGAAGCGGGTGCGGAACCAATTATAACAAAACCCAGAACTGTTTCCAGGGCGTGCGGAGCGGGGTACGTCGGTCCCCCTTGAACCTTACGTGATAGCTGGAGGTGCGGGAGAATCGAAGCGCCGATCAATATATCGACGACTCCAGGAACAGCGTAAGTCTCATCTGCTAAAGGCAAATCTTTAAATTTCGTTAATAAAGACGTGTCAACCGGGACGGTAGGCAACTGTTCAGCTATTCTATCTATAACGAGCGAATCCATGTCAAACCAAATATTATTATTAAAACGAGATCTAAACCTTGTTTTAACGGTGCTACGAACAGCTGACTGTAAGCTTCCAAAACCCTTCACCACTGAGCGGGTTGAACGCTTATCAACATTGAAACCAAGACGCCGACAACAATCTTGAGTAATAAAATTACTTTGCGAAGCGCCATCTAACAGCGCTCGAACAATGCGCGGCTTACCTAATGCATCAACAATAACAACGCGAGCGGTCGCAAGACACACAGTAGTGAGTGCAGCACCAGCGGAGAACGAACACAAGGTGACGTCATCCGCGGCGGTCACCGGGCGGGCTGGAGCGCGCGCGAGCGCGGGCTGCGGCTGCGGCGCAGGCTGCCGTGTGTCACCGCTCGACGAGCCAACCGTGCTCACATTGGATGCGGCATTACTATTCTCAAAATGAAGCAAAGTGTGGTGTCTCGCTTGACATTTGCGACAACTATTTCTACTATTACATAAAACAACGCGGTGTTTAGTACCGAGACAATTAAAACAAAAATTATTAGCGCGAACAAATTTATAACGATCACTAGGCGACAATTTTAGAAAACCAGGACACCTGTACAGTTGCGAATGATGAGTGCTACACAAAGAGCAAACAGGTGACTGTACACGTGCTGGTGCGGTACTAACATAAGTATGAGTTGACCTCAGTGACTTTGATGACGCATCTACTTTGCGTGCAGAATCAACAACTGTCTTCGCGCCTTCATGTTTCGATGAAGAGCGTTGCAATACCTTTATATGCTCGCGAACAAAACTTTCTAAGTCTTCGAACTTAGGAATCCTATTGCCGCGATGATCCGACTCAAACAAACGAATGGTTTCGGAATCTAATTTCCTTAAACCCATATACAAAAATACGAAGTCGCAGAGGTCATCGACCTTTAGGTTCTTTACGGCGCGAACAGCTGACGCGAAAGTATCTAGAAATTTCTCTAAGTTTTGATCGTTACATGCCGTAATAGATTTCAAATCAAACATCTGATCTAAATAGGCGTTAGCTACCGATCTTTTATCCTCATACCTAGCTTTCAAAGTATTTAAAATTAAATTATAATTCTCGGCACTAAACGTAATTCCAGCGCAAACGGTTATAGCTTTACCAGTCAATTTTTCAACGAGATAATGCAATTTTTCGTGATCTGTCAACGAATCGTTCTTATCTATTGTATTCTCAAAACTATCTATAAATAGACACCAATTGCGAATGTTACCATCAAATTCGGGTATTTGAATTGGTGGCAACTTAGGTCGGTCGCGAGTGGGGTTGGGTAGGTCAGCCGGTTTCTCCAAACTCCTAGCGACGCGTTTGATACGACAATACAAATCGTCAAACGACGACAAGGCCTGATAACTCACTGAGTAATCGGGATTCAAATTCAACTCTAAAACGTTGATGTCATGTACTAAGGTTTCGAAATCCGCGCGTAGACTATCTAAGTTTTCTATAGAACACAAGAACGAATCTCTGATGACCAAATCAGAGGTTTTAAGTGCATTATCATAAATCGATTGTACGCGAGAGTAAATCATTTCTTTTTTAGCGTTTAAAAGTTTCAATTGAACCTTACCGGTCCTATCAACCTTTGGGGACATGTTTACAATTAAATCTCAAACTAAAGTGAGGTAAACAACAAATATGAAATGACTTAATCTTAGCGGCACAGAGCAGCGAGGCGGCGCGAGCGACACTCGGCAGATAGGTAGGTACCTACAACTGTGAATGCACGCTTGAACAAACGCGCATAGCAACAAGGTCGTACCTACGCGATGGTCGCTGTCTAGGTTCAACTATTATTTCCGAGATTAAGTATTGCGTAATATCTATTCAAATTAAAATACTTTCGTATGAATTGGGATGAGATGCGAGCGAGGTAGGCACAGCCACGTGTCTACCCACGCAGGTACTAGGCAAATACGACGCGAGCCGAGAACAACGTAATTGAAAAAAAACAAAACAAAGCCAAATGCGTTAGGTATTACACTGTGCCTATGCACTAGGGTGTCTGAGTATACCTAAGATCTAAGCCTAAATGTCTGGATGCGGGGTTTTCTACTAAAAATAACCAGGCACTTAGGTGCGATGCGAAAATTGCGAACTACGATTAAGTGTTGATATGATACCTAACCTATTTATGTATTAGGTAGGTACAATGCGAGCCAGCGGCGAACGGACAACAAATTCTAAGCCTAAGTGTCTGGATGCGGGGTTTTCTACTAAAATAACCAGGCACTTAGGTGCGGTGCGCTCATTCCCATTAGAATAATAACAAAATACGAACTACGGCTAAGAATCCGGCTCGATCCGGACCAAAAATGTTGGCGCATGGGCCAGCGTGCGCGAGTGGACTGTATTGCGGAGAAGCAGATAACTGTTCTATTGACACTTTACACACAAAACAAGACAGGTGGCCGGGCTGCCGCGGATTCGATCCAGGCAGTGAATGCAGCCCGAGAAATTAGGAGAGGATGCACTAACCTTCACGACCCACGTGTTTTTCATCGCAGCCGGTACACGGATCTTCTCTTCCTTGCTCAGGAGCTGCCGTCAGCGTCACTAGATCCCTTGAGGAACACACGAGAGGCACCATCCGATCGGTAAAGGTCTATGAGGCGGTTAAAATACAACAAATATTATTCATTTCTGAGAGACGCGCGCGCGCGATCGCCTTTACGCTGGCTAGTTCAAAGCGAGACTGAGTGTCTATATTTCACAAATGGCGGACGGAAGCCATATCTATGATTAGTGCGGGAGAGGAGACGGGTATAAAAGGAGTGGGTTTCCGTGTCAAAAATACAGTTTCCACTTCGGCGCAACCACCATACAGGCAAAAAAAATATTAGTAGGAACCGCTTACCGCCCACCGGATGCAAATCTGAGAGTCTTCCTAGAAGCACTTACAGACAGCGTGTGTGCACTTGCACCGTTTGATAGTATCATTATACTAGGTGATTTTAATGCCAACATGTTACACTATGATGCACGTGAGACCAAACAGCTGCAGGAGTTTCTGAATCACTTAAGTCTGGACCAGATAGTATCCGTGCCAACTCATTTTGTGTCAGATTAGAGTACTCTCATTGACGTAATTTGCACGGACTCCCGTTGGCGAAACGTAACTGTCGACCATATAGAAGAACTCGGTCACCACGCTTTTATTACGTGTGAGTTGCAAATTAAGAAAGACCGCCCAGTCAATAGGCGGGTGACTTATCGACCGATCAGAGACATTCAGAATGACCTACTTGAGCATGACCGCTATCCCATGGAATACTATGTGCAACCTGCAGAGTGTGGATGACATGGTTTCCTTGTACAATATTTTCACACTACAGTTACTGGATGCCCATGCCCCGGTGAGGACCAATTGCTTTAAAGCCAAACCAACACCATGGATTACAGACACAATAAAATTGATGTTTAAGCTCAGAAATAAAGCTCGCCTTCGTTTTCGGCAGTCCGGTACTGATGCGCAAAAGCAATACTATCTTGACTTAAAGCACCAGGCAGCCATAGCTTTAAAAAATGAGAAATCTGTTTTTTTCTCAAAGCATATAAACGAAAACATAAATGACTCTAAGCTCCTATGGAAAAACCTAAAGCAGCATGTGCTAATAGCAGGCCAAAATGGTGAGCTCCCAGGGCACTTTGACAACCCAGATGCAATAAATGCAATACTCAATACATTTATTGCGTTCCATAATGAAGTACAGTTGTTCAGGTTAAAATTATTGTTACAATTATGGACCCTGTCGGGCACAGCACAATGTTTGGAGAGAGGAAGAATTTGTCATACACAATATGTTCACTCTTAATAACAGTTTGTTGATATTACTTATTATATTAAATTTAAATGATTTTTTGTAGGTATAAATGTCATTTTAATCGTTTTGTTTCGGCCCAAAAAGACAAGGACAGAAATGTAATGAAAATGTCAATATAGAATGTTAAGTGATACATATACAATTTATACAATTTGAAAATACATTGGGTTGATATTTTATCAGTTTAATATTAGTATTATATGTCATAAGTCAATCTTGATGTCAACATAGGGTTAATTAATTAAAAGTAAGAGTAAAAATAAAAATACGTCAGTACGAATAAATGTCAGTCAATATATATATATACATATTTTAAATTAATTAAATGATATATTTAATGCAGCCTTCCTGGATGTCCCGGGGGATCCAAGTGTTAACATCTCACAACTGACATCCTTTGAATTTAATCGCTTTGGTCATGCTGAATTTTCCTTAACACCAGTGGGTGAGGAGACTGTAGGCCAGATACTGCAGAAAATCACCACAAACACGCAGGGAGTTGATGGGTAGGCACGGGACATGATACTGCTTACATTGCCACATTCCCTGAAAGCAATAACAAGTATTGTAAATAGGTCCATAACAACAAGTATGTTTCCAGATTTATGGCGAAAAGCAGTTGTGCGTCCACTGGCAAAAACAAACAATCCTCTAGGCTTTAAAGATCTCAGGCCAATTAGTATCTTTCCTTGTCTGTCTAAGGTGTTAGAAAGGGTAGTTCATATGCAGATGTCTAAATTTCTTGAAGACAATGAGATTCCGGAGGGGTCGTGGGACCGCTTCTGCCTTGGCCGATGTAGTGGGAAACATCATTGAGGCCCGTGATCAAGGGAAGGGGACGATTTTGACGTTGCTAGACTTCTCACGTGCTTTTGACTCCATTAATACCGCCATGCTACTATCAAAGCTGTCATATTATGGTTTTGCACCAAATACGTGAGAGAGTGAGATGGTTTGATAGTTACCTTTCAAACAGGTCACAGCAGGTACAGATTCGGAAGCAGGATGGGTCTTCATTGGTTTCCCCTCCGCGACTGGTCTCCAGAGGCGTTCCCTAAGGGTCGCTGATTGGGCCGCTTCTCTTCATTCTGTACAGTGCAGACATCACTAAATGGTTCCATCACTGCAAATATCATATATATGCAGATGACACCCAGGTCTACTATTCATTTGATGCCAAAGACACCGGCTCAGCCATTCAAAATATAGAAGATGATCTCCAAAGGGTAGCGCTATGGTCTGAGAGAAACTGCTTAGCACTGAATCCACTAAAGACAAATTTTATGGTCCTGGGCAGCAAAAGCCAGATTGAATATATCACAGCTGCTAATCCATCTATTAGCCTAGTGGGTAAAAGCATAAAAAGAGTGGATGTGGCACGCAACCTCGGCCTGGTTATGGATCCTCAGTTGATTTTTGAGAATCACATAGGAAATGTGGTAAGTAACTGCTTCTATAGGTTAAAGATACTGTACAGAATAAGGAATTTTATAAGTGTACCTATGTGTTAGAACTTAATATCAAATACATGACTGTATGTATGTACTGTATTATCTGTGGTTCCTTTTTACACTGCAATAAATTGTCACTTGGTCAACCGACGCTCCCGAGTTTTATTAGGTTATGTGCACCAGCTATTAGTTTTTTCCGTTAAAAGTTATTTATTTCAAGTCAGTTATTGCAAGTTTCGTGTTTAGTGTCTTTAGTATTCAAAATGAGTTCTAATTTTCTGGCGAATGTGCCGAGGTTGAAAGGTCGTGAGAATTATGATGACTGGGCATTCGCGGTAGAAAATCTGCTTATACTTGAAGGAGTCGACAAGTATTTGAAGCAAGAATCAGCTGCTACAGGTGATGCTGCTGCTGCCGCTGCAGGCGCAGTAAACGTGGCGGATGCGAAAACACGGGCGAAAGTGATTTTGACAATAGACTCATCTTTATTTGTGCATATAAAGCATGCAAAGACCACGAAGGAATTGTGGACAACATTGAAGTCTTTGTTCGACGATTCAGGATTTTCGAGGAGGATTACTTTGCTTCGTCATCTAATTTCAATAAGGTTAGAAAACTGTGAAAATATGACGGATTATGTGACACAGCTCGTCGAAACCTCGCAACGGTTAACGGGCACAGGATTTGAAATTAATGATCAATGGGTTGGTTCATTAATGCTTGCAGGTTTACCAGAACAGTTTATTCCGATGATTATGGCCATCGAACACTCTGGAATGGCTATAACGGCCGATTCTATTAAATTCTATTTGTATTTAATATTTATAAATTATTTCTGTATAGATTACTTAGAATTGAGATATTGTTTCTATTTTATATTCCATGTCATTAAAACTAAATTGTTAGATATGGAATCTGTTCAAGTTGGTGAAACGGAACGTAATTCAGCATTACTTGCAAAAAGTTGGAATAACAAAAATAAATATGGCAACACTAGCAAGCATAGACCACAGACGTCACAAATGTCAATGTCACAGTCACTTAAGTCAAACTCAGATGTAAACAAACAGAAAACGATAACATGTTACAAGGACATCGTGCTTGCTACAAGTGGTCGTCAATTTCAAAAGAAATATCATTGTTAATACTGTGTTGTTGAAGTATTTTATTGCTTTTGTGGTGTCTGTGTGTGCTTAGTCTACTTATATTGTCTGGGTAAGTCCTAACAGTAGCATTTAACCTAGGATTGTAATATGGATAACCATCATCCACCCGACCCGGGAGGTGATGAAGATCCTCTGAGGTTACTTCTCAATCGATCTACTAGTTCTTCCTCCAAAAAACGCCCAAATGAAGCACAGCTAGACCCTGGTGCTAATAAAAAAATAATAATAGATCCGACTGAATCTGCTCCTTCCGTCCAATCCACTTATATTCACCCGGATTACGCAGATAAGCCTGCCACTTATTCTGAATCGGACTCAGGCCCCTTTTTAGTCCATGTCACCAGAGATGTAGGAGATGCGTCATCAGGAACAGTATTCCGATCGATTAAATTTGGACATTTCCTATCTACCAACAATATTAAAAATATTGTACCTGGAGGCGTAAAACGCGTTGGTCGAAACAGAGTTTCCGTCGAATTTAAGTCCGCTAACGATGCTAACAATTTTTTATCCCATCCCGCTCTAGCTAGGGCTAAATACGAAACTTCAATTCCCTCGTTCGCGTGTTCCCGTATGGGAATTATTAGGCAGGTGCCCGTGGAATGGACCTTGGAGGAGGTGGTTCAATCCATAGAGGTTCCACTGGGCTTTGGATCTGTTATGAAGGCCAGGAGGTTAAATAGGAGAGTCACAAGTGAAAATAACATCCCCACATATGTGCCTACCCAGACCATAGTTGTCACTTTCTCTGGTCAAAAATTACCACCCCATGTTTATTGTTTCTATAATTCTTTACCCGTTGAAACATATGTCCTCCCCTCAATACAGTGTTTCAAGTGCTGTAGATTCGGACACGTCACTTCTCAATGCAGATCCTCTCCTAGATGTTTTCTTTGTAGCCAAGCCCATGAGGGTACAACTTGCTCCACTCAATCCCCCACATGCCTGTTTTGCTCTGGTCCCCATTCTGCCAAAGACACTTCTTGCCCTGAACACTCACGTCAGAAGTCAATTAAAATAACCATGTCGCAGGAGAATATTTCTTACATGGAGGCTTCTGCTCGATTCCCCCATGTGAGAAAATCTTTTGCAGACACCACTCGTCCTACACATCCAAACAATATCCAGCCTAGTTCTCAACAATTTTCCTCCCTCAGCTCCCAACAATTGTCTTCTCCCCTCTCTCAGGGCCCATCTCCAATCTCTTATAGGAAAACAATATACTCCCCCCATAGACAACATAACCCTGCCTCGAGTCCTGGCTATGACAGACAGGCTCATAACCATATTACCCAATCTCCCCCTTCTTCCATGCCTAATGGCTCGGCTCTCTTAGTTGAACAAGCAAAATCTTCATCAAATGATAACCTTCTTGACTTACTTCTCTCCACCCTCATCAACATGTTAACCAGATTCAGTGACACTGAGCTTCCTGACAAATTTAAAGTAAAACTTTCTCAGCTGTTAATTCTTTCCAGTCAAATTCCCTCCCCTTCTGCAATGGAACTGTAGGAGTATTCATAATAAAAAAAATGAATTAATATATTTAATTAATAAATACAAGCCGCTCATTGTTGCTATTCAGGAAGCGTGGCTTAGGCCCAATTCCCGTTTTAGGATGTCTGGGTACGCCTGCTTTCGGGATGACAGGAATGACGGCCGTGCTGGAGCCACTATGTTGGTTTCCAGAAGTATTATATTCTCCCAAATTTCTATCCCCCCTCACAGTGACCTATTTCATATTGTTGGCATTAGATCAATGAACATTTCTTTTCTTTCTGTGTACATTCCATACCCTGATTCTTCCATACTTGCTGACCTTTCTCACATCATATCTTCTATCTCTCCTCCTATCATCATCCTCGGGGATTTCAACACTCACCATACCTCTTGGGGATCATATCAATGTGATAGCTTGTCTTCTTCATTTCTTGATTGGTTGGTTTCTCTGAACCTCTGCATTCTGAATAACGGCAGCGCAACTCGCAGACCGACTCTGTCGCATCCTGGCCCTTCTGCTGTTGACCTGTCGCTATGTTCTCCTTCTCTCTCTTCATGTCTTCTATGGCAGGTATTAAGTAACTCCCACGGAAGTGATCATTTTCCCATTTTCATATCATCACTTACCAGCCAAGTGCATAACCCTAAATTCAATCCCCTTCTTAAATACAACCTCTCAAGAGTTGACTGGGAGGTATATTCTAGTTGGCTGGATCGAGAGATAGAACTATTGCCAACTCCGAACTCCGATAATTATCATTCTGTATATTCCTGCTTCAAGAAAGCTCTCCTGATTGCTGCAGACAAGTCATTTCCAGTCAAGAAACCTCCTAGGAAGAATCTCCCTTCCTTACCTTGGTGGGATCAATCGTGTACAGTTGCATGTAAAAAGAGGAAAGAGGCTGAAAAAGCATATATAAGAGATATGTCCCGGTCAAATTACCTGGACTATCAAAGGGTGGCTGCTGAAACAGTCAGACTCCTCTCCCAAAAGAAACGTGATGGCTGGCACAGGTTTTGCGAGAATCTATCTCCACGTACACGCTCATCCTTGGTATGGAAAAATATTAGAAAGTTTAAATACTCCATATCATCTAACCACATAGCTTCAAATGATTCTTCTGTCTGGATTCAAGAGTTCGCGCAGAAATTGGCTCCTCCATCAGTCCCTACTTCTTCTGAGTGTTCTGTTCACCTCTCCTCTTCCCATCCTAATCATCACTTTGATACTCCTTTCACTCTTAACGAACTTCTGGCGGTGTTGGAACCACTAAAGGATTCATCTCCTGGAGTAGATGGCATCCCATACTCCTTCATTGTTAAGAGTAGTCTATCCACCAAAAAATTTTTCTTAAGCATTCTAAATTTAATTTTCGGCTCTGGTATTCCCCCTGAAGAATGGAAATCTCAAATTGTACTTCCAATTTTAAAACCTGGCAAACCTAGCGATGATCCCTTAAGTTATCGCCCCATTGCTCTTTCTTGCACAATGGCTAAAATTTTAGAACACCTTATTAAAAACCGATTGGAATGGTTCGTAGAGAGTCAGGGTCTACTTTCTAAAACCCAGTTCGGATTTCGTAGGGGTTTGGGCACTACCGATAGTTTATCCATCTTTACTACAGATGTTCGGATTGCAATGTCCAAAAATAATTTCTGTGTGGGGTTGTTTTTGGACATAGCATCTGCATATGACAATGTTCTTCTTCCTGTGCTCAGGCAAAAGTTGCAAAAGCTGAGTGTTCCAGAGAAGATTGTTAACTTTGTATCGAATTTCCTCTCTGGTAGGAATATTCAAATTAAGTATCAAAATTCTATCCTCCCCTCTAGAATCATTTGGAAGGGTCTTCCTCAGGGTTCTGTACTAAGCCCCCTTCTCTACAGTATATATACATCGGATTTAGATCTCTCTGTAACTTCCTTCGTCAACATTCTACAATATGCAGATGATCTGGCTCTGTATGTATCCTCAGAGCAAATATCGGATGCAGTGACAAAACTGAACTCTGCTATTTACTACCTTCACATTTGGCTTGCAGATCATGGACTATCTCTCTCAATCCCGAAAAGCACGGTTGTAGTCTTCAGCCGTCGCCGTACCATTCCCGATTGTGTGATCTCTTGCGAAAACCAAATCTTTCCTGTAAAAAATAATGTCAAATTTTTAGGTATGATATTGGACTCCAAGTTATCAGGGACAGAGCATATTAATTATACCATTCAGAAGTGTGAAAAAAAATTAAATATCATACGGTCTGTGGGCGGTGTCTGGTGGGGAGCTCATCCCTATTGCCAGAAACTGCTGTATAATGCTCTGATTCGCAGCCATCTGGATTATGGATCCTTTCTTCTTGAACCCTGCAACAAAACGGCTCTTACTTCGCTAGATAGGATCCAGTCGAAATGCCTTCGAATAATCCTGGGTGCCATGAAGTCATCGCCAATAAATGCTCTACAATTAGAGTGTGTTGATCCTCCTTTATTCTTTAGAAGACAATACCTCTCCGATAGATACCTCTATAAGACTTCTCAACTCGCTTTCTATCCTCTGATACCTAAGCTACATTCCCTGTCTGAGTATATTTCATCTGGTGGGTATTGGACTCATAAAGATCATCCTCGTCTATTCAATTCATTTGTGAATTATGTTCGCCTTCCTTTCCCCTGTTTCCAATCAAAACTTAACCCCCTCTTTGAAATTCCATTTGAATCCATAATCCACTTGCCTGATATCAATATGGACACTGGCATTAGTAAACATTTGGTAGATGCCGAAAGGATTCTACAACGACTAATCAGCCAAAAATGGCAGGACTCACTAGCCATATACACAGATTCCTCCAAGTTGTCTGATGGCTCCTGTGTTGGATCTGCCGTATGGATTCCTCATTATAATATTATATTGTCTTTTAAATCCCCCAACATTAACACTATTTTTACTGGAGAAGCTATTGCCATTTTGGAGGCCTTACTATACGTAGAATCTCACAGTATCAGCAAATCAGTTATTTTCACAGATTCCAAGAGTTGCTTACTGGCCATCATAGCTAACCAATTCTCTAGTAAATCTAGATCTCCCTTAATTCTCCAAATTAAACACTCACTTTTTAGGTGCCACAATAAAGGCCTCGTGGTCTCATTAGCCTGGATACCAGGACATAGTGGAATCTTGGGTAATACTGTGGTGGACTCTCTTGCCAGGACGGCTTCAACTAGTGGATCTCGTGACCAATTCAAATCCTTCTCTCAGGACTTACTCTCTCTCGCCAAAACATGTTTAGCATCTCAGTGGAATGTGCATTGGTCCCAGTCCAGCTCATCTAAGGGTAGGCATTATGCTTCAATCCAAAATGACATACCGTGTAAACCCTGGTTCTTTAAATTCCGCAAAGCTTCTAAGCGAGCAACCTCTGTTATTTGCCGTCTGCGATTGGGTCATGCCTGCACAAATGTTTTTTTATCCAAGATACGGATAAGGGATAGCTCTCTGTGTGAATGTGGCTTGGACGAAGGAACTCCTGACCACATTTTCTTCTCATGTTCTAGGTTGAATGGATCCCTATATGATCTCCTTCCCTCAAACGATTTCCCTCTTCCTGCCAACTTTAACACCCTCCTGACTTATGTCAATTCCCCACTCATTTATACATTATGTTACTTCATAGATCTTAACAATATTAACCTGTAAAACTGTGCTCGTTTGCTCTAACACTTAACATTGTGTCTGCTTTAATGATGTCTCCTCTTTTCAGGTATTTCAACACTCCATAAACCTTTTGGCCTCTTTCCAAATCAACTGTATATATGGAAAAGAAATTTGGTTTATTGACACTTGTACTTTCACACGTTATTTCGATCAGTAATCAGTACCTACATAAAAACTGAGTTGTTGACGGAATCGTTGGGATCGCCATAGAAGAAAAAAAAAAAAAAAAAAAAACATGTTACAAGTGCAAAGAAACCGGTCATTATCGCAACCAATGTCCAAATTTCAGTAAAAACCCTGAAAAGAAGAAACAGACTAACGCGTTTAACGTTGTTTTTCTTAGCGGGAAGTTTACAAAACAAGATTGGTACGTGGACAGTGGTGCAAGTCTTCATATGACTGCGAATGAAAACTGGCTGAGAAATCCGGTATATTCTCCAAGTCTGTCGGAGATTACCGTTGCGAATGAAACAAAAATTCCTGTTTTATGTTCGGGAAGCGTCGAAATCGCAACAAGTCACGATTATGAAGTTACCGTGAAGAATGTTTTGTGCGTGCCAAGTCTTACGACAAATCTCTTATCAGTCAGTGAACTGATAAAAAATGGAAACTGTCAGTTTCGAGCCTAATAAGTGCCATATCCGGAATGAATCGGGTGATTTAGTCGCGGAGGCAGATCTTATTGATGGAGTTTATAAGTTAAACCTGAAAACGACTCAGAGATGTTTACTAACTTCTTCAGTGGCGGACAGCGAAACTTGGCACAGACGACTAGCTCATCTAAACTGCAATGATATGAAGAAAATGAAGAGTGGCTTAGTGGAAGGTATGGATTACCCTGACGATTTTACAACAAGTAAGTCTAGTTGTGAAACATGTTGTGAAGGGAAACAATCAAGATCACCTTTCTCCACAGGAACGCGAGCCACAGAGATACTACAAATTGTTCACTCTGATATTTGTGGCCCCATGGAGAAGAATTCAATTGGTGGTGCTCGATATTTTCTCCTGTTTATCGATGACTTCAGTAGAATGACTTTCATTTATTTCCTGAAAAGAAAGAGTGAAGCATTGAGTTATTTTAAAGAATTCAAGTCGATGGTAGAGAATTATCAGAACAAGAAGATCAAAATTCTGAGAACTGACAATGGGTGTGAGTATTGCAGTAATGATTTTGAAGAGTTCTTAAAGAGTGAAGGTATAATACACCAGAAGACCAACATTTACTGTCCAGAACAGAACGGTCTCAGTGAGAGAGCAAATAGAACTATAGTGGAGAAGGCCCGGTGTCTTCTGTTTGATGCTGATCTCGATGCGAAGCTGTGGGCAGAGGCGGCTAATACATCAGTCTACTTAAAGAACAGGTCAGTGGCTTCAGGTCTCAATAAAACTCCATATGAAACATGGACGGGCAGAAAACCAAATTTACAGCACATACGCATCTTTGGTAGTCCAGTTATGGTCCATATTCCAAAAGAGAAACGGAGTAAGTGGCAGAAGAAAGCTAAAAGACACATTCTTGTAGGATTTAGTGAAAATGTAAAAGGCTATAGAATTTATGACCCAGTGAAAAATCTCATAACTACTAGTAGAGATGTAGTGATTTTTGAGAAGAGAAAGCAGCCAGATACCGTCACTGTGTGCGTAGAGAACACAGATTCAGTGGGGGAGGTATTGGAGGAATCTGCGGTCAAATTTGAGCCTTTAGACCAGTCGAGCTCTAGTGAATCTGATTACGTGGATGTTGAGGACGAGAATATACAGCCTGAAGAGCATATTTCTGGTGAGACGTCAGAAAAGAAATACGATTGTGATAACAAAGTGAGGTACCGTGCGCGGTTAGTAGCAAAAGGCTTTACGCAGAAAGCCGGTGTAGACTATCGGGACACTTTTTCCCAGTAATTAGACATTCTACTTTGCGGTTGCTATTCGCCTTGAGTGTACAGTTAGATATGGATATCACTCATCTTGATGTCACAACAGCTTTTCTTAATGGTCATTTAAAAGAAAGTATTTGCATGCATATGCCAGAGGGATTTCCAAACTCTGATTTAAATAAAGTTTTGAAATTAAAAAAGGCCGTTTATGGCTTAAAACAGTCATCCCTTGCTTGGTACCAAAGAGTGGAAGAAACTCTGTGTAATTTGGGATTTAGCAAGAGTAAACTGGAGCCATGTGTATTTATGAAAAATCATAGTAATAATAAGAAAACTATTGTGGGTATATAATATGTCGATGATTTTCTTATATTTTCGAACAATAGTACTGAAACTGATTGTCTGATAGAAGCATTGAGTCAAAAGTTTAAAATAAAGAACTTAGGTCAAGTTAAGCGATATTTGGGTATGAGGATTAATATTGACAAGAAATCAAATGTAATTACAGTAGATCAGAAGCATTATATTGAACAATTACTGGCAAAATTTGATATGTCTGATTGTAATACAGCTGAAACTCCGATTGAGTGTAAATTAAATCTAGAGAAGTCAAATACTTGTGAAAGTAACATTCCCTATCAAAAATTGCTTGGAGGTTTAATGTACTTGGCTGTGTTGACTCGACCGGATATTGCATATTCAGTCAGTTACCTAAGTCAATTTAATAATTGTTTTTCATATACTCATTGGAATTATGCGAAAAGAGTCTTGAAATATTTGTTGAAAACAAAGGATTATTGTTTGAGATATTCCAAAGAAAGAGCAGAACTAGTTGGTTATGTCGATAGTGATTGGGCCAGTGATCTCACTGATAGACGGTCATACACTGGATTTTGTTTTATCAGATCTGGATCTGCTATTTCTTGGGAAAGCAAAAAGCAACGAACTGTAGCTTTAAGCAGTTGTGAGGCCGAGTATATGGCTTTGTCAGAAGCAGGTCGCGAAGCCATATATTTGCAGAATCTAGAACTTGAAATTGTAGGTTTCTGTAATGAAATTGTACTGTACTGTGATAGTCAGAGTGCATTGAAGCTGGCAAATAATCATCAGTCGCACAAGCGTTCTAAGCACATAGATGTGCGATATAATTTCATTAGAGAAATAATTAGTAATTATATTATTGAGACTAAATATTTGCCAACTGCCAACATGCCCGCTGATCTTCTTACTAAGGGTTTGTGTGGGGTTAAACATCACAAGTTTATGGAAACACTTGGTATTGTTAAAATATAACTTTATTGTTCACTTTGTGTGACTCTGTTGTATTTTGTTGATTTGATATAGTGGGGGTGTTAGAACTTAATATCAAATACATGACTGTATGTATGTACTGTATTATCTGTGGTTCCTTTTTACACTGCAATAAATTGTCACTTGGTCAACCGACGCTCCCGAGTTTTATTACTATGCTTAAGAAGCTTGTTGATGCTCTGGTTTTGTCTCGCTTTGACTATGCAGACGTAGTGTATGGACCCTGTTTGCTGTCACGGACAGAAGGCCTCATACAACGTGTTCAAAATGACGTATGTGAACTTAGCATCTCACTTGCTGGCATCTCACAAAAAAACGATAGTTCTATTGGCATCCCACATAGTTCTATAGTTCTCAATAAGTTTTAACAATAGTTCCATTGATTTAAGTACCAAAATCGAACTTTAAAAAAATGAGATGCTAACTTCACAAAAAATTTCCAGCATCTCATCAAAAAACCTCAAAAATAGTGGTAATTAACATAGTTACACAGTTCTAGATAAGTTTCAACAATAGTTCAATAGATTTTTGTATCGAAATCGCATTTTTAAAAATTGAGATTTTAACTTCACAAAATATATTACGGCACAAAAAAACTAAACACTATATAGGACAGAGATACTGAGGTTTATATATACTGAGTATAGAGAGATCACACACGAAAAGACGAATATATTCTACACAACACTTAAAAAATGGTGATATGCTGTCACCTAACTTAGAGTTCTGTGCATTATTATACTTTTGTATCATAGATACAGTCTGCTGAATAAGAAATAACAGAGTTCTGAACATATTGAGTTGAAGTAAGGTGAGATGATGTGGTTTAACTGAGAGTTATGTGCCAAAAAAACTTACCGTTTTGACCAATACGCTTAAACAAGGGTGAGATGCTGATACACTTCTAAGAGTTCTGTACTCCAAAATACTTTTAAATGGTAGGTAGAGGTCTGCCACATATAAAACGAGAGTGTTCTGGACACATAGATATGGGAAAGGGTGAGATGCTGATGTTCAACCGAAAGTTATGAGCAAAAAAGTGTGTTGAGCAATAGGCTTAGAGAAAGGTGAGATGCTGATACATTACTAAGAGTTCTGTACTTCAGAAAGCTGTCAATTATTAGATAAAGGTCAGCTACACATAAAACAAGAGAGTTCTGGCCATGTAGAGTTGAAAAAGGGTGAGATGCTGAGGTCCAACCGAGAGTCATATGTCAAAAAAATGAATTGAGCAATGGACTTAGAGAAGGGTGAGATGCTGATACATTACTAAGAGTTCTGTACTTCAAAAAGATGTTAATTATTAGATAAAGGTCTGTCACACATAAAACAAGAGAGTTCTGGCCATGTAGAGTTGAAAAAAGGTGAGATTCTGAGGTCCAACCGAGAGTCATATGCAAAAAAAAGAGTTTTGAGTAATAAGCTTAAACAAGGGTGAGATGCTGATACATTACTAAGAGTTCTGTACTCCGAAAAGCTTTCAAATAGTAGGTGAAAGTCTGCCACATATAAAACAAAAGAGTTCTGGATACAAAAAGATGAGAAAGAGTGAGATACTAAGGTTCAAACGATAGTTATGAGCCAAAAAAAGTGTGTTGAGCAATAGGCTTAGAGAAAGGTTAGATGCTGATACATTACTAAGAGTTCTGTACTTCAAAAAGCGGTCAATTATTAGATAAAGGTCTGCCACATATAAAACAAGAGAGTTCTGGCCATGTAGATTTGAAAAAGAGATGCTGAGGTCCAACCGAGAGTCATATGCGAAAAAAAGTGTTTTGAGTAATAAGCTTAAACAAGGGTGAGATGCTGATACATTACTAAGAGTTCTGTACTCCGAAAAGCTTTCAAATAGTAGGTGAAAGTCTGCCACATATAAAACAAAAGAGTTCTGGATACAAAAAGATGAGAAAGAGTGAGATGCTAAGGTTCAAACGATAGTTATGAGCCAAAAAAAGTGTGTTGAGCAATAGGCTTAGAGAAAGGTTAGATGCTGATACATTACTAAGAGTTCTGTACTTCAAAAAGCGGTCAATTATTAGATAAAGGTCTGCCACATATAAAACAAGAGAGTTCTGGCCATGTAGATTTGAAAAAGAGATGCTGAGGTCCAACCGAGAGTCATATGCGAAAAAAAGTGTTTTGAGTAATAAGCTTAAACAAGGGTGAGATGCTGATACATTACTAAGAGTTCTGTACTTCAAAAAGCTGTCAATTATTAGATAAAGGTCTGTCACACATAAAACAAGAGAGTACTGGCCATGTAGAGTTGAAAAAGGGTGAGATTCTGAGGTCCAACCGAGAGTCATATGCAAAAAAAAGAGTTTTGAGTAATAAGCTTAAACAAGGGTGAGATGCTGATACATTACTAAGAGTTCTGTACTCCGAATAGCTTTCAAATAGTAGGTGAAGGTTTGCCACATATAAAACGACAGAGTTCTGGACACATAGATATGGGAAAGGGTGAGATGCTGATGTTCAACCGAAAGTTATGAGCAAAAAAGTGTGTTGAGCAATAGGCTTAGAGAAAGGTGAGATGCTGATACATTACTAAGAGTTCTGTACTTCAGAAAGCTGTCAATTAATAGATAAAGGTCTGCTACACATAAAACAAGGGAGTTCTGGCCATGTAGAGTTGAAAAAGGGTGAGATGCTGAGGTCCATCCGAGAGTCATATGTCAAAAAAATGAATTGAGCAATGGACTTAGAGAAGGGTGAGATGCTGATACATTACTAAGAGTTCTGTACTCCGACAAGCTTTCAAATAGTAGATGAAGGTCTACCACATATAAAACGACAGAGTTCTGTTCACAAAGAGATGAAAGAGGGTGAGATGCTAATGTTCAAACGAGAGTTATGAGCAAAAAAGTGTGTTGAGCAACAGGCTTAGAGAAAGGTGAGATGCTGATACATTACTAAGAGTTCTGTACTTCAAAAAGCTGTCCATTATTAGATAAAGGTCTGCCACACATAAAACAAGAGAGTTCTGGGCATGTAGAGTCGAAAAAGAGATTCTGAGGTCCAACCGAGAGTCATATGAAAAAAAAAAAGAGTTTTGACTAATAAGCTTAAACAAGGGTGAGATGCTGATACATTACTAAGAGTTCTGTACTCCGAAAAGCTTTCAAATAGTAGGTGAAAGTCTGCCACATATAAAACACAAGAGTTCTGGACACAGAAAGATGAGAAAGGGTGAGATCCTAAGGTTCAAACGATAGTTATGAGCCAGAAAAAGTGTGTTGAGCAATAGGCTTAGAAAAAGGTTAGATGCTGATACATTACTAAGAGTTCTGTACTTCAGAAAGCTGTCAATTAATAGATAAAGGTCTGCTACACATAAAACAAGAGAGTTCTGGCCATGTAAAGTTGAAAAAGGGTGAGATGCTGAGGTCCAACCGAGAGTCATATGTCAAAAGAATTAATTGAGCAATGGACTTAGAGAAGGGTGAGATGCTGATACATTACTAAGAGTTCTGTACTCCAAAAAGCTTTCAAATAGTAGGTGAAAGTCTGCCACATATAAAACACAAGAGTTCTGGACACAGAAAGATGAGAAAGGGTGAGATCCTAAGGTTCAAACGATAGTTATGAGCCAGAAAAAGTGTGTTGAGCAATAGGCTTAGAAAAAGGTGAGATGCTGATACATTACTAAGAGTTCTGTACTTCAGAAAGCTGTCAATTAATAGATAAAGGTCTGCTACACATAAAACAAGAGAGTTCTGGCCATGTAAAGTTGAAAAAGGGTGAGATGCTGAGGTCCAACCGAGAGTCATATGCGAAAAGCCAAAAAAAGTGTGTTAAGCAACAGGCTTAGAGAAAAGTGAGATGCTGATACATTACTAAGAGTTCTGTACTTCAAAAAGCTGTCAATTAATAGATAAAGGTCTGCTACACATAAAACAAGAGAGATATGGTCATGCAAAGTTGAAAAAGGGTGAGATGCTAAGGTTCAAACGAGAGTTATAAGCCAAAAAAAGTGTGTTGAGCAATAGGCTTAGAGAAAGGTGAGATGCTGATACATTACTAAGAGTTCTGTACTCCAAAAAGCTTTCAAATAGTAGGTAAAAGTCTGCCACATATAAAACGAAAGAGTTCTGGACACAAAACGATGAGAAAGTGTGAGATGCTAAGGTTCAAACGAGAAATATGAGCCAAAAAAAGTGTGTTGAGCAATAGGCTTAGAGAAAGGTGAGATGCTGATACATTACTAAGAGTTCTGTACTTCAGAAAGCTGTCAAATAATAGATGAAAGTCTGCCACATATAAAACAAAAGAGTTCTGGCCATGGAGAGTTGGCAAAAGGGTGAGATTCTGAGGTCCAACCGAGAGTCATATGCGAAAAAAAGAGTTTTGAGTAATAAGCTAAAACAAGGGTGAGATGTTGATACACTACTAAGAGTTCTGTACTTCAAAAAGCTTTCAAATAATAGTTGGAGGTCTGCAACTTATAAAACAAAAGAGTTCTGGACACAAAAAGATGAGAAAGCGTAAGATGCTAAGGTTCAAACGAGAGTTGTGAGCCAAAAAAAGTGTGTTGAGTAATAGGCTTAGAGAAAGGTGAGATACTGATACATCACTAAGAGTTCTGCACTTCAAAAAGCTGTAAATTGTTAGATAAATATCTGCCGTATATAAAAAAAGAGAGTTCTGGCCACGTAGAGTTGAAAAAGGGTGAGATGCTGAGGTCCAACCGAGGACTCTCGGTTGGACCTCAGCATCTCACCCTTTTGTCAACTCTACATGGCCAGAATTCGTTCGTTTTATATGTGGCAGACTTTCATCTACTATTTGAAAGCTTTTCGGAGTACAGAACTCTTGGTAATGTATCAGCATCTCACCCTTCTCTAAGTCCATTGCTCAATTCATTTTTTTGACATATGACTCTCGGTTGGACCTAATCATCTCACCTTTTTTCAACTCTACATGGCCAGAACTCTCTATTTTTATATGTGGCAGAAATTTATCTATTATTTGACATCTTTCTGAAGTACAGAACTCTTAGTAATGTATCAGCATCTCACCTTTGTTTAACCCTATTGCTCAACTCTTATTTTTTGACATATGACCCTCGGTTGGACCTCAGCATCTCACCCTTTTTCAACTTTACGTGGCCAGAACTCTCTTTTTTTATAAGTGGCAGACCTTTATTTATTAATTGGCAGCTTTTTGAAGTGCAGAACTCTTAGTAATGTATCAGCATCTCACCTGTCTCTAAGCCTATTGCTCAACACACTTTTTTTGACTCATAACTCTCGTTTGAACCTTAGCATCTTACCTTTTCTCATCTCTTTGTGTACAGAACTCTGTCGTTTTATATGTGGTAGACCTTCACCTACTATTTGAAAGCTTTGCGGAGTACAGAACTCTTAGTAATGTATCAGCATCTCACCCTTCTCTAAGTCCATTGCTCAATTCATTTTTTTGACATGTGACTCTCGGTTGGACCTCAGCATCTCACCCTTTTTCAACTCTACATGGCCAGAACTCTCTTGTTTTATGTGTACTAGACCTTTATCTATTAACTGACAGCTTTCTGAAGTACAGAACTCTTAGTTATGTATCAGCATCTCACCTTTCTCTAAGCCTATTGCTCAACACACTTTTTTGCTCATAACTTTCGGTTGAACATCAGCATCTCACCCTTTCCCATACCTATGTGTCCAGAACTCTGTCGTTTTATATGTGGCAAACCTTCACCTACTATTTGAAAGCTTTGCGGAGTACAGAACTCTAGTAATGTATCAGCATCTAACCTTTCTCTAAGCCTATTGCTCAACACACTTTTTTGCTCATAACTTTCGGTTGAACATCAGCATCTCACCCTTTCTCATCTTTTAGTGTCCAGAACTCCTGTGTTTTATATGCGGCAGACTTTCACCTACTATTTGAAAGCTTTTCGGAGTACAGAACTCTTAGTAATGTATCAGCATCTCACCCTGGTTTTAGCTTATTACTCAAAACTCTTTTTTTCGCATATGACTCTCGGTTGGACCTCAGAATCTCACCTTTTTTTAACTCTACATGGCCAGAACTCTCTTGTTTTATGTGTGACAGACTTTTATCTAATAATTGACAGCTTTTTGAAGTACAGAACTCTTAGTAATGTATCAGCATCTCACCCTTCTCTAAGTCCATTGCTCTATTAATTTTTTGACATATGACTCTCGGTTGGACCTCAGCATCTCACCCTTTTTCAACTCTACATGGCCAGAACTCTCTTGTTTTATGTGTAGCTGACCTTTATCTAATAATTGACAGCTTTCTGAAGTACAGAACTCTTAGTAATGTATCAGCATCTCACCTTTCTCTAAGCCTATTGCTCAACACACTTTTTTGCTCATAACTTTCGGTTGAACATCAGCATCTCACCCTTTCTCATCTTTTAGTGTCCAGAACTCTTTTGTTTTATATGTGGCAGACTTTCACCTACTATTTGAAAGCTTTTCGGAGTACAGAATTCTTAGTAATGTATCAGCATCTCACCCTTCTCTAAGTCCATTGCTCAATTCATTTTTTTGACATATGACTCTCGGTTGGACCTCAGCATCTCACCCTTTTTCAACTCTACATGGCCAGAACTCTCTTATTTTATGTGTAGCTGACCTTTATCTAATAATTGACAGCTTTCTGAAGTACAGTACTCTTAGTAATGTATCAGCATCTCACCTTTCTCTAAGCCTATTGCTCAACACACTTTTTTGCTCATAACTTTCGGTTGAACATCAGCATCTCACCCTTTCTCATCTTTTAGTGTCCAGAACTCTTTTGTTTTATATGTGGCAGACTTTCACCTACTATTTGAAAGCTTTTCGGAGTACAGAACTCTTAGTAATGTATCAGCATCTCACCCTTCTCTAAGTCCATTGCTCAATTCATTTTTTTGACATATGACTCTCGGTTGGACCTCAGCATCTCACCCTTTTTCAACTCTACATGGCCAGAACTCTCTTGTTTTATGTGTAGCTGACCTTTATCTAATAATTGACAGCTTTCTGAAGTACAGAACTCTTAGTAATGTATCAGCATCTCACCTTTCTCTAAGCCTATTGCTCAACACACTTTGTTGCTCATAACTTTCGGTTGAACATCAGCATCTTACCCTTTCCCATATCTATGTGTCCAGAACTCTGTCGTTTTATATGTGGCAAACCTTCACCTACTATTTGAAAGCTTTGCGGAGTACAGAACTCTTAGTAATGTATCAGCATCTAACCTTTCTCTAAGCCTATTGCTCAACACACTTTTTTTTTGCTCATAACTATCGTTTGAACCTTAGCATCTCACCCTTTCTCATCTTTTAGTGTCCAGAACTCTTTTGTTTTATATGTGGCAGACTTTCACCTACTATTTGAAAGCTTTTCGGAGTACAGAACTCTTAGTAATGTATCAGCATCTCACCCTTGTTTAAGCTTATTACTCAAAACTCTTTTTTTTGCATATGACTCTCGGTTGGACCTCAGCATCTCACCCTTTTTCAACTCTACATGACCAGAACTCTCTTGTTTTATCTGTGGCAGACCTTTATCTAATAATTGACAGCTTTTTGAAGTACAGAACTCTTAGTAATGTATCAGCATCTCACCCTTCTCTAAGTCCATTGCTCAATTCATTTTTTTGCTCATAACTATCGTTTGAACCTTAGCATCTCACCCTTTCTCATCTTTTTGTGTCCAGAACTCTTTTGTTTTATATGTGGCAGACTTTCACCTACTATTTGAAAGCTTTTCGGAGTACAGAACTCTTAGTAATGTATCAGCATCTCACCCTTGTTTAGGCTTATTACTCAAAACTCTTTTTTTTTGCATATGACTCTCGGTTGGACCTCAGAATCTCACCTTTTTTCAACTATACATAGCCAGAACTCTCTTGTTTTATCTGTGGCAGACCTTTATCTAATAATTGACAGCTTTTTGAAATACAGAACTCTTAGTAATGTATCAGCATCTCACCCTTCTCCAAGTCCATTGCTCAATTCATTTTTTTGCTCATAACTATCGTTTGAACCTTAGCATCTCACCCTTTCTCATCTTTTTGTGTCCAGAACTCTTTTGTTTTATATGTGGCAGACTTTCACCTACCATTTAAAAGCTTTTCGGAGTACAGAACTCTTAGTAATGTATCAGCATCTCACCCTTGTTTAAGCTTATTACTCAAAACTCTTTTTTTTGCATATGACTCTCGGTTGGACCTCAGAATCTCACCTTTTTTCAACTCTACATGGCCAGAACTCTCTTGTTTCATGTGTGACAGACCTTTATCTAATAACTAACAGCTTTTTGAAGTACAGAACTCTTAGTAATGTATCTGCATCTCACCTTTCTCTAAGCCTGTTGCTCAATTCATTTTTTTGCTCATAACTATCGTTTGAACCTTAGCATCTCACCCTTTCTCATCTTTTTGTGTCCAGAACTCTTTTGTTTTATATGTGGCAGACTTTCACCTACTATTTGAAATCTTTTTGGAGTACAGAACTCTTAGTAATATATCAGCATCTCACCCTTGTTTAAGCTTATTACTCAAAACTCTTTTTTTTGCATATGACTCTCGGTTGGACCTCAGCATCTCACTCTTTTTCAACTCTACATGGCCAGAACTCTCTTGTTTTATCTGTGGCAGACCTTTATCTAATAATTTACAGCTTTTTGAAATACAGAACTCTTAGTAATGTATCAGCATCTCACCCTTCTCTAAGTCCATTGCTCAATTCATTTTTTTGCTCATAACTATCGTTTGACCCTTAGCATCTCACCCTTTCTCATCTTTTTGTGTCCAGAACTATTTTGTTTTATATGTGGCAGACTTTCACCTACTACTTGAAAGCTTTTCGGAGTACAGAACTCTTAGTAATGTATCAGCATCTCACCCTTGTTTAAGCTTATTACTCAAAACTCTTTTTTTTGCATATGACTCTCGGTTGGACCTCAGAATCTCACCTTTTTTCAACTCTACATGGCCAGAACTCTCTTGTTTTATGTGTGACAGACCTTTATCTAATAATTAACATCTTTTTGAAGTACAGAACTCTTAGTAATGTATCAGCATCTCACCCTTCTCTAAGTCCATTGCTCAATTCATTTTTTTGACATGTGACTCTCGGTTGGACCTCAGCATCTCACCCTTTTTCAACTCTACATGGCCAGAACTCTCTTGTTTTATATGTAGTAGACCTTTATCTAATAACTAACAGCTTTTTGAAGTACAGAACTCTTAGTAATGTATCTGCATCTCACCTTTCTCTAAGCCTGTTGCTCAATTCATTTTTTTGCTCATAACTATCGTTTGAACCTTAGCATCTCACCCTTCCTCATATCTATGTGTCTAGAACTCTGTCGTTTTATATGTGGCAAACCTTCACCTACTATTTGAAAGCTTTGCGGAGTACAGAACTCTTAGTAATGTATCAGCATCTCACCCTTCTCTAAGTCCATTGCTCAATTCATTTTTTTGACATGTGACTCTCGGTTGGACCTCAGCATCTCACCCTTTTTCAACTCTACATGGCCAGAACTCTCTTGTTTTATGTGTAGTAGACCTTTATCTATTAACTGACAGCTTTCTGAAGTACAGAACTCTTAGTTATGTATCAGCATCTCACCTTTCTCTAAGCCTATTGCTCAACACACTTTTTTGCTCATAACTTTCGGTTGAACATCAGCATCTCACCCTTTCCCATATCTATGTGTCCAGAACTCTGTCGTTTTATATGTGGCAAACCTTCACCTACTATTTGAAAGCTTTGCGGAGTACAGAACTCTTAGTAATGTATCAGCATCTCACCTTTCTCTAAGCCTATTGCTCAACACACTTTTTTGCTCATAACTTTCGGTTGAACATCAGCATCTCACCCTTTCTCATCTTTTAGTGTCCAGAACTCTTGTGTTTTGTATGTGGCAGACTTTCACCTACTATTTGAAAGCTTTTCGGAGTACAGAACTCTTAGTAATATATCAGCATCTCACCCTTGTTTAAGCTTATTACTCAAAACTCTTTTTTTCGCATATGACTCTCGGTTGGACCTCAGATTTTCACCTTTTTTTAACTCTACATGGCCAGAAATCTCTTGTTTTATGTGTGACAGACCTTTATCTAATAATTGGCAGCTTTTTGAAGTACAGAACTCTTAGTAATGTATCAGCATCTCACCTTTCTCTAAGCCTGTTGCTCAACACACTTTTTTTGGCTCATAACTCTCGTTTGAGCATTAGCATCTCACCCTCTCTCATCTCTTTGTGAACAGAACTCTGTCGTTTTATATGTGGCAGACCTTCACCTACTATTTGAAAGCTTTGCGGAGTACAGAACTCTTAGTAATGTATCAGCATCTCACCCTTCTCTAAGTCCATTGCTCAATTCATTTTTTTGCTCATAACTATCGTTTGAACCTTAGCATCTCACCCTTTCTCATCTTTTTATGTCCAGAACTCTTTTGTTTTATATGTGGCAGACTTTCACCTACTATTTGAAAGCTTTTCGGAGTACAGAACTCTTAGTAATGTATCAGCATCTCACCCTTGTTTAAGCTTATTACTCAAAACTCTTTTTTTTGCATATGACTCTCGGTTGGACCTCAGAATCTCACCTTTTTTCAACTCTACATGGCCAGAACTCTCTTGTTTTATGTGTGACAGACCTTTATCTAATAATTAACATCTTTTTGAAGTACAGAACTCTTAGTAATGTATCAGCATCTCACCCTTCTCTAAGTCCATTGCTCAATTCATTTTTTTGACATATGACTCTCGGTTGGACCTCAGCATCTCACCCTTTTTCAACTCTACATGGCCAGAACTCTCTTGTTTTATGTGTAGCTGACCTTTATCTAATAATTGACAGCTTTCTGAAGTACAGAACTCTTAGTAATGTATCAGCATCTCACCTTTCTCTAAGCCTATTGCTCAACACACTTTTTTGCTCATAACTTTCGGTTGAACATCAGCATCTCACCCTTTCTCATCTTTTAGTGTCTAGAACTCTTTTGTTTTATATGTGGCAGACTTTCACCTACTATTTGAAAGCTTTTCGGAGTACAGAACTCTTAGTAATGTATCAGCATCTCACCCTTGTTTAAGCTTATTACTCAAAACTCTTTTTTTGCATATGACTCTCGGTTGGACCTCAGAATCTCACCTTTTTTCAACTCTACATGGCCAGAACTCTCTTGTTTTATGTGTGACAGACCTTTATCTAATAATTAACAGCTTTTTGAAGTACAGAACTCTTAGTAATGTATCAGCATCTCACCTTTCTCTAGCCTGTTGCTCAACACACTTTTTTTGGCTCATAACTCTCATTTGAACCTTAGAATCTTACCTTTTCTCATCTCTTGGTGTACAGAACTCTGTCGTTTTATATGTGGCAGACCTTCACTCACTATTTGAAAGCTTTGCGGAGTACAGAACTCTTAGTAATATATCAGCATCTCACCCTTCTCTAAGTCCATTGCTCAATTCATTTTTTTGTTTAAGCGTATTGGTCAAAACGGTAAGTTTTTTTGGCACATAACTCTCAGTTAAACCACATCATCTCACCTTACTTCAACTCAATATGTTCAGAACTCTGTTATTTCTTATTCAGCAGACTGTATCTATGATACAAAAGTATAATAATGCACAGAACTCTAAGTTAGGTGACAGCATATCACCATTTTTTAAGTGTTGTGTAGAATATATTCGTCATTTCGTGTGTGATCTCTCTATACTCAGTATATATAAACCTCAGTATCTCTGTCCTATATAGTGTTTCTTCGATTCTTATTAAAGTCAAGCAGTAGAGCAATCAACAGAATAAGTTTATAATGCAAAACTTCTTAGTTATCCACGTCTGCATGGTCAATGAAGCGAAATTCGATGAAATGCCGTAATATATTTTGTGAAGTTAAAATCTCAATTTTTAAAAATGCGATTTCGATACAAAAATCTATTGAACTATTGTTGAAACTTATCTAGAACTGTGTAACTATGTTAATTACCACTATTTTTGAGGTTTTTTGATGAGATGCTGGAAATTTTTTGTGAAGTTAGCATCTCATTTTTTTAAAGTTCGATTTTGGTACTTAAATCAATGGAACTATTGTTAAAACTTATTGAGAACTATAGAACTATGTGGGATGCCAATAGAACTATCGTTTTTTTGTGAGATGCCAGCAAGTGAGATGCTAAGTTCACATACGTTTCAAAATGCCTGCGTTCGCTATTGTTTTGATATTCCACGACGAGGACACGTGACGCCATTTCTCAACGAGCATAGCGTCTTGAAGATGCGGGCAAGGCGTAATCTTCATCTGGCAAACATGTTGTTTGGAATAGTGAATGGAGATAAGCCAAGTCACCTTGCAAATAAGCTTAGCTGGAGGCACCAACACTCCAAGCATCCTATGCGCCTCCAGACGAACCCGCTGTCTGTGCCACGGCACAGAACGATGGCGTTTAGAGGCTGTTTTAAATATGCCGCAACCCTTTGTTGGAACAATATACCTCCACCTTTGAGGTCCCTAAAAACGAAAGGCAACTTTAGGCTGCAATTGCGCAGGCATCTCATGAACATACAGAAAAAATAATTGATTATCTTGTTTAAGGAACTTTTACTTATTTTCTTAGTCTTTTTACTCCATTACACTACCTGGCATACTATACTATACTATCTATATATATCATGTTTTGTCCGCATTTTTTTGTCACGTATTTTGTTTGTTCTTTGCTCGATTTTTTGTGCGAGGGTAAATATATGTACCCTGTGATAGTTTTATTGTGTCTAAAAAAGACACAAGAAAGATCGTTAATTTTTTTATTTATTTTTTAGTAGGTAGGTCTATTTTATTGGAAATATGGTTGTATGCTTGTAGTTACTCACCCTGTTAGGTAAACTGCTGTTTCTTTTGTATCCAAATGTAAAAAATGTGTTCCCTATCAATAAAACAGATGACGCGACATTGATTAGCGACGTCAGGCGGCTTTTGAGGTATCCAAACCTTTTTTGGGAATACAGCGTACTTTTTAAGTATGAACATATAATGACTAACCTAAATTATTTGAAAGAAAAATGTGCTTATGTCGGCATTTTGCCACTCTTACTCTTGCCACGTTTTATGATTTATGTCAAGTATGTCACGTAAATGTCACTGTAAACTGTCAGGATTGGCAGTGAGGCGAATATTTATGGTCAGGAAAAAAAAAAACATTATTTTTAAGCATTGTTGTATTTCGCTGTGTGTTACCACCTCTAAAAATGTGCGCTGTGTTTTCTAAATAAAACATATTTTCTTTCTTTTCTTTTCTTTCTTACTTACTGGGAAGCCCCAACAATGTATAAACTAGGATTTTATAAATAAATAATTTTTAATTTAATTTATTTAATATATGGATAGGTACGTATAAGTCAAAATGCGGTTTTACTGGTTGTAGCTGGTTGGAACTGTTGACGGGTGATTACACAGTGCGAGTGTGCGACCGCAAATTATTGTATCGATTTGACTGTTTCACAATGTTCTTAAATTGTCCATGTAAAATATACCTTAACATTACGAGAAACCTCTTTATAACGAACTATCACAAAAGTGTAAATAGCTCTAATTAACGACATCAACAGGCGGTTTAACGTCCTTCAAACGATGCTGCCACCACTTTCACCAGTGTTTTCGAATTGCAGTAGTGGTTTTTCATACACAGAATTTGATGATATGATGAACCTTTTTGGTAGTCTTTTCATTTTAGATATCGATTAATTTATTTTTCAAAGTGGATTTTTGGTATTACCACCAGGGTTTTAGCCTTGCAGTATTGCAATTTCGTTTTCTGCAATTAAAGACGCGTCTAATGATATACATATCATCTAGGAATCTGATTATATTTTCGTAACTTCATGCTTCAGATAAACATATACAACATGTAGTACTTTAATCCTGCCGGCAACTAGCACGTATTCGAAAGACATAAAAAGTAGGTAATTGGACTAAAGCTTCCTAACCGTTTACCGCGCGCCCTCACTTCATTCTTTTATCTGTGTTATCTTCAAATAAAAAAAATAAAAAAATGCCGAAGCATAGTTTACAGGAAAGAATTGAACAGCATTTCACCAAAAATAGAAAATTACTCACGCACTCACCGTCAGATTCATAGGGAAATTTAGGTGAGTACCTACATAACATAACGTCATAACATAAGCTCACGCTTATAACCCCGAAGTGGTAGGCAGAGGTGCTAGCACCCACATTTTGCCAGTTTATGTTTAGGTCCCAATGTAATAGGTGGCAAGCCTATTGCTTAAACCGGGCAGTTATAAACCTGCGATAAATACACACATAACTTCGAAAAGCATCGAAAAGTCATTGGTGTCTCGTCTCGGCAGTCCATTACCCATACCACTAGGCTACTGCGGTACCTACCTACTTACGAAATTATATATTACATAACGTAATTAAGTGTTTTGAAGTGCGTTTAAAGCTTACCTGGAGGTTACCCGCGGGTTAACACGAAGGTTTCTTCATGGTCGGCAGCGCGAGTGTGACACCCTTGGTGTTGCATACGTCCATAGGCCACGGTAACCGCTTCCCATCAGGTGGGCCGTGTGCTTGTCTGCCAACTAAGTGGTATAAAAAAAAAGGTGCAATACATCTTCAAAATTATCCAAAACGTGGAATGTGGAACATCGGATACGACTGGGTGTTTCGCGGTGAGCTCGCGCCAAAGCACGCTCCTGCAGGTACTAGCCAAGAAACCTAAACGATTTCCGACCAGTTTTCTTTACTCCATGTGTCAAGTGTTGACGGTCAGACAAATTTTCATTTCACGGGCAGTCCGGCACAAACATGCACATCTGATCTACAATCCTCAAATATATATTGTCAAGCGTAAGTCGGATAGAGCATGCGAGATAAACTATCAAAGGACTGTAGCAGCCAGCTGCCACCATATATATTTAAGCTCCAAACTTTATTATAAAATAACCAAATCCTAAATACCTATCCCCTGAATAGAAATGGACTAAAGGTAGTACTTGATAAGTGGTTGAGATCTCTCACTTATGACGCAACAGAGGATCTTGTGGAAATTTGACAAAATATATAGTTATAAACACATAACATGACACAAATATTTTCACGCAAACAACACACTGCACATACATACTCCAACACTCTCACTTGCATGCATTTTATTTTATTTTCGTGTGTTGTCAAGGTATACTGATGATATAAAATTATTATTATGGCCGGCAGTGAACAGCAGTGGGCTAATCTATTGATTGATTGCTTTTATGTTCTTACTAACTTGAATTGTAATGAATCCGAAACAATAATTTTTGGTTCCTTCCTATTAGGGGAGTGTCGTTGATGGCTGCACCACAGTGTTTACTTTTGCAGCTATCATCTGTGTTTGTCAGTATTGTGTTTACATGCTCCAATAAAGATTATTATTATTATACTATCGAAACCCGTATGAGGGTTCACCCTCATAGGTTATAATAATTTTCCTTACCGAACAGTTTAACAAGGGTTCAGCATATAGTTATTTAAATACCCACCGATCGGCGATGTCGTTATTGGTGGGTAGCCACCTAACCAATAATTATCAAATTAAAAGAGTTCTCAAAAGGAGCGTATAGATTAAGGCCAGTTGCCCCAAAATATTCTTAAACCTGGGATCCACAAATTGTGAAAATAGAGCTATCTGTCCCGCCACCGTCATAGAAGATTATTATGTACGTGGCTAGGAACATTAGGCCGCAATCAGCAGGTGGATTAAGAGAGTGCTAGGAATGAGTGTAATGGATGTATCCATGTTCACCAGACATAGTACGCGACACGCCGCTACATCAGCGACCCATGCATCCGGCCTTTCTTTAGGGTTGGCAGCGCGACTGTGACTCCTCTGGTGTTACAGACGTCCATAGGCCACGGTAACTACTTTCCATCAGGTGAGCCGTGTGCTTGTCTGACAACTAAGTGGTATAAAAAAAAAACCATCCGAAAAACGGCTGGCTAGACTAATAGTTCGCAAACATTTGCCAATTTTTTTTTTATATAGGACACGTCAATTGGTCTTCGCCTTGCCTAATGGTAAGCTGAAGGCAAAGTCCCAGAAAAGAGGGTCACCATTTCACACATACCGTGTGACAATGGTGACACTCAGCTTGACGGCCTCATCATATGCTTTTTCACGCCCCGCTTAAAGGACCCGGGACTGTAGAAAGAAGGAAACACGTGAGCTGGTAATGAATTCCAGGCCTTAATGGTGCGACAGAGGAAAGAGTCTCCGAACCGCTTGGTTCTTGATCGGATGTTTTGCACCGTGTGCGGATGATATCTAAGACCTGCACGTGTTGTCCTGTGTAGGAAAGGGGAGGGTGGGACTAATTGGAAGAGCTCATCAGAACACATCATGGTACAGACGATAATTTTACAATTGTCCATTATTAAATACAAATAGTTTTGCCAGATCCATCTTAAATACATAATTGTAGTATTCTCTTTGTTAACTTTTGCCGTACATGTAAACCTAAATCGATATTATTGTATCATACATTTATAATTATCGTATGTACCTAATTTTATTATAATCAATAAAGAAATATGCTCTTGTCTCAAAATTTAGAATATAAATGTAACTAAGTTGGAAAAATAAAATGTAATATTTACTCGTAAGTACACAATTATTATTTTTCTACCACAAAATTTTCGGCTCTAAACACCTACATGTTGTTTCTATACCTGAAGCATGAAGCTACGAAAGTATCATATGTGATTAAACGAACTTGCAAAGTGAAGTTCGATCAATATTACATGAGTAAGGTTCATGCAAAGATATAAACTCCCTAAAACCCTTAAGGAGAAAATTTGTGTGTTGTGAGCAACGACTGTGGACTACTGTGAACTACTGAGCGACTGGAACTGTTGAAGAGTACTGTGTGTACTAGTGATTAAATTGTCTAGTTTGTGATAAGCTAATAAATCTCTTTGTTGAGTAAACGGCATTTAATTGTACCCCGTGCACGTAACAATTGGTGTCAGAAGCGGAATGCCGTTATTACCACGAAGGGCGTATTCCACGGAGTAGAAGTCAAGTGGAAATGTAGGCCGCACGTCAACGGAGCCTCGAAGAGGAAGGGCGTCAGGATGGAACTTCCTCGTGGACAGCCTTCAAGTACCAATATTAGCAAAAACTAATGCCTGGAGCAACGAGGAGTCATTTATGGCCTTGACACTTGTATTACGAGGAGATGCCTTAATAATACTGGAAAACCTGCCGCCTGAAGGAAGGACTCTGGGGTCTTTGATGGAAGCTTTAGATACACGTTACGGTGATAAGCACCTGGAGAATGTCTACCGAGCGCAGCTCCGGGAGAACAAAGAAAAATCTAGTCAAAGCCTCCAGAAATGTCCTCGAGGTGGAAACTCTACGGCAGAATGCCGGAATAAGTAAGATTAGGGAGGTCAAAGAGGTGGTTGCAGGGGAAAGGAAGCCACGCTATGTCCCCACGTGTTACTCCTGTAGAGGAAGGGGCCAAATTCAATCAGAGTGTCCTTCGAGAAAACGGAGGAGGGTCACGGACTCCGGGACCCAAGTGGATCAAGAGGTTCCGTTAAACTAAATGCCGCCAGGGCCGCGGGGCGGGCGCTGGCTGGTCGACTGGAGGCCCCAACCATCACTATAACTCAAGTTTGCAATGGAAATAGTTTGATCATCGAGGCCGCCTTAAACAATCAACCTTGCAGTTTAACAGTGGATACTGGAGCCTCACGTACAGTTGTTAGACCAGAATTACTGAAACGCACCATAAGGTGGGAAAAACGATTTCCGAGGTGCCAGTTTCAGACTGCTACAGGCCAGCCAGTGACCGTTCTCGGTGAAACAGAAATGGAGGTAAGAATTGGCGACCAAATATACCAACAGTCAGTGTTCATTGCTAATATTACTGATGACTGCATTTTGGGACTGGATTTCTTGAGGAACCACCAATGTGTCTTGGATATACCTAGAGGAGTGCTGAGATTCCCTGATCAGGAAGTTTGTTTACAAGGATCGCACCCGTGCACTCTTTACTGTTTAACGGATACAACGTTAGCTCCTAAATCGGAAACATTAGTCAAGTGAAGTTTCCCACGAAGACTGAATCAAAATTTCAAAATCAAAATTCAATAACTGCAAGAACTTTAACAATAAAAAATAAACCATTGTTCATAAATTATCTGTGTGTATGCGAGGGTGTGTAGTGAGTGTCTGTGTACGTGAGGTTGTGTATATGTGTGTTAGAGAGTCGCGCCGCCGCGGCCTGTTTCTGCCAGGGTGACAGGCAGCTCCACCCGTCACCCTCAGGCCTGTGCTCATGGGGGGCGGAGGTCATTCATCGACCTCCGACGACGCCCGAGTTGCCATAGTACGCGGGTAGCTTGGCTTGCGATCCTTCGTCAATTCCGCTGCCGCTCCCGCACCACTTCCTCCTTCACGAGCATTACTTGCTCGCAAAAGGAGGCGCCAGCTGCCCACACATCCGCGCAGCGGACCATCGCTGCGAGCAAGGTGGAAAGCGTGAGAACTCTCAGTTCCAGGGCTGTCACCAGCTCCCGTCTCAGCGTCTCCCACGCCGGCCACTCGGTGAGCGTGTGCAGCCCCAAGTCCTCACTCGCATCGCAGTGAGTGGCCTCTCTAGCCACTCCCCCTGTCTTTGTGACGTGTGGTAATAAGGCGGTATGGTGTTCTTTAGTGTTGTAGAAGAAGAGTGTGCGTTTAGTACATTTGACGAACATTTAGAACATTGCAGGATTTATAGAGTTGAGTGGATGGGAATAAGATAGGACGAAACGTGGCAACCTTATAGCCCGGTAGGCAATCTCCACTGGCTTCACCACTGATTCGCAAGCACCACCCTAATACAGTAGGTAATGAGAGAACGACATAGGGTCCAGTACACACTATGAATGACAAAGGGTTGGCAACATATCGTAGTTTTAAAAATGTAGATTAGTTTCCGTATATGACTCGAGAGAATATTCAATCATAGTCAATAGTTATTCATAGGCCTCTCCCAATATGCGCCATTATCTCCGATCCTCCGCCTTCCGCATCCAGTCTGTCCCAGCCACCTTTTCCAGGTCGTCCGTCCATCTGGCTAGGGGACGTCCTATCTTTCGTTTACCTTCTCGCGGTCTCCACTCTAGGACTCGTTTGCTCCAATGGCCATCGTATCTTCGACGAACGTGGCCAGGTCACTGTCAATTTAACTTGCTTATTCTGTGACCTATGTCGGTAACTTTAGTTCCCTGTCGGATATCCTCGTTCCAAATTCTATCCTTCAGAGAAACTCCAAGCATAGCTCGCTCCATATCCCGCTGCGCGACTTTTAAGCTATGGGCCAGCCCCACTGTAAGTGTTCACGTTTCGGCACCGTAAGTAATAACAGGTAGGACGCACTGTTCAAAGACCTTTGTAATAAGGCATTGCGGTAGGGTTGAAGAGAAGATTCGACGTAGTTTGCAAAATGCTACCCAACCCAGCTGGATCCTTCTGGCTAGTTATTTCTCGAAGCTATTTTTACCGAACTGGATAACCCGCCCCAGGTAGATATATTTTTGAACAAATTTTTATTGGAGGAAGGACAAGGTATCTCCTGTCCAAAATTGAGCAGTCCGTCTGGGTAAGTACCTTCGCCCTACAGAATACCTCGGTTATAATAACCTTGTGTTGTGTTCCCGGCGGTGAGTAGGGTAGCCAGAGCTCACGCGCAGCATGTGTAAAGTTCCCGGTGCTGTAGCCGTGCCGGAGGAGGAGACCGGAGTGGACTTGGCTTCAGTATCTGGGAGGGGACCGGGGGCCCTTCCGCCCATCGCGCCAGCCACAGTGCCGCTGTGGTAACGTTTCTCTTCCACTTTCTCTTCTCATCCACAGTGTATGTGGATTTCTGCAACGTCAGGGGCCTACACTCCAACCTTAACGCGGTCCATCTCCACTTAGAGACCGCGCAGCCTACCTTGCTTTTTCTGACGGAGACGAAAATATCATGCCCGGCCGATACAGCCTACCTAATGTACCCCGGGCACAAACTCGAGCATAGCTTTATGAGTCGCACCGGGGTATGCTTGTACGTCCGGGATGATATTTGCTGCCGCCGTCTCCATGGTCTTGAGGATAGGGACCTGTCAACTTTATGGCTACGCATAGAACACGGTGGCCACACCCGTATCTATGCGTGCCTTTACAGGTCTCATAGCGGTGACCTGGGCACGGCTTAACTGTTTCAGCATCTGCAGCGGTCGGCGGACAGCGTAATTAAGCAGTACCTCACTGCGGAATTAGTATTCTTAGGGGACTTCAACGCCCACCACGTGGAGTGGCTGGGGTCTCCTAGGACTGATTTTGCGGGAAGGGCTGCTCACGATTTCACTCTAACCTATGGGCTCTCTCAACTGGTGCATTCTATCACTAGAACACCAGAAATTAAGACCCACAGAAGCTTTATACTGGACCTTCTGCTGACTACGCGCCCGGATGAATACTCCATAAGGGTGGAAGCACCTCTCGGTAATTCGGACCACAGCCTCATCCGGGCGCAAGTGACACTCGCGCAGCCAGAACCACCGCGGCCACCTCAGTGGCGGCATGTGTCGCACTACAAGTCGGCAGACTGGGACGGATTGTGAGAATTCTTCGCGTCGTACCCGTGGAGGCAGCTTTGCTTCACTTCTGATGATCCAAGCTCCTGTACAACAGCAGTCGCTGACGCGATTCTAGTGGGTATGGAATGTTACATCCCCAACCGCTGGGTCGCGACAGGAGGGAGCAAACGCCCGTGGTTTAATAGGCCTTGCAGAGAAGCTAGAGACCGCAAGCAATCTGCATACAAGGCTTGGACCACGGCTCTTGCCAATAAGGATTCGAACATCGCTGAAGTGAAGCGGAAATTGAATGCAACGTCTAGAGCAAAGTTTGAGTTCATCGGCAGAATTGGCTAGCGGCTTGCGCGCTACCCATTTGGCAGTCGTGCATTTTGGTCGCTCGCTAAAGCTGCCGAGGGAAACTTCTGCCAGTCTTGCCTTCCGCCGCTGCAAAAATCCGACGGTAGTCTGGCCCATGGCGCTAAGGAGAAGGCCGATCTTTTGGGTAATCTCTTTGCGTCAAACTCGACTATGAACGACGGGAACGCCGAACCACCCATCATCCCCAGCTGTGGTGCTTCGATGACCGAAATTAAATTCACACAACGGGTGGTCCGGCGCAAGCTTAAGTCTCTAGATGTTTGGAAGTCGAGTAGGCCGGATGGTATACCGGCGATGGTGCTTAAGCACTGTGCCCCCGAGCTGTGCCCTGTACTTACACGCCTTTTCGCACTCTCATACTCCGCGAGGCAGGTCCCGGCTTCGTGGACGACTGCATTCGTGCACCCTGTACCTGGAAAGGTGACAGGACAGATCCGACCAATTACAGGCCTATCGCTATAACCTCCCTTCTCTCGAAGGTTATGGAGCGTACACAGCTCCTGAGGTACCTTTAAGGAAACGATCTACTGAGCCATCGACAGTATGGTTTTCGCCACCGTCGCTCTACCGGTGACCTTCTTGTGTATCTCACAAACCGGTGGGCGCAAGCCATCGAGAGTCGCGGTGTGACACTAGCGGTCAGCCTCGATATAGCGAAGGCCTTCGATCGGGTCTGGCACAAAGGTCTTCTTACAAAGTTGCCATATTATGGACTCCCCGAGGGACTGTGCGAATGGATCTCCAGTTTTTTGTCCAACAGAAGCATCCAAGCCGTCGTCGACGGCAGCTGTTCGGAGCGTATGAACATAAACGCTGGTGTCCCACAAGGCTCCGTGTTGTCTCCGACCCTGCTTCTGCTGCATATCAATGACATGCTGTCTGATGGCTCCATTCATTGTTATGCGGACGACAGTACCGGGGACACGTGTTACATGGGCCGTGTATATAGCCCTCAGTCCGAGGTGGAGAAGAGTCGCGAACAACTTGTGTCTGAAATCGAGACTACTCTCTCTGGAGTATCCGATTGGGGACGACTAAACCTAGTCCAATTAAACCCCACTAAGACATAAGTATGTGTATTCACCGCTAAGAAAACCCCATTCATTGTAGCGCCGCAATTCCTGGGCACACCGCTTACCATCTCCCCGAGTATCGGAATCCTTGGTGTCGATATCTCCAGTGACGTCCAATACCGAAGTCATTTGCAGGACAAGGTTAAGTTGGCATCAAGAAAGCTCGGAGTGCTCAACAGGGCGAAGCAGTATTTCACTGCGGGGCAGCAACTCCTTTATAAAGCACAGGTCCGGCCTCACATGGAGCACTGCTGTCGCCTTTTTGCTGGAGCACCTGCATACCAGCTTGACCCCTTCGACTCGTTGCATAGACGGGCATTGAGGCTGGTTGACAATCCCATACTCACAGGTAGAGTGGAGCCTCTTAGCCTTAGGAGGGATTTTGCCTTACTGTGTGTGTTCTACTGCCTATACAATGGTTTGTGCTCAGATGAATTGTTTTACATGATGCCCGTAGCTATATTCTATCATCGCACCTCTCGCCATAGGCAGGAAATTCATCCCCACACATTGCGACCTGAGACGGTGCGCACTGTGCGGTATGAAAGAAACTTCATCCCACGCACACTCAAGCTGTGGAATGACCTCACTGCTGCGGTTTTCCCAAGTGCCTACAATATGGGGTTCTTCAAGAGGGGCATCAGAAGGTTTCTTCAAGGTCGGCAGCGCGAGTGTGACACCCCTGGTGTTGCATACGTCCATAGGCCACGGTAACCGCTTTCCATCAGGTGGGCCGTGCGCTTATCTGCCAACTAAGTGGTATTAGAAAAAAAAACCCAGTGTCGCCCCTTCGATGACAATCGGTCTCGGTGCAACATGCTCGTTGAACATAATTTTGGTTTTATCCAAGTTTACACCAAGGCCGACGCGTCGAGAAGCTCCATCTAGGTTATGCAGTATCTCGCCCAGTTGTTCCAACGATTCCGCTACTATGACAATGTTGTCGTCACGTAAATGCAGTAGAATGCTAGGGTTCGTTAGGGGGAATACAAAGGAAATCTGTCAAGCCAAGACTAAGGTGTTATTGTACCACGCCCTGGTTAGAAGTCAGCTGGAATATGCCTCTGCAGTCAGCAATCCTATAATGTACTCACCGTTAATGTTTATACCCCGCCCAGTCCAATCCAGAGTTTTGAAGACGTCCTACAGTGCGCTGGTGAATAGTTTGGGGGATATAATATCTTACTGTCTCACTCCACCCTGGAGTCTAATAGGTTTCATCTTCTGGTCTTAGAGCTGGACGGACATTGTGGCAGTGTCATACAAGCATCTCAGCACCCCGACGTATCGCCAATCGACACGACATCGCTGCAAGGCAGCGATGTCGTGTCGATTGGCGGCGGTGACAGAAGTCCGCGTATCGCGCTTGGGTAAGGGCGCGTGCCACGCACGATCCCAATGTGAGCCACTTCAAGGCGGCGTACAACAGAGCCACAAAGGTCTGCAAGAGGGCTTACGTCAGAGCGGATGCCCTGCGCATTGCGCGGCTTGGTCAAGAGCTAGTGGCACATCCCACGGGCAGCCGTGGATACTGGCGACTGGCCAAAGCCGTGCAGGCCAACTTCTGTCAGCCTTCGCTGCCACCGCTGCGCTACCCTGATGGATCCCTGGCCCATGGACCGCAAGAGAAAGCCAATATGCTAGTAAATCTCTTTGCGGCCAATTCCCGAGTCGATGATTGCGGTATACAGCCGCCGACAGTACCCAATGATGTCCGGAAAGCCAGTGGCCCGGATGGTATTCCAGCGGTGGTCTTACAAAAATGTGCAGCGGAGTTGTCTCCGATGCTTACGCGGCTGTACCGACTGTCCTACAGCTCGGATACAGTGCCTTCGGCTTGGAAAGAGGCGAATGTACAGCCGATCCCCAAGAAGGGGGATCGCTCAGAGCCAGCCAACTATCGACCCATAGCCGTCACCTCAGTGCTGTGCAAGGTCTTCGAGCACATCATTAACAAACAGCTCATGCGTCACCTAGAGGATCACTCCTTAATTAATGACCGGCAATATGGCTTCAGGCCGAAACGGTCAACGGGTGATCTTCTAAAGTAGGGACAAGATAATAGGTCACTTTTGACATTTCATCAAAATTCAACAACGTAACCTTGTAACGGCGGGCATAAAATAAGAACTGCACAATTGCTTAACTTTTTTCAATTACGTTTACATATTTATTGTAATAATGACCGATACGAGTAATTTTACGATTTGCTTTCACTAATAAACCATTCTAAACATAATAAACAATTTCTGATCTAAAGAACTGAACGTCGTTACAATGTTGCGTCAGTCAACCCTTTTTCTTTTTAAACACTAGGGATGTTACTCTAAAAATCGAAAGCTGATAGGATTGTAAGTTGAATCGAATGCAATGATTACTTGTGAAGAAAAATCACCATAAATTTATAACCACGTTGTGATTATAATAAAACCTAATTATATATATTTATTTTTATTTTAGCCTAGTGGTTTGGGTAATGGACTGCTGAGACGAGGTCTCGGGTTCGATCCCAGGTTTCACCATGGCACACACCAATGACTTTTCGATGCTTTTCGAAGTTATGTGTGTATTTATCGCAGGTTTATAAGTGCCCGGTTAATGGCAATAGGCTCGCCACCTATTACATTGGGACCTAAACATAAACTGGCGAAATGTGGGTGCTAGCACCTCTGCCTACCCCTTCGGGGATATAGGCGTGAGTTTATGTTATGTTATGTTATATATTTATTATTCTTTTAACTAACTATAAAAATACAAAAAAATAACTAAATAGAAAGGTCATTGATGTTGGGTGCAATTTAGGTGGATGTTGCTGTCAACACCAGTGCCTGTCGATGACGCATGTCATGTCGCCATAACACTCCGATTCTGAGTTGTACTCCTCTCCGACAAAGAACACGCAATCGAGAACCAAACGCCCGCGCATGGAAACTTCACCTGATAAACCAGAAACCTCTAGTGGTGTTTCACTGGAACTGATTATGAGTACACTGACCGCTATGAAGACGCAACAGGAAGTGACATTCGCCAAAATTTTCTCTGAAATGTCAGATGTCAAGGAGAAGGTACTCCAAATCCAAAAAACAAACACCGACATCGAGAAGTCGATAGATTATATGTATAGTCACTATGAGGACCTGAAGCTTCAAATATTGGACCTGGAAAAGACTCGAGATGAATATGCTGAAACCATCAACAAGCTTGAGAGGCAACTTCAGGATGTCAGACTGAGCTCCAGGTCCTCTTCTATTGAAATTAGAAACGTCCCCAACAAGGAGCATGAATCTGTTGCGGAGATGATGGACGTCGTGTCTCAGATAGGCAAAACTGTCAACTTCGCAGTCCCAGCGTCAGAAATACGTGTGTTAGCGACGACAACATGATTGTAAATAAATAGATAATAGGATAGATTGTAAATAAAATACATGTTAGGATTAAGAAATAAGAGAGTCCCGGTCGGTCCCACTTGGCGGCGCCACCATCGGGGAACACCACGAAAGCTTAGCTACTACGAAACTTTACCGTAACGAGGGCCGCGACACATTTTTCGTGTTTTAAGCTCATTTTACTATGTTTCGTGTAGCTAAAAATATGTAAATAATGAATGTAAAGGCTATATCTGTAAGGGAAAATATACGGACTCGAACTCGTGAGGAAAAATTAATATAGACACAAATTTAAGTAAACAAAGCCCTTGATTGGTCAATAATCAAGGCCTTTGATTGGTCGTAAGCTAAGACAAGCGCTCTGATTGGCCGGCGCAACCTTTAAAAGCCGGCACATTTCCTCACGAATTCAGTCCGGACCCAGCAGCCCTACGAAGAACACTTACTTACACTACGAAGAATAAAGCAAGAAAGAAATCAATAGTTTTATTCAAGCACCCGTCTTCAGCCTTTTCAAGCCAGCAAACGCAAGCCCTGAACCCACGCTCCCATCGGCATCATCACCCACCCGCCAGCGTCGAAGGAACCTATTGCCCTACGCAAACTATCAATACAGTCCACTGCACAGTCAAGCAGGACTCTCGGACCGCCATATCGTACATTTTGGCCGTCCCGTTTCTTGTTTCTGTTTGACTACAACAGTTTTTGGTCCATACGAGCCGGATTGGGTCAAGACTAGAAGATGCCGACCACAAGAGCAGGTTCAGAACAATCGAAGACCTCTGAAGAAACTACCTCGTCTGACTGGAGCATGAATACGCCGAGTGAAACAAGCACAGCTACGACGAGCACCGGTTCATCGGGCACGGGTACTACAGGGTCTGCAAGTACAAGTACAGTCGGCAGAAAGAAGCCGGTTTCGCTGATTCAAAGGCAAGCGAGACCACAATCCTTCGATGGGTCACGACTAGAGTCTGCGCAAGGAGAGCAGACTCGCACAGCGCCTCCGCCCAGCATCATGGAAGAGGAATATGAAGATTCTGAGGAGCAGAGTACCATCACAGCCAGCCATACAACGTTGCAAGACAGCCATAGAAGTGTCACTTCACGCCGGGAGGACGCAAGCGCACCGGCATCGAAATATGAAGACTGTCTGCAGCGGCCTCACCCTAAGAAGTCGACCCGCAAAACGGACACACCGTCCACCCGCTCGTCGCATAGGAAGAGAGCAGAAGTGCAAGCGAAGATGGCAGTGGCATTGAGGGAGCTCGAGATAGCAGAAGCGCGATCCAAAGTAGCTCGGGCCAAACTGGAACTCATAGCCGCAGAATCAGAAGAAGAAGATGCTGGAGAAGAGTCGTACGAAATAACCCAAGTAGAAAAATGGGTCGTCGAGACAGAGGTCGGGCCAAGCACCGAAGAGAGGTCCACCGAACGAGAGGAGAAGAAGAGCGACATCCAGGAGTTGGCTCAAGCTATCAAAGAGCTTTCTCAGAAGTCGCACGAAACAATGTCGTCAAAGATGGTTGAACTCCCTCACTTCAACGGGTCCTGTGACGAATGGTTGGCGTTCAAGAGAACATTCGAAGACACAGCTGCCTCGTTCTCTAACATACAGAACATGGCACGTTTCAGAAGAGCGATCCAGGGAAGAGCGAAAGAAGCTGTTCAAAGCCTTCTGTTCACCGCTGAAGATCCGTACGAAGTACTCAAGGCACTGGCATCAAGATTCGGAAGACCTGGGGCATTAGCACTAGCGGAACTAGAGAAAATCAAGAGCCTACCTAAAGTCGGTGAAAACCCGAGCGACATCTGCACGTTCGCGAGTAAAGTGAAGAATGCTGTCCAGACGATCAAAGCCTTGAAGAAGCCGCAGTACCTCAGCTCTCCTGAAACAATGAAAGCGATCACCGAGAAGATGCCTTCATCGATGAAATTCCGATGGTTCGCCTACCATAGGAGCCGAAGGGAGGACGACTTACAAGAGCTTCTACTCATTGAAGAGTTTTTGGAAATCGAAGCAGACATGTGCGGTGACTTTGCCCCAATCGAAGAGCCTTCAGAACAGAAGAGGGGCGCTAGAAGACCCGTGCATACGATTCAAGAATCTCAACATGAAACTTCGCAAGAAAAGTTCAAGAAGAGCTGTCCCGTATGTGAAGAAGAGCACTTCCTAATAGAATGCAAGAAGTTGAAAGAAGCAAACCTAGACGAGAAATGGGAAATGGCGAAAAAAGCTAGAACCTGCTTTAAGTGTCTCCGTTTCCAGCATCCTAGGAACAACTGCAAAGCTCCAACCTGCAAGAAATGCGGAAGATGGCACCACACCATCTTGCACTCCGACAAACCACCGAAGCCGTACGAAAAGAAAGAAGAAATAAGCTCATCAGAAGGGAAGGTCGCCTCCATCCATAACACCGTCGGTAATGAAAAGGCGTACCTGAAGATCGTGCCAGTGGACGTCTACGGACCGAAGGGACAAGCTCGGGTACTAGCATTGCTGGATGAAGGATCAACCATCACGCTTCTAGACCAATCGGTGGCGGAGAAGATTGGAGCTGAAGGGAAGGACGAAACACTAACTATCGAAACAGTTGGTGCAAAGATCATCAAAGGTTCTCGGAAAATACAACTGAAGATCAAAGGAGCCTTCAGAAAAGACAAGAAGAGTATCACCGCGAGAACCATCGACGATCTGAATCTATCAGAACAAAGGATAGAAAAGGACACTGTAACCAGCTGCCAGCATTTAAAAAAGATTGAAGATCAACTTCTCTACACAACCGAGAAACCGAAGATGTTAATAGGCCAAGATAACTGGGGACTTATAGTCACAAGAAGACTCAAGAAGGGAAAACCATCCGAGCCCGTAGCCTCACTCACGAGTCTAGGGTGGGTGCTACACGGGTGTGAAACGGGCGCCAATATCCCGGTACACTTCATCCACTACGGAAGAGCCAAGACAAAGGAAGAAACTATGGAAGACGTCATCCGAGAGCATTTCCAACTGGAATCACTTGGGATTCAGAACAAGCTGCCGACGAACGACAGCGACAGAAGAGCCCTGGAAATCCTCCAGAAGACAACCAAGCAACTTCCTAGCGGCCAGTTCGAAACAGGATTACTGTGGAAGAGCGAAAATGAGTCTCTACCTAACAACTACAATCAAGCACTACGACGCTTGATGAACGTGGAGAAGAAGCTAGATCGAGACAGCGAGGTTAAACAGTCCTACGAGGAGCAGATTCGGAATCTCGTTGAAAAGGGGTATGCAGAGAAAGCTTCAGGCGTCACCAGTGAAGGGAGAACCTTCTACTTACCTCACTTCGCCGTGATGCACCCGATCAAGAAGAAACCGAGAATAGTCTTCGATGCGGCCGCCAAGTACGATGGGAAGAGCCTCAACGACGTGTTGCTACCAGGCCCAGACCTACTACAATCGTTGTTCGGGGTACTGCTGCGCTTCAGAGAAGGTCCAGTGGCAGTCATGGCTGACATTCAAGATATGTTTCTTCGAATTAAAATAAGAGAAGAGGATCGGGACAGCCTTCGATTCCTATGGAGAGGCGACAAGAGGTCAGGCAAGCCTGAAGAATATCGTATGACGTCAGTCATCTTTGGAGCAGCGTCATCACCGGCGACGGCGATATACGTCATGAGAAAAAACGCAGAAGACTTCAAAGAGACTCGACCCGAAGCAGTGAAGGCCATCAGCCGAAACCACTACATGGACGACTATCTCCAAAGCTTCGAGTCTACCCAAGAAGCAAAGAAGATAGCCAAGCAAGTGAGAGAAATCCATGCAAGAGCCAGTTTCAATCTGAGGGGCTGGGCCAGTAACGACTCAAGTGCGCTGCCTGACACTGAAGAAACAAACAGAGAAGACTCACTGCCCCTTGCAAAGGAAGAGAAAACTCTCGGTTTAAGATGGTTGGTTAAGGAAGACGCGTTAGCATTCAACATTGGGCTACGTAACACGCCAGAAGACCTGCTAAATGGAAAACGGACGCCGACCAAGAGAGAAGTCACAAGCGCCGTGATGTCTACTTTCGACCCATTGGGTTTCGCCGCGCCAGTATTAATACAAGGAAAGAAATTAATTCAAGAAATTTGGCGCACCAAGACGAACTGGGACGAAGCAATAAGCGAGAGACAAGAGGCAGCCTGGCGGAAATACCTAGAAGAAGTATCAACACTGACAAGTCTGAAGATCCCAAGGTGCATCTCACCATGCAGTCGAAGGGGACAGCTGCATACTTTCACTGACGCAAGCGAAGAAGCCTATGCAGTGGTCATCTATTGGAGAACAACCGAGCCCGGAGGAGGAGTTCACGTCTCTATGATCGCCGGCAGAGCCAGACCCTACGGCAGAACCTACGAAGCCAGTGTCCATCCCGAGGCTTGAATTACAAGCAGCCTTGCTTGGTGGTAGGATGGCGGCAACGATCGAGGAAGAGATGGACCTCCAGGTGCTAAAGAAAACCTACTGGACCGACTCCAGCACGATACTGCAGTGGATCAATTCAGAACCAAGGAAGTTCAAGACGTTCGTGGCAAACCGACTGGCAGAGATCGAAGAGAAGACGAAGCCCGAAGACTGGAGATGGGTACCTACCAAAGAGAACCCAGCCGACGACGCCACCAGGGGTGTTCCAGCTGAGTTCGACGGCAACGCCAGATGGTTTCAAGGGCCGACATTTCTCCGCCAGCCAGAAGAAGAGTGGCCACGTCGAGACTTCAAGCAAGGAGGTACGCTGTTGGAGGAAAAGAACCAACTGAAGGCAATGGCAACAAAAGCAACGAACGCCTTACTCGACCTAGAGCGGTTCTCGAGCTGGGAGCGACTGCTGCGCACTACTGCGAGAGTCATCGCTTTTATCAGCCGCCTGAAAACCCGCAAGGCAACCGTCACTGGCGCTCGTAAAAAGGACGAGCCCTGGAAGCCTCAGAGAAAAACCCAGTCTAGTAAGCTTCGAATCCCCGCCAGCGCTGACAAGCGGTTGTACATACCTCTAGATGAAGAATATTTAAAAAGGGCAGAAAGGTTGCTGTTAAAGATAAGTCAAACCGACAGCTTCTCGGCTGACTTAAGAAACTTAAAGGCTAAGAAACCATTAGAGACAGCAAGTCGAATAAAGAAGATTGACGTCTACATAGGGGAAGACGACATCATCAAACTAAGAAGCAGAACAAACAAGTTCCGTGACGAGGGCGAAAGAAAAATGAACCCAGTCGTGCTAGATGGAAAGCACAGAATCACACGCCTTCTCATCGAGCACTACCACAAGAAGTTTCTACATGGCAACACCGCAACGGTAATGAACGAGATCCGTCAGAACTATTGGATCCTCGGCTTAAGAACAACACTAAAAGCCATATCTCACGGCTGTCAGTGGTGCAAAACAAGAAAGGGTACGCCGGGGATACCACCAGCGGGAGACTTACCAAGCGAACGACTTCAGCATCACCAGTTCCCGTTCACTAACGCCGCCGTGGATTACTTCGGGCCAATGCACGTCACCGTGGGAAGACGAAGAGAGAAGCGCTGGGGGGCACTATTTACTTGCCTCACCACCAGAGCCGTACACCTGGAGTTAGTGCCATCCTTAAGCACTGGCTCTATGATCATGGCACTCCGACGGATGGCAGCAAGAAGAGGAACCCCGAAGATAATCTTCAGCGACAACGGTACGAACTTCGTGGGGGCGAACAAAGAGCTGAAACAAGCGGCACACGAGCGGGGTATCACATGGAAGTTCATTCCCCCTGGTTGCCCGAACATGGGAGGTGCTTGGGAAAGACTAGTGAGATCGGTCAAGACAGCGTTGGCAGCGGTACTTGAAGAAAAATCGCCGCCCGAAGAAATACTTCACACACTTATGACCGAGGTGGAACACACCGTCAATTCAAGACCCCTCACCCCCGTCAGCATGGACCCTACGGAAGAAGAAAGTTTGACCCCCAACCATTTCCTGTTGGGAAGGTCATGCGGCATGTCAGCACCAGGCGAGTTCAACGACACCGAGCTGATAGGAAGACCCAGCTGGAAAACTACACAGAGGCTCGCGGACCACTTCTGGAAGAGGTGGGTCAAAGAGTACCTTCCCCTCCTTATGCCTAGAAAGATACAGGGTAAAGAAACTAACGATCCAAAGATGGGCGACATCGTGCTCATAGTCGACGCGACGCTGCCAAGAAACGCGTGGCCCCGAGGCGAGGTCGTAAAGGTGTTTCCAGGACCAGACGGAAGAACCAGGATATTGGACGTGCGGACTTCAGGTGGAGTACTTCGTCGCCCGACGCGTCGAGTCGTCGTGCTGGTACCTGCAACATCGTCGCTGCCCGAGGATGCAGTGCTACGCACCGTGGGGGAGAATGTTAGCGACGACAACATGATTGTAAATAAATAGATAATAGGATAGATTGTAAATAAAATACATGTTAGGATTAAGAAATAAGAGAGTCCCGGTCGGTCCCACTTGGCGGCGCCACCATCGGGGAACACCACGAAAGCTTAGCTACTACGAAACTTTACCGTAACGAGGGCCGCGACACATTTTTCGTGTTTTAAGCTCATTTTACTATGTTTCGTGTAGCTAAAAATATGTAAATAATGAATGTAAAGGCTATATCTGTAAGGGAAAATATACGGACTCGAACTCGTGAGGAAAAATTAATATAGACACAAATTTAAGTAAACAAAGCCCTTGATTGGTCAATAATCAAGGCCTTTGATTGGTCGTAAGCTAAGACAAGCGCTCTGATTGGCCGGCGCAACCTTTAAAAGCCGGCACATTTCCTCACGAATTCAGTCCGGACCCAGCAGCCCTACGAAGAACACTTACTTACACTACGAAGAATAAAGCAAGAAAGAAATCAATAGTTTTATTCAAGCACCCGTCTTCAGCCTTTTCAAGCCAGCAAACGCAAGCCCTGAACCCACGCTCCCATCGGCATCATCACCCACCCGCCAGCGTCGAAGGAACCTATTGCCCTACGCAAACTATCAATACAGTCCACTGCACAGTCAAGCAGGACTCTCGGACCGCCATATCGTACATTTTGGCCGTCCCGTTTCTTGTTTCTGTTTGACTACAACAACGTGACATATACCGTTTACCAACCAAACCTGGAATTAACAAAACTATTATAGTCGAGTTTTCTGCCGTGCGTACTAAATCCAACTATCTGTCAGCGACTCGCAATTTTAACAAAGGTCGCAAATTGGAAGATAAACTAAATACGCAAGTAGTAGGTATATGCGACGATAAAAAACCTATATATGTCGACGAATATCTTCCCGGTTCCACGAAGAAATTGTTCCTTCAGTCTCGGGACTTTGCCAAAAAAAATGGTTTCAGATTTTGCTGGATAGCGAACGGCAGGATTCTGCTGCGTAGGGGCCCGGAGGTCAAAGAAACTTATATTGTTAAGACAGAAGATTGTTTAGCAAACATACTGAAAAACAAATGACTAGCCGATCTGAGATACATTAATAACCTGTATATTTTCTTGGCGTTGTACTATCAAATAATACCATGTAAATGTCTTAAAGCTATAATTATGATATTTTTTAACATAAGTCGCAAACTCCTCACTTACTACATATCTCACACACACTACATTTCTCTCCGCTCCCACCACTCAGCTTATACGCACGATCTTTTAAATACTAAGTTCTATTACACCGTCTTACTTACTTATATCTTTTCCCTACATAAGGTGTTTAAACTAATTTCACAATACAATAAATCAATAATATCTACACTAATTATGTCTACTCGAAAAATTATAATATATATCTACCAAATAGACCTACCTCTAGGCACAGCTTCGACACTAATTAATTTAAATCATAAATGGCGTGTATTAGTAAAATTTTAGACGAAATTGATCAACACAATGTAGCCACATTTGAGATCTGTCCCCCTTGCGTATACACTCCTTTAAAATATGTAGCGGATTCGTCAATAAAAATTATTCATATAAACATCCGTAGCGTTCACAAGAATCTTGACAGCTTTTTAGTTATTCTTGCTCAGATGCCTATACAATTCGACTTTATAATACTGACGGAATGCTGGCTTAAAAATTCAGGACCTGCTCCATATATGGACGGCTATACTACACATTCCACTATAAATAACCCAATACAAAATGACGGAGTGATAATCTATACTAAAAATAACATACAATGTACTATAACTGAACCGGCGTTCTTTTTGGACGCAAATTGCTTAATCTGTCGTACACGAGACACTACAATCATTGGTATATATCGTTCACCATCGTATACCGACTTAACTAATTTCTATAATAGTTTGGAAACTGCTGTCTCTACCTCAAATAGCAGCAAATCTGTTATAGTTATAGGGGACCTGAACGTTGATATTCTTAACAAAGACCTGAACTCAGACGATTATCTAACTCAAACAGCTACACTGGGCCTTCTGCCTGCTTTCCTGCATCCCACTAGACCAATCTCAAATACTTGTCTAGACCATATCTTACTAAAAACTAAATCTTCATCCAAATCCTTTTTATTGCAAACAAGTATTACTGATCATTACGCTACGGTCTTGTGTATGGACGGATGCAAGGTTAATCGCAAATCTGACCAACAGACAACCACACGTCTAAACTATACAGATGCTGCAAAAGATATAGAACACGCTAACCTAGCCCCGGTGCTGGACGCTACGGATGCTAACATTGCTGCAGAAAATTTAATCTCTACTCTCAAAGGCATTGTTTCAACTAATAGCTTACAATTTAAAACATCTAGAAAGTTGAGATTAATTAAGCCGTGGATGACACCTGGTCTCATCCGGTGCGTCAAAAATCGTGACAGTATGCATCTAAGGTTGAATTCTGATCCGCATAACGCTGTTCTTAGAACAACCTATACAAGATACCGTAATTTTTGTAACCGGCTCATCAACAAACTCAAACGCTCTTATGAAAAATATCAATTTACCAAAGCCCAAAATAATGTCAAGGCAACTTGGAAGGTCGTCAAAAAACTCACCCAAACCGAAAAATATAATCAACCAGCTACAAATCTTTTAAATTTATCTTCGGACCCTTTGTCCTCTGTTAACATAATTAACAAATATTTTGCTAATATCGGTAAAACGTTGGCCTCCAAAATAACCACCATCCCTACTGACAGAGACCCGACTTCCAAACATAAGACGCTAAACTCAATCGCGCTCCTACCAGTTAGTGCAAGTGATGTCGACACAATTATAAAGACCCTTCGAGATGACTGTGCCACGGGTTGGGATAACATCCCAGCTAAATTAATAAAAATGGCTCGAAATGTTCTGGTGTCTCCCATCACTCACATCTGTAACCTGGCCATATCACAAGGTATTTTTCCAAAGGTCTTTAAAACAGCGTTAGTCACCCCCGTATACAAATCTGGAGATAAAGATCAAATCACTAACTATCGTCCCATCTCCGTTCTAAGCGCCTTATCTAAAATCATGGAACGAGTTCTTAACAATTATCTATGCAATTATTTAACCAAATTCCGCATCCTCGCCAACAACCAATATGGGTTCCGTAATGGTATCTCTACGGAAGATGCCGTGGTCGACCTTGCATATTCGGTCACTAACAAGCTCGATAGGAAGCTTAAATGCTATGGTATCTTTCTAGATCTCAGTAAAGCATTCGACACTGTGTGTATACCAAAACTGCTACGGAAAATGGAAAATGTGGGTATACGAGGTCTAGCTCTCGACATCTTTAAAGACTACCTTTCTGACCGAGTTCAATCTGTCAAGATATGTGATGTAATTAGCACAGAGGAACAAATCACCTTTGGAGTCCCACAGGGAAGTATTCTGGGCCCAACTCTCTTCCAAATTTATATCAACGACCTTTGTATTCTGCCTCTAGTCAACTGTGACATCTTCACTTACGCCGATGATACTGCATTGGTGGCCTATGGGGAGAGTTGGGATAGTGCTAAAATACATTCGGAAGATGCATTAAGGAGAGTAATGAATTGGTTAGCAAGTAATCTACTAACCTTGAATGTCACGAAGACCAAATTCTTACGTTTCACTATGCCGCATAGACCAAAGCCAGCTGCTGAAACCGAAAATCTCAAAGCCCATATCTGTCCACAAAACACTGTAGCCTGTACCTGTTTGTCACTGACGATGGTGGAATCCATAAAATACCTCGGAGTATTCATAGACGAAAAACTAGACTGGACCACTCACCTGAATGCATTAACGTCTCGTACCCGGAAACTTATACACATTTTTAAAAATCTAAGGTTTTCAGCGGATAAAGTCACTCTCCGAATGATCTACCTGGCTCTGTGTCAATCAATCCTAACGTACTGTATTCCTGTGTGGGGAGGAACTTATAAAAAGGAATTACTAAACCTTGAAAGAGCTCAAAGGGCTGTGCTAAAAGTAATTCACTTTAAACCACGTGACTACCCTACATTCACGTTATATTCTGAATGTAAAGTCCTAAGTGTTAGGAAACTGTACATTTTAAAATCCATCCTCCGCAAGCACTCTATGATCACCTATAATGAGCAGCTTTTCAGACAGCGGCGCCGTGGATTTCCTTTATGTCAAACTATTCGTTGTCGGACTGCCTTCGCAAAACGACAGTTTAATGGCCTAAGTTCCAAGCTCTATAATAAAGCCCATAAGCTATTAAATATCTACGCCTTGACTAAGTGTGAGTTAAAACACAAGCTTAACTCTTGGCTACTGACGCTAACCTACAGTGATGTCGAGGAGATTCTAACCACAATACAGTAGGTGAGATAGTTCTACTCTTTAACTTCTATAGCCTAGTAGTAGAAACATACATATCGTAAAACGCACATTCATGCTCACACACACACACACACACACACACACACACACACACACACACACACACACACACACACACACACACACACACACACACACACACACACACACACACACACACTCACTCACACACACATACACACATACGCACACACACGCACACACACATATATATATATATGTATGTATATAAGTATGTATATACATATATATATATATATATATATATGTATATATATATATATATATTATATTATGTAAATATACATACTCTAATTTCTAATATGGCTCAAGCGCATTGTTTGCCCGCTGCATGTACCAATTATTTTGTAACCGTAATATGCCATATAAATGAACACTCTTTCCTAAGATACAGACAGAATCTCTGCCTAGTTTAGGAAAAGAGTCCTATGACCCATGTTTTGTTATAGGTACTGGTTTTATCTGTAAGGTTTTATAATTATATACAGTTATTGTAAGACAAGTCTGTACGCCATGCCACTACTTATTTGAATAAAGTTAATAATTATTTGAATAACATGATGATGACGCAGTCTTTTGTTGTTGTGCGAAGTGACTATGCGTTTTTGGTGTGCTCTCTGTTATTTTCTTCTGATCCGGCTTTTTCATTGAACTGATCTTACTGACTACGTTTACCTGGCTATAAATTGGACTCCGATTGCTTAACGATTATTAAACAAGAAAAACATTACAGTCTTACTATGTCGAAACGGGGGAAAACTCTAAACAGTCAATCTCGCGAACTAGTGCTGAAATTGTACAATTATTTTGGACGTGAATCAGTTAACGATGGGCCTCTTTTACCATTGAAACCACCGAGAGAACGCGTTGCCGAAGCATTGGGAATAGGGAAGAAGACAGTAACTCAAATTCTGAAAGAGAAATACGGACCATCAGGCTCAGAAGATAATACTTTACGTACACCGAAAAAACGAAAGAGGGACAAGAAAATTGTTGACGTTGATAATTTTGATGCTGCTGCAATTCGCAACCACATTTATGGATATTACTCGAGAAAAGAATATCCTACACGGGAAAAGCTATTGAGTTCGTTAAAAGGCGCAGGCTTATTTTTTGGAGGCAAATCGTCTCTATCAAAGGTTTTAAAATCGATTGGCTTTAGATTTAAAAAATCCGACAAGCGGAAAATCCTGCTAGAACGCTACGATATTATTTTGAAGAGAATAACATTCTTACGTCAGGTAAATAAAATTACGGATTGGGACAATGTCGTGTTTATTGACGAAACATGGTTGAATGCGAACCATACGGTTGCGCGGACATGGACCGATGATACAGCGGCCTCCACCTCAAAAGTTCCATCGGGAAAAGGAGCCCGACTTATTATATGTCACGCGGGATCAGCTTCTCAAGGTTTTATTCCAGACTGCCTCCTCGTATTCGCCTCTAAAACTACAACAGATTACCATGAGGAAATGAACTTTGATATTTTTAAAAAGTGGTTTGAGAAGCTGCTAGTCAGCTTAGAAAACCCATCGAAAATTTTAATGGACAATGCTCCGTATCATTCTGTACAAATTGATAAACCACCAACTCAAGCAAATAAAAAGCAAGAAATTGTCTCGTGGCTGGTAAGAAATGGTGTGGAGGCAAGTCCAACTTTATTAAAAGTTGAGTTGTTAAATCTGGTAAAAGCAACTAAGCCGTCCAAGCTCCGCTATGTAATCGATGAACTAGCCCTAGAGCATGGACACGAAGTTATTCGATTGCCTCCCTACCATTGCCAGTATAACGCCATCGAGCTTATTTGGGCACAAATAAAGGGTCATGCAGCGCGGAACAACACTGAACCACCCTTCAGTACTGCTAAAATGATGACTCTGCTACAAACTGCATGTGCAGAAGTCACTACAGAAGACTGGCGAAAAGTCGTGGAGAAGACAAAGAAAATAATTTTACAAGATTTTGAACGAGATGTGAGAATAGACAATATTATTGAAAATGAATTAATAATATCTCTGAGTGCTGACAGCAGTGATGAAGATAGCAGTTCCGATAGTTCAAGTGAATAAAAGCAATTTTTTTGTTAAATTACGTAGGTACTTGTCTTATTTTGCTCCTTTAATTTATGAAAGAAAAAATAATAATGGGACAGGGATTCGCATGATCATTTTTAAAATTCACATTATGTTTCAAGTCTGTATCGATTCATTCGATTCATTCATTTAATCGATGTTTTTAAGCAGGTCACCTCACTATGAATATAAAACTGACATCTGTCAAAAGTGACCTATTATCTTGTCCCTACTTTAGCATACGTCACCCATCTTTGGGGTGAGGCTATGGACAAGCACGGCGAGTCACTGGAAATTAGTCTTGATATCGCCAAAACTTTCGATAGAGTCTGGCACAAATCGCTTCTCTCCAAGCTACCAGCCTTTGGTCTGCCTCCTAGACTGTGCAACTGGATTGCTAGTTTCCTGCGGGAGCGCCGTATCCGCGTCCTCTGTGATGGACGGGCTTCGGAGTTCTTGCAAATAAATGCTGGCGTACCGCAGGGATCTGTATTATCTCCCACTCTCTTTCTTCTGCATATCAACGACATGCTGTCCACCGGCAGCATACATTGCTATGCAGACGATAGCACCTTACACGGGAGTTATCAAGGACAACCTGCGGCCAAACAGTCTGATATCATGGAAAAAAGACAGCTTCTTGTCACTGAACTGGACGGGATCTTGAATCACATTTCTCAATGGGGCTCCGAGAACATGGTCGAGTTCAATGCCAAGAAGACGCAGGCTTGTGCGTTCACAGCAAAGGTATCTTCTTTCCTTCCCCTTCCCACTCTTCAGAGCACGCCACTTCCACTGCATGACAATCTCTATATCCTAGGCATGGATATTCGCTGCAAACTGAATAACAGAAATTACATCGAGAGCATCATCAAAACAGCCTCGCGGAAACTCGGACTCCTAAACAAAGTGAGACGTTTTTTCACGCCGGAGCAGCGGTGTCTTCTCTATAAGACACAAATTCGCTCCTGCGTGGAATACTGCTCGCATCTCTGGGATGGCTCCGCGAAATAACTACTAGATGCTCTCGACAGGTTGCAGCGACGCGCGGTCCGAATTATTGGGAACCCTGAGATCACGAACACCCTCGAGCCTTTGCAGATGCGTAGAGATATTGCTTCCTTGGCTGTATTTTACCGTCTCTACCACGGTGAGTGTTCTGACGAGCTCTTCCAACTAATCCCACCATCTCCTTTCCTACATAGGACAACACGTGCAGGCCTTAGATGTCACCCTCACACTGTGCAGAATATACGAGCAAGAACCAAGCGGTTCGGAGACTCTTTTCTTTGCCGCACCACCAAGACCTGGAATTCATTACCAGCACATGTGTTTCCTTCTTCCTACAGTCCCGGGGCCTTTAAGCGGGGCGTGAAAAAGCATCTGATGAGGCCGCCAAGCAGAGTGCCACCATTGTAGCACTTAGTGTCTGTAATGGTGACCCTCTTTCCTGAGACTTTGCCTTTAGCTTACCATCAGGCGAGGTGAGGTCAAGTTGGCGTGTCCTATATATAAAAAAAAAAAAAAGGCATCCTGAACTGCCCAGGTTTCGATGGATTTGAAGGTATTTTTGTAGTCCACAAACGCCATACACAGCGGCTGATTGTATTCTTGAGCCTTTTCTACAATCTGCCGAACAGTATAGTTGTGGTCCACGGTGCTATAACCTTTTCGAAACCCAGCTCGCTCCGGTGGTTGGACCTCGTCGAGCTTACCCGCAAGACGATTTGTGACTACTCTCGAGAACAGCTTGTAAACATGACCAGTAGTTTTTCAGCAGGGTCTTATCTCCTTTTTTGAAGAACAGTATTACCGCACTCCCGCTCCATGCCTTTGGTGTTAGACCTTGTAGGATGTCGAAATTAAAGAGGCTTGCTAGCTCTTTCAGTATTAGAGCCCTGCTTGCTTTCAGGAGGTCAGTAGTAATTCCGTCATCACCTGGGCACGAGTTGTTCTTTAGTTGTTGGTGTGATCGCTTCCGGTTTTAAACTTGTTGATCACAGAGACGTCTCTAAATACTTATATGTGCTTACTATCCGTTATCAAAAAATCTTTTTCTTTTATACCACTTAGGTGGCAGACAAGCACACGGCCCACCTGATGGAAAGTAGTTACCGTGGCCTATGGACGTTTGTAACACCAAAGGAGTCACAGTCGCGCTGCCAACCCTGTAAGTACAGAGTTTCTGTGCCGTGAGTAGAAGACAAAGCAGGATAAGTCTATAGTCTTCCACTGACAGCACAAGTTCTCCAGTGAGCTCTGGCTACGCTACTCGCCGCTGGAAACACAACACGAAGTTATTATAGCCGCGGTATTCTGTAGGGCGGAGGTACTTCCCCAGTCGGACTGCTCAATTGGGCGGAAATACCGCCGTATCCTACTTTCTTGAAGAATCTATCTCGTTTCTTATCACAGAGTCCCGACGTTGTCAAGGCCATTTCCTGTGGAGTTTTTTCTTAAAGTAGCTATTCATTAAGAAGAGCCCCTGTGCCTCGAGGAAGTTGACTAGCATTTGTCCCCTTTGATTTCTACACCCCACTCCATAAGGTCCAATTTTCGTCTCGCATTGTACTTGCACTTGTATTCCCACTTTAGCATTGAAGTCCCCCATAACAACGTTGTAAGTGGCCTTGGCGGTGTGATTCATTGCCTTAGCAATATCCTCATATACAGCCTTGGCACTTTCGTCGGGGTGAAGCGATTCACCAATGATTCGCAAGCACCAGACCAAGAGCACAGAGGTAATACAGTAGGTAATGAGAGAACGACATAGGGCCAAGTACACACTACGAATGACAAAGGGGTTTGCGACTTGTCGTAAATTTAAAAAAATGTAGATTATTTTCCGACTACGACCCGAGAGAATATTAGTATGCAACTTGAAATTAAGATGGCAGTCAATAGTTATTCCTAGGTATATAGTGTTATCAACTGAATTTAAGACTGGACACTGGCCATTACGTTGGGATATGGTAGAGCAGGAGTGTGCTTTTAATGATAGAAGTTGTCTTGGCTGGGTTTTTGTAGTTAGAGAAAAGTTATTAAGTTAGTTTTTGTAATATTAAGTGTTAGAGTGTGTGACAAGAGCCAATTTAGTTTCGTGTTAAAGCCATTTTGTAAAGTTAGTTCCAGCTCAGGCCAAGAATCCGTACATAAGGTGATTGCAGCATCATCAGCATAAGATACAATCTGGACGTTTGGTCTTTGGTCTGTCTACTGACAGCATCAAAACCTTACAGTGAGCTCTGGCTACCCTACTCACCGCCGTGAACACAACACGAAGTTATTATGGCCGCGATATTCTGTAGGGTCTCCACCCTACAGTCGCCTTTTTGCTGGAGCACCTGCATACCAGCTTGACCCCTTCGACTCGTTGCATAGACGGGCATTGAGGCTGGTTGACAATCCCATACTCACAGATAGAGTGGAGCCTCTTAGCCTTAGGAGGGATTTTGCCTCACTGTGTGTGTTCTACTGCCTATACAATGGTTTGTGCTCAGATGAATTGTTTTACATGATGCCCGTAGCTATATTCTATCATCGCACCTCTCGCCATAGGCAGGAAATTCATCCCCACACATTGCGACCTGAGACGGTGCGCACTGTGCGGTATGAAAGAAACTTCATCCCACTCACACTCAAGTTGTGGAATGACCTCACTGCTGCGGTTTTCCCAAGTGCCTACAATATGGGGTTCTTCAAGAGGGGCATCAGAAGGTTTCTTCATGGTCGGCAGCGCGAGTGTGGCACCCCTGGTGTTGCATACGTCCATAGGCCACGGTAACCGCTTTCCATCAGGTGGGCCGTGCGCTTGTCTGCCAACTAAGTGGTATAAGAAAAAAAAACCGAGTGTCGCCCCTTCGATGGCAATCGGTCTCGGTGCAACATGCTCGTTGAACATAATTTTGGTTTTATCCAAGTTTACACCAAGGCCGACGCGTCGAGAAGCTCCATCTAGGTTATGCAGTATCTCGCCCAGTTGTTCCAACGATTCCGCTACTATGACAATGTCGTCGTCACGTAAATGCAGTAGAATGCTAGGGTTCGTTAGGGGGAATACAAAGAAAATCTGTCAAACCAAGACTAAGGTGTTATTGTACCACGCCCTGGTTAGAAGTCAGCTGGAATATGCCTCTGCAGTCAGCAATCCTATAATGTACTCACCGTTAATGTTTATACCCCGCCCAGTCCAATCCAGAGTTTTGAAGACGTCCTACAGTGCGCTGGTGAATAGTTTGGGGGATATAATATCTTACTGTCTCACTCCACCCTGGAGTCTAATAGGTTTCATCTTCTGGTCTTAGAGCTGGACGGACATTGTGGCAGTGTCATACAAGCATCTCAGCACCCCGATGTATCGCCAATCGACACGACACCGCTGCAAGGCATCCTGAACTGCCCAGGTTTCGATGGATTTGAAGGTATTTTCGTAGTCCACAAACGCCATACACAGCGGCTGATTGTATTCTTGAGCCTTTTCTACAATCTGCCGAACAGTATAGATGTGGTCCACGGTGCTATAAACTTTTCGAAACCCAGCTCGCTCCGGTGGTTGGACCTCGTCGAGCTTACCCGCAAGACGATTTGTGACTACTCTCGAGAACAGCTTGTAAACATGACCAGTAGTTTTTCAGCAGGGTCTTATCTCCTTTTTTGAAGAACAGTATTACCGCACTCCCGCTCCATGCCTTTGGTGTTAGACCTTGTGGGATGTCGAAATTAAAGAGGCTTGCTAGCTCTTTCATTATTAGAGCCCTGCCTGCTTTCAGGAGGTCAGTAGTAATTCCGTCATCACCTGGGCACGAGTTGTTCTTTAGTTGTTGGTGTGATCGCTTCCGGTTTTAAACTTGTTGATCACAGAGACGTCTCTAAATACTTATATGTGCTAACTATCCGCTATCAAAAATTCTTTTTCTTTTATACCACTTAGGTGGCAGACAAGCACACGGCCCACCTGATGGAAAGTAGTTACCGTGGCCTATGGACGTTTGTAACACCAGAGGAGTCACAGTCGCGCTGCCAACCCTGTAAGTACAGAGTTTCTGTGCCGTGAGTAAAAGACAAAGCAGGATAAGTCTATAGTCTTCCACTGACAGCACAAGTTCTCCAGTGAGCTCTGGCTACGCTACTCACCGCTGGAAACACAACACGAAGTTATTATAGCCGCGGTATTCTGTAGGGCGGAGGTACTTCCCCAGTCGGAGTGCTCAATTGGGCGGAATTACCGCCGTATCCTACTTTCTTGAAGAATCTATCTCGTTTCTTATCACAGAGTCCCGACGTTGTCAAGGCCATTTCCTGTGGAGTTTTTTCTTAAAGTAGCTATTCATTAAGAAGAGCCCCTGTGCCTCGAGGAAGTTGACTAGCATTTGTCCCCTTTGATTTCTACACCCCACTCCATAAGGTCCAATTTTCGTCTCGCCACATTCTTGTATTCCCACTTTAGCATTGAAGTCCCCCATAACAACGTTGTAAGTGGCCTTGGCGGTGTGATTCATTGCCTTAGCAATATCCTCATATACAGCCTTGGCACTTTCGTCGGGGTGAAGCGATTCACCAATGATTCGCAAGCACCAGACCAAGAGCACAGAGGTAATACAGTAGGTAATGAGAGAACGACATAGGGCCAAGTACACACTACGAATGACAAGGGGGTTTGCGACTTGTCGTAAATTTAAAAAAATGTAGATTATTTTCCGACTACGACCCGAGAGAATATTAGTATGCAACTTGAAATTAAGATGGCAGTCAATAGTTATTCCTAGGTATATAGTGTTATCAACTGAATTTAAGACTGGACACTGGCCATTACGTTGGGATATGGTAGAGCAGGAGTGTGCTTTTAATGATAGAAGTTGTCTTGGCTGGGTTTTTGTAGTTAGAGAAAAGTTATTAAGTTAGTTTTTGTAATATTAAGTGTTAGAGTGTGTGACAAGAGCCAATTTAGTTTCGTGTTAAAGCCATTTTGTAAAGTTAGTTCCAGCTCAGGCCAAGAATCCGTACATAAGGTGATTGCAGCATCATCAGCATAAGATACAATCTGGACGTTTGGTCTTTGGTCTGTCTACTGACAGCATCAAAACCTTACAGTGAGCTCTGGCTACCCTACTCACCGCCGTGAACACAACACGAAGTTATTATGGCCGCGATATTCTGTAGGGTCTCCACCCTACAGTCGCCTTTTTGCTGGAGCACCTGCATACCAGCTTGACCCCTTCGACTCGTTGCATAGACGGGCATTGAGGCTAGTTGACAATCCCATACTCACAGATAGAGTGGAGCCTCTTAGCCTTAGGAGGGATTTTGCCTCACTGTGTGTGTTCTACTGCCTATACAATGGTTTGTGCTCAGATGAATTGTTTTACATGATGCCCGTAGCTACATTCTATCATCGCACCTCTCGCCATAGGCAGGAAATTCATCCCCACACATTGCGACCTGAGACGGTGCACACTGTGCGGTATGAAAGAAACTTCATCCCACTCACACTCAAGCTGTGGAATGACCTCACTGCTGCGGTTTTCCCAAGTGCCTACAATATGGGGTTCTTCAAGAGGGGCATCAGAAGGTTTCTTCATGGTCGGCAGCGCGAGTGTGGCACCCCTGGTGTTGCATACGTCCATAGGCCACGGTAACCGCTTTCCATCAGGTGGGCCGTGCGCTTGTCTGCCAACTAAGTGGTATAAGAAAAAAAAACCGAGTGTCGCCCCTTCGATGGCAATCGGTCTCGGTGCAACATGCTCGTTGAACATAATTTTGGTTTTATCCAAGTTTACACCAAGGCCGACGCGTCGAGAAGCTCCATCTAGGTTATGCAGTATCTCGCCCAGTTGTTCCAACGATTCCGCTACTATGACAATGTCGTCGTCACGTAAATGCAGTAGAATGCTAGGGTTCGTTAGGGGGAATACAAAGAAAATCTGTCAAACCAAGACTAAGGTGTTATTGTACCACGCCCTGGTTAGAAGTCAGCTGGAATATGCCTCTGCAGTCAGCAATCCTATAATGTACTCACCGTTAATGTTTATACCCCGCCCAGTCCAATCCAGAGTTTTGAAGACGTCCTACAGTGCGCTGGTGAATAGTTTGGGGGATATAATATCTTACTGTCTCACTCCACCCTGGAGTCTAATAGGTTTCATCTTCTGGTCTTAGAGCTGGACGGACATTGTGGCAGTGTCATACAAGCATCTCAGCACCCCGATGTATCGCCAATCGACACGACACCGCTGCAAGGCATCCTGAACTGCCCAGGTTTCGATGGATTTGAAGGTATTTTCGTAGTCCACAAACGCCATACACAGCGGCTGATTGTATTCTTGAGCCTTTTCTACAATCTGCCGAACAGTATAGATGTGGTCCACGGTGCTATAAACTTTTCGAAACCCAGCTCGCTCCGGTGGTTGGACCTCGTCGAGCTTACCCGCAAGACGATTTGTGACTACTCTCGAGAACAGCTTGTAAACATGACCAGTAGTTTTTCAGCAGGGTCTTATCTCCTTTTTTGAAGAACAGTATTACCGCACTCCCGCTCCATGCCTTTGGTGTTAGACCTTGTGGGATGTCGAAATTAAAGAGGCTTGCTAGCTCTTTCATTATTAGAGCCCTGCCTGCTTTCAGGAGGTCAGTAGTAATTCCGTCATCACCTGGGCACGAGTTGTTCTTTAGTTGTTGGTGTGATCGCTTCCGGTTTTAAACTTGTTGATCACAGAGACGTCTCTAAATACTTATATGTGCTAACTATCCGCTATCAAAAATTCTTTTTCTTTTATACCACTTAGGTGGCAGACAAGCACACGGCCCACCTGATGGAAAGTAGTTACCGTGGCCTATGGACGTTTGTAACACCAGAGGAGTCACAGTCGCGCTGCCAACCCTGTAAGTACAGAGTTTCTGTGCCGTGAGTAAAAGACAAAGCAGGATAAGTCTATAGTCTTCCACTGACAGCACAAGTTCTCCAGTGAGCTCTGGCTACGCTACTCACCGCTGGAAACACAACACGAAGTTATTATAGCCGCGGTATTCTGTAGGGCGGAGGTACTTCCCCAGTCGGAGTGCTCAATTGGGCGGAATTACCGCCGTATCCTACTTTCTTGAAGAATCTATCTCGTTTCTTATCACAGAGTCCCGACGTTGTCAAGGCCATTTCCTGTGGAGTTTTTTCTTAAAGTAGCTATTCATTAAGAAGAGCCCCTGTGCCTCGAGGAAGTTGACTAGCATTTGTCCCCTTTGATTTCTACACCCCACTCCATAAGGTCCAATTTTCGTCTCGCCACATTCTTGTATTCCCACTTTAGCATTGAAGTCCCCCATAACAACGTTGTAAGTGGCCTTGGCGGTGTGATTCATTGCCTTAGCAATATCCTCATATACAGCCTTGGCACTTTCGTCGGGGTGAAGCGATTCACCAATGATTCGCAAGCACCAGACCAAGAGCACAGAGGTAATACAGTAGGTAATGAGAGAACGACATAGGGCCAAGTACACACTACGAATGACAAAGGGGTTTGCGACTTGTCGTAAATTTAAAAAAATGTAGATTATTTTCCGACTACGACCCGAGAGAATATTAGTATGCAACTTGAAATTAAGATGGCAGTCAATAGTTATTCCTAGGTATATAGTGTTATCAACTGAATTTAAGACTGGACACTGGCCATTACGTTGGGATATGGTAGAGCAGGAGTGTGCTTTTAATGATAGAAGTTGTCTTGGCTGGGTTTTTGTAGTTAGAGAAAAGTTATTAAGTTAGTTTTTGTAATATTAAGTGTTAGAGTGTGTGACAAGAGCCAATTTAGTTTCGTGTTAAAGCCATTTTGTAAAGTTAGTTCCAGCTCAGGCCAAGAATCCGTACATAAGGTGATTGCAGCATCATCAGCATAAGATACAATCTGGACGTTTGGTCTTTGGTCTGTCTACTGACAGCATCAAAACCTTACAGTGAGCTCTGGCTACCCTACTCACCGCCGTGAACACAACACGAAGTTATTATGGCCGCGATATTCTGTAGGGTCTCCACCCTACAGTCGCCTTTTTGCTGGAGCACCTGCATACCAGCTTGACCCCTTCGACTCGTTGCATAGACGGGCATTGAGGCTAGTTGACAATCCCATACTCACAGATAGAGTGGAGCCTCTTAGCCTTAGGAGGGATTTTGCCTCACTGTGTGTGTTCTACTGCCTATACAATGGTTTGTGCTCAGATGAATTGTTTTACATGATGCCCGTAGCTACATTCTATCATCGCACCTCTCGCCATAGGCAGGAAATTCATCCCCACACATTGCGACCTGAGACGGTGCACACTGTGCGGTATGAAAGAAACTTCATCCCACTCACACTCAAGCTGTGGAATGACCTCACTGCTGCGGTTTTCCCAAGTGCCTACAATATGGGGTTCTTCAAGAGGGGCATCAGAAGGTTTCTTCATGGTCGGCAGCGCGAGTGTGGCACCCCTGGTGTTGCATACGTCCATAGGCCACGGTAACCGCTTTCCATCAGGTGGGCCGTGCGCTTGTCTGCCAACTAAGTAGTATAAGAAAAAAAAAACCGAGTGTCGCCCCTTCGATGGCAATCGGTCTCGGTGCAACATGCTCGTTGAACATAATTTTGGTTTTATCCAAGTTTACACCAAGGCCGACGCGTCGAGAAGCTCCATCTAGGTTATGTAGTATTTCGCCCAGTTGTTCCAACGATTCCGCTACTATGACAATGTCGTCGTCACGTAAATGCAGTAGAATGCTAGGGTTCGTTAGGGGGAATACAAAGAAAATCTGTCAAACCAAGACTAAGGTGTTATTGTACCACGCCCTGGTTAGAAGTCAGCTGGAATATGCCTCTGCAGTCAGCAATCCTATAATGTACTCACCGTTAATGTTTATACCCCGCCCAGTCCAATCCAGAGTTTTGAAGACGTCCTACAGTGCGCTGGTGAATAGTTTGGGGGATATAATATCTTACTGTCTCACTCCACCCTGGAGTCTAATAGGTTTCATCTTCTGGTCTTAGAGCTGGACGGACATTGTGGCAGTGTCATACAAGCATCTCAGCACCCCGATGTATCGCCAATCGACACGACACCGCTGCAAGGCATCCTGAACTGCCCAGGTTTCGATGGATTTGAAGGTATTTTCGTAGTCCACAAACGCCATACACAGCGGCTGATTGTATTCTTGAGCCTTTTCTACAATCTGCCGAACAGTATAGATGTGGTCCACGGTGCTATAAACTTTTCGAAACCCAGCTCGCTCCGGTGGTTGGACCTCGTCGAGCTTACCCGCAAGACGATTTGTGACTACCCTCGAGAACAGCTTGTAAACATGACCAGTAGTTTTTCAGCAGGGTCTTATCTCCTTTTTTGAAGAACAGTATTACCGCACTCCCGCTCCATGCCTTTGGTGTTAGACCTTGTGGGATGTCGAAATTAAAGAGGCTTGCTAGCTCTTTCATTATTAGAGCCCTGCCTGCTTTCAGGAGGTCAGTAGTAATTCCGTCATCACCTGGGCACGAGTTGTTCTTTAGTTGTTGGTGTGATCGCTTCCGGTTTTAAACTTGTTGATCACAGAGACGTCTCTAAATACTTATATGTGCTAACTATCCGCTATCAAAAATTCTTTTTCTTTTATACCACTTAGGTGGCAGACAAGCACACGGCCCACCTGATAAACACCAGAGGAGTCACAGTCGCGCTGCCAACCCTGTAAGTACAGAGTTTCTGTGCCGTGAGTAAAAGACAAAGCAGGATAAGTCTATAGTCTTCCACTGACAGCACAAGTTCTCCAGTGAGCTCTGGCTACGCTACTCACCGCTGGAAACACAACACGAAGTTATTATAGCCGCGGTATTCTGTAGGGCGGAGGTACTTCCCCAGTCGGAGTGCTCAATTGGGCGGAATTACCGCCGTATCCTACTTTCTTGAAGAATCTATCTCGTTTCTTATCACAGAGTCCCGACGTTGTCAAGGCCATTTCCTGTGGAGTTTTTTCTTAAAGTAGCTATTCATTAAGAATAGCCCCTGTGCCTCGAGGAAGTTGACTAGCATTTGTCCCCTTTGATTTCTACACCCCACTCCATAAGGTCCAATTTTCGTCTCGCCGCATTCTTGTATTCCCACTTTAGCATTGAAGTCCCCCATAACAACGTTGTAAGTTTTTTTTTTTTTTTTTTTTATATAGGACACGTCAATTGGACTTCGCCTTGCCTGATGGTAAGCTGAAGGCAAAGTCCCAGAAAAGAGGGTCACCATTACTTACACATACCGTGTGACAATGGTGACACTCAGCTTGACGGCCTCATCATATGCTTTTTCACGCCCCGCTTAAAGGACCCGGGACTGTAGGAAGAAGGAAACACGTGAGCTGGTAATGAATTCCAGGCCTTAATGGTGCGACAGAGGAAAGAGTCTCCGAACCGCTTGGTTCTTGATCGGATGTTTTGCACCGTGTGCGGATGACATCTAAGACCTGCACGCGTTGTCCTGTGTAGGAAAGGGGAGGGTGGGACTAATTGGAAGAGCTCATCAGAACACTCCCCATGGTACAAACGGTAAAATACAGCCATGGACGCAACATCTCTACGCAGCTGTAAAGGTTCTAGGGTGTTCGTGATCTCGGGATTCCCAATGATGCGGACCGCACGTCGCTGCAACCTGTCGAGAGCATCTAGTAAGTACTTTGCTGAACCATCCCAGAGATGCGAGCAGTACTCCACACAGGAGCGAATTTGTGTCTTGTATAGAAGACACCGCTGCTCCGGCGTGAAAAACCGTCTCACTCTGTTCAGGACTCCGAGTTTTCGTGAGGCTGTTTTGATGATACTTTCGATGTAGTTTTTGTTATTCAGGTTGCAGCGAACATCCATACCTAGGATATTGAGATTGTCCTGCAGTGGCAGTGGCGTGCTCTGAAGAGTGGGGAGGGGAAGGAAAGAAGATACTTTTGCTGTGAACGCACATGCCTGCGTCTTCTTGGCATTGAACTCAACCAGGTTCTCAGAGCCCCATTGAGAAATGTGATTCAGGATCCCGTCAAGCTCAGTGACAAGAAGCTGCCTTTTCTCCGCGATATCCGACTGCTTGGCCGCAGGATGTCCATGATAACTCCCATGCAAAGTGCTCTCGTCTGCATAACAATGAACATTGCCGGTAGATAGCATGTCGTTGATATGCAGAAGAAAGAGAGTGGGTGATAAGACGGACCCCTGGGGCACGCCAGCATTAACCTGCAGAAACTCCGAAGCTCGTCCGTCACAAAGGACGCGAATACGGCGCCCCTGCAGGAAGCTAGCAACCCAGTTGCACAGCCCAGAAGGCAGACCAAAGGCAGGTAGCTTGGAAAGAAGCGATTTGTGCCAGACTCTATCGAAAGCTTTGGCGATGTCAAGACTAATTGCCAGTGACTCGCCGTGCTTGTCCATAGCCTCACCCCAAAGATGGGTAACGTATGCTAGAAGATCACCCGTTGACCGTTTCGGTCTGAAGCCATATTGCCGGTCATTAATTAAGGAGTGATCCTCTAGGTGCCGCATGAGCTGTTTGTTGATTATGTGCTCGAACACTTTGCACAGCACTGAGGTGACGGCTATGGGTCGATAGTTGGCTGGCTCCGAGCGATCCCCCTTCTTGGGAATCGGCTGAACATTCGCCTCTTTCCAAGGCAAAGGCACTGTACCCGAACTGTAGGATAGCCGGTACAGGCGCGTAAGCATTGGAGACAACTCCGCTGCACATTTTTTCAAGACTACCGCTGGAATACCATCCGGACCACTGGCTTTCCGGACATCGAGTGATTGCAGCACTGCACGGACATCGCGTTGCCTGATATGGATATCAGGCATCGCGTGGTCACTGTCGGGTAGTGTTGGTGGCTGCGTACCACAATCATCGATTCGGGAGTTGGCCGCAAAGAGATTAGCCAGCAGATTTGCCTTCTCTTGCGGCTCATGGGCCAGGGATCCATCAGGGTTACGCAGCGGAGGCAGCGAAGGCTGACAGAAGTTGGCTTGCACGGCTTTAGCCAGTCGCCAGTAGCCACGGCTTCCCGTGGGATGCATCACTAGCTCTTGACCAAGCCGCGCTATGCGCAGGGCATCCGCTCTGACGTAGGCCCTTCTGCAGACCTTTGTGGCTCTGTTGTACGCCGCCTTGAAGTGGCCCAGATTGGGATGGCGCCTTGGCAGTGTGATTCATTGCCTTAGCAATATCCTCATATACAGCCTCGGCACTTTCGTCGGGGTGAAGCGATTCACCAATGATTCGCAAGCACCAGACCAAGAGCACAGAGGTAATATAGTAGGTAATGAGAGAACGACATAGGGCCAAGTACACACTACGAATGACTTTTGCGACTTGTTGTAAATTTAAAAAAATGTAGATTAGTTTCCGTATACGACCCGAGAGAATATTAGTATGCAACTTGAAATTAAGATGGCAGTCAATAGTTATTCCTAGGTATATAGTGTTGTCAACTGAATTTAAGACTGGACACTGGCCATTACGTTGGGATATGGTAGAGCAGGAGTGTGCTTTTAATGATAGAAGTTGTCTTGGCTGGGTTTTTGTAGTTAGAGAAAAGTTATTAAGTTAGTTTTTGTAATATTAAGTGTTAGAGTGTGTGACAAGAGCCAAACCGTGATAAGCTAGGGCGTTAAGGTACGTATGACCTTTCCGTGTCTGACGAACCTTGTTTAATTTCAATATTGATATCTCCTGTTGAAATTACTGTTATGTACCCAGCGAGTGACCGGAGTATGTTACTAAGTGCAGATAGATATGGTTGGGTGTCGGAATTCGAGGGTGAGCGGTATATGCAGAGTATTATTGTGTCAGCACCCACTTTTACAACCAGGCCTGAAGTGGACCCATATGTGATACTAGTTACAAGTGTTTAGTAAATAAATAATTGAAATGTCCTGCGTTACACTAATCTAATTAATTGTATGAACACCAATACACTCACACGCACACATACACACACATACATATATACATACATACATACACTCTCACAAACACTTTTTTACATTGATTCTGATAAGCTACTCATAGTATAGCACGATTATATCACGACTGTCCTTTCTTTATCGAATAGGGCTCTTGTGCTGACTAGTTATAGTTAAAATTCATGTGGGGAGTGGCGCCGACAGCCGAAACACTGTTTTCTACCTAGTTCAGCAACGGATGCTAATTTACGTCATTTTGTTCTAATATATTACTAGTCTTATGTTAAAGAAATAAGGCATTTATCAAAACGATGAAAGCGGATGACGATCGGAGTCTTACTCTAATAATATTGTATCAAAGAATCAAAGAATCAATTTAATTTATTCAGTTTAGGCGCACAAAGAGCACATATGAACGTCAACATTTTACAATTGGATATGTCAAGAAATAATATAAAAATATTAAATAATTTAAAAATAAATCATTGGAAAATGATTTTTTCGTTGGTTCGGTAGGTTAGTTCTACTGAGAAGATACCAGCAAGAAACTCAGTGAACTATATTAGAACTAGATTATTTTTCTTTTTTAAATTTGCTTAGTTTACAATTTATCTTGTGCGAGCAAGCAAGAGACTTATGTCGACCACACATTAACATCATTAAGATACTCATTCACTTTATAGTAACCTTTACTCATTAAAGTTTTTTTCACTTCCATTTTAAATTTATTAATTGGCATATTAATCAAATCCTGAGGAATTTTATTAAATATTTTTATGCAGCTGCCTACAAATTAATCACCAACCTTGTGAAGCCTATAAATACTATAGCTAGCCCGCAGCTTATTACACTTCAGTAACAAAGAGTGGCCCATCACGTTTATCCTGCTCATTAGGTAGAATGTATAAAAACATCTACCTCCCGTGATCCGTTGATAGAATACTGATTAACCACGTCAACAGTTGTTTCATTCTATAAGTTGTTTTTTGACAAGGAATTGCGAAAACCCTTAATATTGTACTGCTCGCCCCGCCTGCCTTCAGTCACGACCACAACATAGTGAAGATAAGAATACGTAACGAACTGCTCCGGGACGTGTTGCCTGTGTAATCAGAGTGGAAACAAGAGCAGTGCTCTCACTATTACTGTTGTTATCAATATCAATATATGTATTTATTTATTTATTTAATTCTGTATTGCACACACACATTACAGAGATCATGAATAAAAACATTCCAAAGAAAATGTACAAAGGCGAGCTTAACTCAAAATTATATACCTATATATAATAAAATATATAAACTAAAAAAAAAGTCCATTGGCGTCATGAAAGGCCAATGCAACTTATTGGCATGTTTTACTTTTTTCCTTTCGCCAGAAATGAAACCATATTACAAACGAAAATGTTGTTTAGAGTTAAGATTTAAAATAGGATAATAATAAATATGTGATATTTCAAATAATTAATGTTCCAAATGCCTTTTTATGTATAAATGGTCATAGTTATAATTATGTAATTAACTTTCTTCTAATGTATGTAACAGAAGAAAAAAAAATGAAAATATTTTTTTTTTTCATTTAAATTTTGTCGAACTCTACATTTTTAAGTACCGACTACCTACTTTGTTTTTTCACAAGTCTATTTGCGCCTTCCACTATAAGATAATTTACACTTCAAATACCGAATAACTCGCAGAAAGAATCCGAAATAAGTGATTTTATTCAAACCTACATAATATAATTATTGGAATTTTCACATCAAGGCCTACCGGTCATTGCCGCCATCTTTAGCACGAACAGAAATATAAATAGCCTTAGAACTACCATATATCATATTTATCGTATATTCGCCAAATTCTCTCGAAGATGTATGCACATGGCAATATATGGGCTCTCCGACCATGAATATTGCTACCGACCGCATTATCCATTGACAAATGTCTTCACATAAACTCAAATTTATGCAAAGAGCGTCGTCGACGGGTAGAAAAATATTTATTTGTATCACTTTTATCAAATACTTGGATATGACGAATTATAAGGGGTGATTCATACTACACCGTTTTGGATCGCGCCAAATCAGTGAGGGGAGTTCAATCAAATAGGGTTGAGAATGTTTTGGTCAGTTATCGTTTCAGACCGGCTTAGATTCCAGGCGATTGAACGCAAATACCACCTGACTGCATAATGTATGGCTCAGACTCTGCCTGCATGTAAGTACAACTGGACAGCAGTATAGCATGATACCGCTATCTGATGATGAGTGCACGCATCTAGTCTTTGGTCTACAATGATATCGCAACTATATCGAGAGCATTTCACTATTTGTTCACATGTTTTGATATCCGTGTACAGTTATAGTTATGTTGAATTCGACCTTGATAAATTGTTAAGAAAATGTTTTGCGTTTTATTTACATACAGCTACCATGTTTTTCTTTGTGAAAGCTTCACACGAATTGATAACGTGCTGGTTTTTATATGTATTTTTTTTGGATAATAAATCTGAGAGGTAAAAGTATGGCAACTTTTATCACTTGTTTGTTATCCTGTATTTGGTTTGAATAAACATTGTATTGGGTTTATTGACACAGTGCTTAGTTTATTTGAAGTAAAAGTATCAAGAACTTGAGCATGGTACATGTTGTCAAAAAATGAATTGCATTAATAACTCCTTTTGAATTGAAAAATAATGCAACTGTGGAATGAGATCTTACGGCTTACGACAAAGACCTGCCATATAATCTATACATATAATAATATCAAATAGATATTTAATAACGTTTATATTTTATACCTAAGGATATATCTCCGTTAGTTGTTAGTCATTACAATTTCATCAGTAATTGCACAGACGCAAATCGGTTTCTCCAAAGAGATCACCAAAACGTAACCAGGAAACAGATGCTTTTAAATCTATATCAGGCCGGTAAGCAGTGTATGAACTCTTCTACCCAGGGCTTTCAGCTTAGTCTGAGTCCATCTGAGTATATCAAAGGAATAGATTATGACTGTTATGACCCAATCGTTATATCGCAGATAGCCTACAATAGGCACACTCCACGGCCCTGTTGGTAGTTTGCGTATTTATCGTATATTGTCACAGACCCCAAATCTTGTTGAAGTATTGGAGTCAGTCCTTCGTTACAAAAACAACAGGCGTTGTTCGCAAACACTGAATGTAACCACTGTATCAGCTTCACGCGCTACTGTTCGAAGTGTCGGAATATTGCTTCGAAAAGTGACACTATTTCATAAAAATTAATACACACATACTTACTGTTCGAAATGTGGTTATTCAAACAAACACTACTAGTGAAATAACATGAATGATTTTGCTGAGACCATCCAAAGTGTACATTAGTGGCGTTTTGGAGTGTCCGTGGTTGCACCGATAGTAAAATTTGTATTTTCCCGCTCAATAGTAGTAGTATATCGAATAATTCAAATCATCTCTCAATTGTATGACACTGAACACACGCTTCCTATACCCATCTCCCTCCCGCACTACCTTTAAAGTGAGATAGCAATAGTTTTCGCCCCGCCCAATTGTTGAAATGGCCGCATCTTCACTTCCGCATCGAACTAGCATCATCAATGGCGGTGGCGCGCATGACTCTCAGAAATTAATAATATTTGTTGGATTTTAACCGCTTTCATAGACTTTTACCGATCGGATTGTGCCTCTCGGGTCCCTCAAGTGATTTAGTGAGGTGGGCAGCAGCTCCTGAGCCAGGAAGAGAAGACCGGTGCACCGGCTCCGACAGCAAGTGGCGTCATAAAGGTTAGTGCATCCTCTCCTACTTTCTTGGGTTGCATTCACTGCCTAAACCACCTCCGCGGCAACCCGATCACCTATCTTGTTTGTTGTGTAAAGTGTCATCTGAAATATTTAGCTTCATCCCCCGCAGAATACAGTCCACTAGCTCACGTGGCGTGAGAATCGCGCCACCATTCTTTTTGGTCTGCGTCTCATTAACATTTCTACATACTTGTAGGCAGTTGTATCGTTAGCAGATAGGGATCTGAGTTCTTTCCTTCAGATTTCACAATTCCACCTTTTTTGTTTTTTTTACGTGCGCAAAATCTCCACGGATATTGGGTTGTAGAAGTTAGATGCAGTCGCTACATGGAAAATATAGAAGTTCAGCCAAATCAGCAATTAGCGGTAAAGCGGACCCCAGGCATTAACGTCAGTGGAACAGTCACACACAGTGTCACAGTGTCGGTGGAAATGGAGAGGATCAGCATGAAAACTGAAAGGCCCTACAACGCCTTCAAAGTATTTGTTTCGAGACACAGGCTGGATTCATTTTTGAATGATAGTCTTTGGCCGGAGGGTATTCATTTCAGAAAATACATATTCTTTAAAAAGACTAACGAATCTGAACGTGTTGCAAACAAAAAACCCATAAACAATGAATAATATAACGCTAGTCAGTTTCAATTGTAAAGGTGTGCATAGATCTATGGATAGTGTGAGAGATATATGTAAAAAGGCAGATATTGTGGCACTACAAGAGACCTGGATATGGCCACACGACCTAGCTGTCTTGGGGAACCTGGATGATAGTTTTGCCTACACTGGAAAGTCAGCCATTGATACCTCTGTGAAGGTGATAGCAGGTAGACCATATGGAGGAGTGGCACTGTTGTGGAGAAAGACTTTATTTTCGTCGCTGTCTGTTGTGAAGTGCAAAAGCGATCGTCTAGTAGCAATAAAGGAGGAATATGAGAACCGTTCCATGTTGTTGTTTTCTGTCTACACTCCCTTTGACGATGGCAAGAGTGAAAGTTTGGTTGCATTTACCGAATGCCTGAGTGAAATAGTGGCTGCGGTGGAGAGCTGCAACATTAAGTGTGTTGTGATAATGGGTGATTTTAATGCTCATCCGGGAACGCGCTTCTTTTCTGAACTTATCTCGGTATGTAATGAACAGATTTGGTCCTGTGTTGACTATGAGTTGCTTCCAGAGAACACACATACATTTGTTTGTCAAGCCAGTGGTTCATTGCGCTGGCTAGATCATTGCTTAATATCTAGTGCAGCCAAAGATTTAATTGCTAATGTGTCTGTATCTTATGGGATGTATCCTTCGAATCATTATCCTGTTTTGTTTGAGTGCAATCTAACTAAGATAAATAAAAAACAACCTGTGCAAAATTTCATTACTAATAAGATTAGATGGGGGGAAAGAAATGCTGAGCAAATCAGAAACTACAATGATTTTTGTAATAATAAATTAAATGCAATTAAATTACCAGAATGTTTAGAATGCTCTCAAAAAATGTGTAATAATGCTAATCACTTAATTGAAATTGATAAGTTGTACTCTGACATAATATCAGTTCTTCAGGAGGGTGCTGTATCTATCTATGTTGGTGCAGACAATATCAAAAGACACAAGTATATCACTGGCTGGAATAAATTTGTGAGCAGTGCTCATAGGGAGGCTCGATTGCACTATAAAAACTGGCTATGGCAGGGTGCACCAGCCAGTGGTGCATTGTTTGAGGCAATGTGTAGTTCCAGAAAAACTTTTAAATCAAAATTAAAATCTGTTCAAAACAATCACTGAATTTGTGCTGTCAGTGGGAAGACTAAAGGCTTGTCCTGCTTTGTCTTCTGCTGACGGCACAGAAACTCTGTACTTACAGGGTTGGCAGCGCGACTGTGACTCCTCTGGTGTTACAGACGTCCATAGGTCACGGTAACCACTTTCCATCAGGTGGGCCGTGTGCTTGTCTGCCAACTAAGTGGTATAAAAAAAAAAAATCAACAACAAATTAAATTAGATATTTTGGCAGATCATCACTCAAAAAAACAGTATGCAAAATTTTGGAAAGCCACAAATATATTAAATCTGAGGCCGAGCCTTCCTTTGAGTGTTGCGGGTCAAAATGACCCAAAAGGTATAGCCAATCTTTTTGTTCGACACTTTAAGGTGGAGTCACCTTTGAGGGCTGAGCAGAAGGTGGTTGATGTTCATAGTGGAATGGGGGGTGATGAGTCTATAAGATTCACAGCTAAGCAAATTGCCACGGCAATAAATAAAATGACAAAAGGCAAATCGCCAGGCCATGATGACCTGAGTGTTGAACACCTAAAATATGCAGGGCATCAGTTATACAGTGTTCTTTCTTTGCTGCTTAATCTGTGTCTTAGCCATCACTACCTGCCACGGGATCTCATGTACACTGTGGTAGTTCCTATTATCAAGGACAAGACGGGGGATGCCTCCGAGATTTCTAACTACAGGCCAATTTCACTGGCCACAATAGTTGCCAAAGTCTTGGACAGTCTGCTTGATAAACAGCTGGCCGAACACATCGAACTCCATGATGCTCAATTTGGTTTTAGGCCAGGTTTGTCCATGGAGAGTGCAATTCTATGTCTCAAGCAAACTGTTCAGTATTATACTAGTAGAAAAACACCTGTATTTGCCTGTTTTCTGGATCTGTCGAAGGCATTCGATCTGGTATCCTACGAGGTACTGTGGAGTAAACTTCGGGCAGATACAACGGTGCCAGATGATGTAGTGTCTTTGTTTCGATACTGGTATAATAACCAGGAAAATTGTGTAAGATGGGCTGAGGCCCGGTCTGATGTGTATGGGTTGGAGTGTGGAGTGAGGCAGGGAGGGCTAAGCTCGCCCCGTCTGTTCAACTTATTCATAAACCGTTTGATTGGTGAGCTCAGCAGCGCACGTGTCGGTTGTCACATTGATGGCGTTAGCATGAATAATGTGAGTTATGCTGACGACATGGCGCTGCTGAGTCCATCGATTGGCGGCCTCAGGAAGCTGATAGCCTTGTGTGAAGCGTATGCTGTTTCTCATGGGCTCAAGTACAATGTAAAGAAAGGGAGCTCCTTATGTTTTTTTTTTGTTTTGTTTACGTGGTGGAATGCATTTACGCACTTCGCGCACCCCCCGCGGGGGCAGGGGGCCCGCTTCGTGTGGGACTCCTGGCCTCGGACAAAGGCCAGACTACCCACTAAACCACCACGGTGTTCCTCCTTCGCCTAATCCGAGCCGCGGGATAGTCTGCTCACCGCGACTCGGCTAGGGGCGCCCTTGGTAGGCCCGCTACTCAAGACCCCACCATCCCGGCAATCAGGCCGGAATGGTGGGGGTTTTTCACCTCAAGAATGCACCCCAGGAACACACAGGGGCGCATTCCGCGATATCAGCATAGGGGCAGCGGGTCCCCCGACCCACTGCCCGTGGCCACTCTCATTCGGGGACGCGGGCGAATTGTGTTCGCCGGCGTCCCCTCGCCGGATGCCTGCGGGGCGGAAGAGTGAGCCCAGCCTGCTCCCGCTCCCGCAGTGCCTCTCTCTTGGCCGCCATCACCTCGCTAGCGAACGACGCGACGGCGGCCCAACACTGTTCGCTGCCGGCCATAGCTGAAACTACGGCCGACAGCGAGAGGTCCACACCAATGATGCTTGTGAGGGCTGCTCTTTGGCCGCCCCACGCGTCACACACGGCTAAAGTGTGGTGTGCCGTGTCGGGGTCGCCTCTGGTGCAGTTTCGGCACCGGGGCTCCGCTTCCACCCCCACCACCTCCCACAGGTACTTGGCGAAGCAGCCATGACACGTGAGAAGTTGGGTGAGGTGATACGTCGGAGCCCCATGACCCCGTATTACCCACTCACGCAGGACGGGCCGAACGGCCCCCACAAGCAGCAAGCTACTCCTCGTCGTAGCCAGCCTATAGGCCCACTTCCGGAAGAGAACATCGCGAGTCTCCTGTCTCCAGCGATCAATCTCCTCCGGAAGCGGCCGACCTCCTGCAACACGCCGCATCAGGGCGCCCTCCTCATAAACCCTCTTAAGGACGCCAGCCTCGAGATCCCAGGGGATACTGCCCGCAATCAAACACGCCGCCTCATAAGAGACGGTGTGATACGCCCGTGCGGCCCTCTGCGCGATGGCGCGCTGTGGACGCCGCAGCAGCACGACATTCGCAGGGCAGAGGGCCTCCTCCCAAATGGGCGCTCCATAGAGCGCCTTGGAGCGCACCACACCGTCGTAGAGACGGCGGCAGGCAGACCCCGGACCCCCAGTGTTGGGCAGCAATCGCGAGAGCATTCCGGCAAACGCTAGCAGTTTAGGTGCCAGCCGCCGGAAATGCTCCGCGAAACGCCACTGACTGTCGAGTGAGCTCCTTATGTTTAGGTCAGGTCCACTAAAGCATACAGACGTGCCGGAGGTCTTGCTTGGAGTTGATGTGGAGTTAGATTGAACTGGGTAAAGTCTTTCAAGTATTTGGGCCACTGGATCACGGTCGGGCTCAGGGATGATTTAGACGTTGAAAGGAAGCGTAGGTCGCTGGCTATCAGGTGTAACATGTTTATCCGGAGGTTTGCACGTTGTTCGAACACAGTCAAAGTGACTCTCTTTAAAGCCTTCTGCACGTCCTTCTACACGTGCAGCTTGTGGATGTGTTACACTCTACGGGCATATAACGACCTGCGCATTCAGTATAATAACGCATTCAGGATGCTGTTGGGGCTGTCTCGGAGATGCAGTGCATCAGGAATGTTTGCAGAGGCCCGCACAGACGATTTCTATGCTATTATTAGAAAGCGTTCGGCCTCTGCCTTGGCACGACTCCGCCGCAGCTCCAACAGTCTCCTGAGTGTGTTTAAGGATAGGTGGGACTCCCCCTTGTTGCAACACTGGATGGCACTCCACAAGTGCCACAGATAGTGGAGTGCTGTTATTCATAATATGTATTTATTACTAACATTAGTTCTTAAGTTAAATTGTTACTAACACTATGAATCGATGGTCTGACAATAAACGAATTTTAATTTAATTAACGTCAGAATGAAGAAGATTATTTGTAATTTTTTTTATTTTTTTTAATCATTAACAATGACACATTGTGTTTGATGTACATTTGTGGTGGATAAGCTGAATTAAAGTTAAAATAAAAGCAAATAAAATTGTGATGTAGATATTAACATGCAGTAATACAACAAAATCAAAAAGGTCGATGACAAAAGAAAAATACAACATGAAATTATATATAGTACGGATAATTATAAATAGTACGGATACAATGATTATGTCAAAAGGTACTAATGTCAAATGATTTATCCATACTAATATTATAAATGCGAAAGTAACTCTGTCTGTCTGTCTGTCTGTCTGTTACGCTTTCACGCCCAAACCACTGAACCGATTTTGATGAAATTTGACATAGAGTTAGATTAGACCATGAGAAAGAATATAGGCTATGTTCGGTCGCGATAACCGATATCCACGCGGGCGGAGCCGCGGGCAAAAGCTAGTATTTCAATAAAACATAAAACAGCTCATTTTCAAGCTTGTTCATCGTCTAAACCAGGGGTCACATCTTGTTGAACAACATTGTACAACAATATGTAGCAACAACTTGGTGCGCGTCAATGTTGCGCAGTGGAAACTAGGCTTCATTGTACTGCCATGGTGGCAAACAATTAATAGCTGCCGGTCACTTCATCTCAGTGAAGCTAACCGTGAATTATAATTGCCATTGCTTTTTTGCCAAATCTTTAATTTACTAAAGATCCTTAATTTAGTTCAGAATCAATAGTTTGTTTATTGTGTAGATGCGATCCTGAATTTTAAATAAGGGATAGTTACACTACAAGGATTGAATATTGATCGGAGTTTGCTGATGCGTATAGTGTGTTCATAGTTGCTCAATTATATGATGTCTGAAATTCTGATCCCGTTCCATCTACCTATGGGACTGTAATGAATTACAGCCAGATATGTTTTGCCGTAAAAAAACAACATCCAAACATCTTCACAATCTTTTATATAAATAAGAAGTAGGATTACATGTATAGGCGTTCCGATGCGGCAGATCCGCTACGGTACTACCGTTCAATGTAGCGAAGGCCTGATAATGTAAACCTCGTCTAGTGCAACATAGGAATCGGATTTAGTATCTGTACACATAGGAAAATTCATCGTAATAGCCTATATCATCATCATCTGATTCTGATTCGCGGCCGAGTATCATTGTGGATTTCTTGTCATATGCTTCCTGGTGGATAGGAGACAGAGTGCCCTTGTTAATCCACAGTGCCCAATCCTCTGTTCCCCAGTATGGATAGCATTCTCCTTTACGCGTTATCACCCATCCTGTCAACAAACAACATTGAACACAGAAATTACTTCGACAGCAGATATCTTTTTTTAATTGTATAATAGTATGTGGGTTGTGTTATTCACATAATTCCAAGACCTGAGTACATGGTACACCATATTATATAATAGTAGTAACTTTTATATATTCTTTGTCAGCTGACCAGTCCAGTACGAGCAAAGTTCTTTTTTTTTATCTAGGACACATCAACCTGACTTCACCTTGCCTGATGGTAAGCTAAAGGCAAAGTCTCAAGAAAGAGGGTCATCATTACAGATACTAAGTAATGTTACTATGGTGGCACTCAGCTTGGCGGCCTCATCAAATGCTTTTTCACGCGCCGCTTAAAGGACCCGGGAATGTAGGAAGAAGGAAACACGTGTGTTGGTAATGAATTCCAGGTCTTGGTGGTGCGGCAAAGAAAAGAGTCTCCGACCTGCTTGGTTCTTGCTCGTATATTGTGCACAGTGTGAGGGTGATAGAAAATCGTATTTAACTTGACTGCTGTGCCACCTACCAGGTCTAACGAACTATGCCTACAGTAGAGATCTATCATGATAGGAACAACTAAAAACATTATATTTAAATGTTTTGTCAAGGTAATGTGTTATATATAAATTATATTTATTTGTAATCAGTTTTATAATCAGTCTACTGAAGACCATTAAAATATTCATATTCATACTTAAACTACCATTACTATAGTTTGTCCTTTTTTATTTTTTGTACCACTTGGTTGGCAGACAAGCACACGGCCCACCTGATGGAAAGCGGTTACCGTGGCCTATGGACGTGTGCTACGCCAAGGGCGTCATACTCGCGCTGCCAACCCTGTAAACAAAAGTTTCTGTGCTATCACTGTAAAAGACAAAGCAGAACAAGCTTTTGGTCTTCCCACTGACAGTACAAAATCTCTCTAGTGAGCTGTCCTTTTTTTTTTGTAATAAGTATGCAATGTAATATGTACAAGTTTAGTCATAGTTTTAGTTTATAACTAGTTTTAGACCGTCTCTGAAAATCAGCGCTGTCTGCCTGCACCACAACAAGGATAGCTTCATGCTATATTGTTTTTATTTAAGTACTTGTTGTGTAGAATATTGATACTTTTCTTTCTTTCTTTTCTTTTACTACAATAACACTGTGTCCTAAGCTACGGAGGTGGTGGTTTCAGGTGTGAATTAACATAATTTCCCCTAATAATAACTTCACGTACATTTGTGAGGTCCATGAGAGTGTTGAAAGCTTTACCTATCCTTTATTTATTTTGTCATTATGTATAATTATATAAGTACAGGTAAGTTTATATTATATAAGTATACAGGGTGTATTTTTGAAACGGGGCAGTAAGGGCAAGTACCTTAACCGTTGCAGTTACAGCAAAACGTTCTTAAAAGACCTTCCCTAACTTTTTGGGACATTTTGAACTGCATTCACAGATTTTGTAAAAAACTTACAGTTAGCAAAAAAAATGCAAAAAGTTCAAATTTTTTTTATGCCAATCGATTCTATTTCATGTGGGGATCAAAAAACTCTATGGGACCATTTTAGCTTTCAGTACTAGAAAAGACAGAAATCGCCAAAATCGTTTCCCAAACATTTCGGAAACAGAAACAAATTTCTACGATGGTCTAACTTTTTGATAAGGGCAGGAAGTGGGTAGAATTGACTGTAAAGTAATATACAGGATATTATACGAACATATATAAGTACCTAATATATTTAAAAGTATGTGTATGAATTTCTTTTGTATTATAGTGTGTATGTATAATGTATGTATTATTATTGTGAACATAATGCACTGCACCTACCTCAATGTATCTCTGCATCACCCTAAGGTTGACTGTTAGATAATGCCTTTGGCATTAAGTCCGCCTTTGTACAAAATTACTTTGCATAAAGTTGAATAAATAAATAAATAGAAAAAATATCCCCATCATTCCTCCTTTTTAACCTCCCGATGCAAAAACTACGGGGTGTTATAAGTTTGAAGTGCCTGTGTGTGTGCGTGTGGGTCTGCCCGTGGCACCGTAGCTCCTGAACGGATGAACCGATTTGGATTTAGATTTATTTGTTTGAAAAACATCGGTGCAGCATGAGAAGTCACAAAATGATTAAGTATATATTTATTCACAATTCCCATAATATGAATATCGGATCTCTGCTTTTTCGCCAAAAATCGTTTGCCCGATTATCACTTGCCAACTAACGTTTCCCAGACTTATATTTCGCAGAATAATCATTTGCCAACTTGTAATTTCATTTTGTTTTTATTACCCAACTTCTCAGTTGCCAATTTTACGTTTGGTCAACCTTTTAGAATGACACTTTTCAAAATGCCAACTTTCAAGTAGCGAATGTTTTAGTTGGCATAATATTCATGTAGTTGTTTATTGTTTGTTATGTAAATGTATGTAAAAATGTAAAAAAAAATGGTTACGGCACTTCGCCGGCCGCTGCTGCGGCACGCTCGCTTCGCTCGCTCGGCTCGTGCATTGTTTATCATAATACTAACCTAACCTAACCAAACCGATTCTGTTATTCGTCTAAAAGTTGTCTGGCCTAATAAATAAATTGGCAAAAGATAAATGCCCCAAACGTATTTTGTCATTACAATAATCAGCTTAACAATAATTCTACCAAAAGGAAACGTTGTCATACAAACATTTGACAATCGTTAGTCGTCAAAGTGAAAAATTGGCGTAACGTTGGTTGGCAAGTGATGATCCGGTAAACGATTTTTGGCGAAAAGGCAGGACCCCATGAATATCAAATAAAAGTGCTTGACTAGAGTTTAGTTTAGAGATAAAAAAACCGCAGTAGCCTAGTGGTACGGGTAATGGTCTGCTGAGACGAGGTCTCGGGTTCGATCTCAGGTTTTACCATGGCGCACACCAATGACTTTTAGATGCATTTCGAAGTTATGTGTGTATTTATCGCAGGTTTATAAGTGCCCGGTTAATGGCAATAGGCTCGCCACCCATTACATTAAGACCTAAACATAAACTGGCAAAATGTAGGTGCTAACACCTCTGCCTACCCCTTTGGGGATATAGGCGTGAGTTTATGTTATGTTATGTTGTAAAGTGTAATATAAATTAAATTAAAATTATAAAAATCATGATGAGCCATGTCGGGGAGACCTTGGATTATTCCGATAATATGACGGAGTGCTTTACCAGTAAGGGTCCCCCGACATGACAACGCTTGCATCAAAATATTACTATATCAAAGTTAAAGGGCTAACTAACACAATTGATGACGTATCCCAAAGATGTAAGTAACATTTTTTTGACGTCAAGTTCAAACGCCTAAAACTAAGTTGACCACCGCTTTCTAGGTGCTAGTGGAGAAAAAATGGCGCAAATAAACTCCACTAAGAAGTTTCTCAGAATTAAATATGGACGAGTGTATCTACATTTTTATCTCGTGTCAAGATAATCTAAATATATATAACTCAAAGTTGACTGACCGACTGACATAGTGATCTATCAACGCACAGCCCAAACCACTGACTGTGCGTTGATAGATCACTATGTCAGTCAGTCAGTCAAACCACTGGACGGATCACCCGAGACGAGGGCCAGATCGCGAGAGATGGCCCTGGGTCGGCCAGGGTTCGAGGGATATGCCTGTCAACCTCACCTTCGGCAACCAAAACGACCCACAGGCGGCGTGCGTTTTAGTCGGTTCGAGTCCGACATAACCTCCTCCACCGGCTCCGGTGGGGAGGTATCCGTGGGGATTTTGCGCAAGTAAAAAAAAAAAAACCACTCGACGGATCGGGCTGAAATTTCCCCAAGGGGATAAAATAGGGGATGAAAGTTTGTATGAAACTCTGTCAATTTTAAACCAATCGGGCTGAGACTTTGCATGCATAAAATATACTACGACGTAGGCATCCCCTAAGAAAGGATTTTGAGATGCAGGCTATTTAAGACTAGCTGTTGCCCGCGGCTTTGCTCGCGTTGATGTCGGTTATCGCTTATTGTTGAATGTCAACGCTATTGAGCATAAAAAATATCTAAAATAAAAGTAGCCTGCGTTACTCCTTATTACATCAGCTACCTGCCAATCCAGTCCAGTCATTTCAGAGATTAGCCGGAACAAACAGACAGACTTTATTGACAGGTAGCTGATGTAATAAGGAGTAACGTAGGGTACTTTTATTTTAGAAATATGTATAACTTAAAGTTCAATAGCGTTGACTCAACACTAAGCGATAGCCGAACTTCATGGCCCACCTTCAACCCAAGTTAAAAATTAAAATAATTGTGAAAATAAGTAAAAAAAAAATAAAGTTCGCGTGCCTGTTACAAAGTATTGTGCCATAGTTATAGTATTTTAGGAGTGGCCTGCGCCATGCCCAAGCTAGATATGTTTGTAAGGTATCTGTCCTATTGTGTGCTTTTTTACATAAGGTGGTCCTCACAACATTTTTAAATTTACTGTCACGCATACCAAGGACCGATTCAGGCAATTTATTATAAAAGCGTATACCTTTTCCCCTAAAAGAATCACTAACTTAGAGGGAGTCAACCTTTTGAAAGTTGTTTTTTATTCTACTGGTAATGGTCACCTTCAGTGTGCCACCACCAGGGTATTAAGACCGCGGTAACTGCTCACCACTTGGCGGACCACAAGCTTCTTTGTTACATTTGTCATACAAATAAGAGGAATTATTATGAACGACATTGAGTTTCAAACGCATTCCTAACGCGAGAAGTCAGTAGATTTCAATGGCATAGTATAAAAGATATAACTGGTGGCAAACTAGAGCAACTTAAACATGTTGACTATTGCATACGAAACGGTTTGTCACTCAGAATAAGAGGAAATATAAACATTAAATACCTATCGTTCTTCTGCAGTTTTCGCTCACCATTTCACAGGGATTTCCAAAAGTTTTGTAGTTGTCGAATCTGTTCCTCGCACATATTGTACCGTAACTGAAGTGTAAAGTAATAACTTATGTTTTCACATGTTCATCAATCAATCAGCTTATTTATTTACATAAAGGGGGCTTTCCACTTACCTTCTCATCATTTCGGTACAGACATCTTCGCAAACAGGACCAGCCTTAGTAGAAATGTTGAACCAGTACGGTTCGTAGCCGAGATATGCGCCTTGTCTCTCGCTAATAAATAAAAAGAAACATAATTTCTACTACGTGAAAGTTACATGATAATCATCATCATCATCATCCTGGTGTTAGCCCCGGTCGCATCCGAGGCTTTCACCTCGAAGTTCGCGGTCTGCTTGTATATGCTGTGAATTTTACGCTATATCGGTAGCGACTGCCGTTTGCACTCCCAGCCTGAGTAGGTTTTAGGAACTAACCTCTAGCAGAGTCGTTCAGGTCGCCCACATCGACCTCAGTTTTGCTCACTTTTGACCTAACTACTATTAACAGCCGGACCGCTCTTTTCTAAACAATATTAGCAACCGAAATTACTTACACGAGTACTCCTTCTAACCCCTCCAGCTAAGCTAAATTGCTGATGTTAGGAGTGGGTTCACGTCCAAAATGGTCAGTATTTGAAACCGGAATCTCTCGATCGTAAGGCCGACTCCTTAATCATTAAGTTACTGACGAAGCCAAGAAGTGCTTAAATGTTATTTGGGTGGGTGCCGCCACCCAAATAGCAACTGTGCCTAGGTAGCTTAACTCACTGATCGTTACGACTCACTTGCTTGTAAGTAACTGGCCGAGCGATTGTAGTGAGCGAGTTTCCGTTTCGATATGGTGTGATTTTGGTTTTGTCCGTAACTAGGTATTTAAACTATCATGGTCACTCACATCAGTATCAAAATAATATACAGTACGCATCGTGCGTCGTGAACGTGATCGAGATCGGGTTCGAGTTTGTAGTGAGAGTGAAACCAGTGGTAGTGTAAATACCCGTAGTTAAAGAACTTGAAAGAGGGTAGATCGATATAATTACTCCTAGAAAAAACTTTTTCTCTGTTCACCTCCACTACTCCAGTTCCTCCGTGATCATTAACTTGTCAAATGTCATATTTGGCATCAAAATGACGTGGCACCTCACCCGCCACAGTGTATAAAAATTATATTGTATTTTATTTTATTTTCTCTTTTTGCATTCTGTTTTTATTTTTATTTTTTGTACTGTATGCTGTGTCGCAATAAACCTTTTTTCTTTCTTTCTTTATATTACGGTGCTTGCAACAGCGTCGAAATATCGGAAAATCAAAACAATGAAACATGGTAAATATCCCGTTTATTCTGATACGGTTGTCCGTATCTAATTTTCACCAAACTTGGCACACGCATTCTTTGTTTTAAAACTCAACTTTTGTCCAGACTTTTTTTGATAAGAGAGAAAATGGGGGAGAAAAGGGGGGAAGTTTGCTGTTGCGTTATTTATGAAACATAAAGGACATAAGGTCACTCACATCAGTAAATAGCCCTGGATGTTACACCAAAAATAATGACGTTATAACGAAGTTCACCTTTACAAGGCATGATTTTTTCATCACACCACCCTGAATTATCAGTATCAGAACAAACGGGATATTTAACATGTTTCATTATTTTGAGTTTCCGATATTTCGGCGCTGTTGCAAGCACCATGATCACGGAGGAACTGGAGTAGTGGCGGTGAACAAAGAAAAAGTTTTTTCCTAGGAGTCGATCCTTTCCTATCGATTTACCCTCTTTCGAGTTCTTTAAATAATGAAACATAGTAAATATCCCGTTTATTCTGATACTGATAATTAAGGGTGGTGTGATGAAAAAATCATGCCTTGTAAAGGTGAACTTCGTTATAACGTCATTATTTTTGCTGCAACATCCAGGGCTATTTAAAATAAGAAGATACGTCTACTATTCATAGAAGTACCAGTTATCCCTAAAATAGATTGCTATGGGTAGCGGGAACAAGAGCAGTGCTCGACGTGAGCGGAGCGGCGGGCAACAACTAGTGTTCTAATGTGTGGAGAAAGTTCATGAACTGTCGATGCCATAGATCTACTAACTGTCGATGTTATCACAGGAAAGGTGGTGTTTACTACCGGACTGGTCATGTTTGCAAGCCGCCCTACTCATATAAAAATTATCTGAAACGACTTTTATAACTGCGGTCAGATAAACTTGGAATTGCTTTCTTTATTGGCTTTGAGTTAGTCTTTATCGATAACTTGCGGCTCGCTCCGGCTTTGCACAGGATTTTTGTTTTATCATTATAAGGTAATTGAAAGGTTACCTATTTTTTTTTGTAAACATCTACATATTTTATATATTGTGTACCCCCAGAAAACTGTAAATATAATAAATTCTAGCAAAATGGTTCTGAGTAATAGTTTGACCGTAACCGCAATACTGCACCTTAGGTATGTGTGCATCGGGACGGGGGGAGCATCGACCTATCGACTGATTCGGTCAATCCGCCGCCAACGCTCACGGCGGTATCTCGTTCACTCATGCTTTTTCTTTCTCTTTCTTTACCCCGTCGCCCACCGTACTGTGCCTACACTGCCTACCTAGGCTATAGTAATGTATTAACAATTTTATACCACTTAGTTGGCAGTTGCTTTTTACGATTTTAGCAGAAGATTTTAAAAACCAATATTGTTTAGTAATTTAATACTGTGCTATCATACCTTTCGCCGTTTCTTCGATTCCATGACCCTCGAATTATATTAACTAAATGAGCACTGCCTGGTCTATCGGCTTTGGCACTCGTTAGCGTGTTGCTCTTACACAAAGGCCAGTCCACTGGAGAGTATCAAACAATGAAAATAAATAAAAGAAGTTTCAAAAGAGCACTATTGTTTCTATTAGGTCTATCTAGATCGTTTCAAGATGACGAATGAGAGATCGTGGCTATGGTAAAAGGTTAGTCAAGAGCTCAAAGACTGCACGATCCATGATCAGTTAATCATAAATTACCTTCCATCAGCGTACCATAGCAGGCCCCCTTACCCGTTGTTCTACGTGAGCGACAAGTGCGACAGCGCGGCAACGCGAGACGTTGATGACACAAATTCTTCCATAGCTCATGTGACTTATTCACGAGACACAACGCAGGACACATCCGATAGAAGGAGCCATTTGAATGAAATAATAATAAGAAGAAAGAACCACAATGCTAAAGACTACCACGATGTCAATGTTCTTTCTTGAAAATTGTGCTACAAAAACACGCTTTTGATATTTAAATTTTACAGGTCGAGATTTTAATAACGAGAATTGGCCATCTGGACCACATCACGCACCAAATGAAACCGCTGGCACTTAAATCATTTCAACTCAAACATCTTTCGTATTGAAAAGAAATAATATCAACCTTGAAAAACTAAAATAGGAAGGAGGTTCTGTCGACACAGTGCAACATGTTTTACGTGTGGGGACATTACATGATATAAGAAATATCACCGCACATAGTGCTCACATTTTCATACAGCTATTACTTACCCATGAAAGAAAAGAGGAAAATTATATTATAATTCATCTTCGTCATCATTCAAAATTAATTCTGAATTATACAACATGATGTGCAAAATTATCGAAAAAATGATAAACTCCACATTTACAAATGATATTTAAATTCAAATGAATACATTAATTAATTTTGAATCCCTGTTTAATCTTCAGAAGATTTAGTAGGTAGGTAGTGTTGTGTTAAAGACTTGTTCACTATTTTGTGTAATAATTTTACAACTGATGTGTCAATAGGAATGTTTTGTGTTTCTTTTGTCACTAAACCTAATATACACTTGATATTCTTACGACATTTTCAAAACCACTAGTGAATGTAATGTTAAATTGGTTTGCAAGTTAATTGAAATTAACTTTTATGATCGATTCAAAATAGCTACAACACGTGATGATTATTTGAGACAAGCCCGATATACATAATAAAATTATTTTATATAAGTATTATGTGTTTTATTTTTGCGATGTTATCGTAAACAGTGAAACCAAAAGGAGTTGCGCGGAAATCGAGATATTTAATTTTATCACCAACATCTAGTTTTAACACTTTTACAACATTCTTTAACATTATTTTTTTATAACCTTACCTGAAAACGAGAAACAACATTTAAAGCTGTTTTAATAGTTGTTATTAGGAACTAACTATTACTTTAATAATTACAGTACAATATTATAATTCTTAAGTTTTTATATCGAACTTAACACTTAACGAAGTAGTACATAATTGGTTTATATACACGTAATATATATTTATTTTAAAAGGATTTTTCCTTATCTTCGATTTTGGCTACGTATAGTTTTTTTAATACTTCTTTAGTCTAGAATATTGATTATGAAAATAAACAACAATAAATATTTTCTTTGCGAATAATGCTATAAACCTCAAAATTCCGACCGTTACCACATCACGAGTTGTTGAAGTTACTTTTACTCCAAGGGGATGCGATTGTTGCCAAAAGCTCTGGCTTGCCCCCAGGAGACTTTGAGAGCAGTATCCAAGGATAAAATGGAGCGAGCGGCACAGGCGCGAGGTGTCAACCCAGAACCAAACACGATCTGAATACAAAATTACCTCTCACTTAATGTAAAATTTTCGCGTTGAATGAATTATAAAAGACATTCTTTTGTTCTTAAAAAAGTAACGAAACCTTTTTAAAAAAAACTCTGTAAATCCCTTGTCGGGTCTCTATAATCCAATTACATAAACTCACGACTGACGACTGAATAAGAAATTATTGAAATGGCAACAGGTAAGTTGATTTACCGAAAGGACTGAAACTGGCGACGGCTTTTTTTTTTAGTTTCACGGCTCATTATCGAAGACGAAATTGAATCTGAAGATTGAGAATTCAATTTAGACTGTCTCGATCTTTACTCAAAGATTATTGAAAGATTAATATCTTTCTAAACTGTTCGGCAGCCAAGGTCGTGTGAAAGGCAAGGGGCAACTGTAGAACAGCGATTTTATAATTCACTAGTCGACCAGGTGTTGTCATGACAGAATGTCAAATTAAAAAAATCTCCGAACCCCATCGCAGCGCCACTTAACGTTAGACTCTTAAAACAGAGCAGAGCACATTCATTTTAGACAAATACAGCCCATTGTAGCACCTTTAACAGCACCTTTCGTATCCAGCGTTTCTTTAGAATGAAAAAAATCTTTCGAATATAGGCAGATAGTTGGAAAACAAAGGCTTGCAGAAATAAATAGGGTTAATTTATTTTAACGATCTGTCAGTTCTCGCTACTCGGTACAAATTAAATAAACTCAGCAGTGTAACGTTAGTTTACCGATGTGGCTCACCTTCAATAGTTACCAATGTGATTCGACCTGTATTGGCTGAGTTCTCACCTGCGAATTTGTCACTACAGTGCATAGTCATGTTTACTACCTGGTATACATCACTGAAGCGAAAGCGAAAAGCAGTAGTTGTGCACGAAAACCACAAATTGCCAAAGTAGCTTTTCAATAATGTATCAAAACTAATATTCCAATTCTTCAAGTCCAAACAGGCAAGCCATCTGTTCAACCTGATTAAAAATATATGTAAATCTACCACATAGAACACACACAGTAGCACATAACAAATCCTATACTCATGACACACAGACCCTTCAAACTCATATAAATGTATACTTTAACAAACATGATGTAAAACCAACATTTAATATTTAAGTATAATCATCAACTTGCCGCCAACTTAGCGATGATCCCGTTGCATCTGAGGCTTCCACATTTCTTCTACTCTATTCTACTTCTCCTAACTATCTAGCTCCTAGGGTAAGAGTGCTGCAAGAGGTCAATGTAAAGGATATGATTTGAGCTGGTTTACTGATTCTGCACAAAACCTCCATTTATATAAATCTATCATGTTGCCCCCTCGCACACCAATCACACATAAACAGTAACTAAGCGCTCGGCTGTGGCCACTAAGGGAACTTTATGTCGCCTCTCCACGTGGTGCTCACTGCACTCAACCACGACAACTATTACTGAACTAAGTTGTGACACATACACTCGTTTGATATTACACGCGGTGGCGACAGTTTTATCCGCATGCAACTTTGTTAAAACACATTGTTTCAGTTAAAGCACACGTGTGTGCTAATTAGTAGCTTTCTGAATACAGCAATCAGCGAAGAACCTTTTCATATTTCATTCCTACTTGAAAAAAATACTGAAAATACATTTGTTTCTGTAGCATAATGGTTACTTTTAAGAGTATTTTGCTATTGTGACCTTCTATTGAGTGAAATACACCTCTATAAGAAGGTCACGATTATCCATATCATTACAAAGGCAGTAACTAGTAAATTTCCTCTCACTTAGGTATATTGAATGTAGAAGAGGTTAGATTGATTATTTTATATATTTCTAGGAGTAATTATATCGATCTACCCTCTTTCGAGTTCTTTTACTACATGTATCTGCACTACTACTGGTTTCACTCTCACTGCAAACTCGAACCTCGATAGTTTAAATACCTATATTGATGATGATAATTACTTATATTCTGTTGTCTTAATATTTTATAGACATCGTAAGAGCTTCTTTCCGCCCTTCAGTTCTTGCCCTCCGGTTTATCTCTGCCTCTTATCAAGTTGGGGTTGCTCTCTGAACCGGTGGTCCGTTTGCTAAACTAGTCTTTAATATTTTACGTTTTGTAAGTGCCGTTTCAATGTTCTGTATTATTTTTGGCTTTGACTCTATAATTACTCCATTAAGTCTAGAATAAAGAGCTGTATTCTGTGACTGTGCATGTTTTGGTTGTTTAATTTTTCAATTTAATTGTATATAGGTAGTCCTACAGTGTACCTAGTATCAGCGCTGATATATTCTGTCTCTTTTATCTCTACAGCACTTCAATTAAGTTGAAACAAGAAACAACATAAATTCAGCCACCCTCGCATTCTTCGCGTTAAGCATTCACGGGTATCAGAGAATTCTGTTATCGTATATAAATCAAAATCGGAATACTTCCAAGTGCTCCAATAACCTTGTTGTACAAACACTCCACACGCTGCGCAATGCTCAAAAATCAACCTTACCCTTATATAAATAAGGTTTGATATTACATATTTCTATTGTTTGAAAGACGGTTTTGTTATAAACAATTTCTTCAAGGGAAACAAATTGTTTGCAATTCAATTACTTCGATGGCTCTTGAATAACGCGTTCCACCTCTCGTATGTACATACTGATGTATTACAGCATATCCTTAATACGAAGTGTATGAAGCTAGACATGGAAAAGTATCTACGTCGTTACAGAAAACTGATGGGATTGCCCTTGATTCTTTGGGTTTATGAGGCTGTACCAAGAACAAAGGACCTGCCAAATTGCCTTTATAGCCGGTACTCCTGCTGATTAGCGGATGAGATGCTGGCGCAGGCTTCCCTCTCAAGGTTGGGAGTCCATAGAACCCAATAAAGCTATATAAGCTGCACCAAAAGGAGGAGAAGGAGTGCACAGACCCCGAGCGATATGGACATTCGAGGATGCGACAAAAAAGATGATGTATCCTATGTTTGCTATGCCATAAAAAGTCTAATCTATCTATGATGTTTATCATGTGAGTCATGTGAGACTCTTTATTATTTGTTAGAAAAATTGGATTAACAGAAAAATTATTTGAAATTAGGACTCAGGCAAACTTACGGACTAAATATCATGGGACCAAAAGTGACAACCTAAATATAAGAATTCAAAATGTCGTCCTCATCAAATAAGTTCTATAAAATACTAAATTATTTGTGTAGTTTGTGTGCTTGATGAAAACATCTGTGAATAGTATCATTAGTTTTAAATTATAATTAGAAAGTTATGTGATATACAGGGTGCTTCAAAAAAATGTATACACACTTTGAACTTCCATAGAAAATTTATTTACCGTTCTACAAAGTTAAATTTCAGGAAAATAGAAAGCTGAAAGTCCAATGTAAATGAAACATAAATAACAAATGTTAATACTGTTCAAATTGGTGACCTGCAGCATCAATACAATTCTGAGTACGAGTCACCACAGATTCTGTACATCGTATCAAAACGTCCAATGAGATTTCTCTACACACTGCTTGAATCTCATTCCAAAGAATGTCTAGGTTACGTGGTTTACGTTTGTACACCTCATCTTTTACTGTGCCCCACAAGAAGAAATCCAGTGATGTAAGGTCTGGAGAGCGTGCTGGAAACTCGATTGGCCCCCTGCGTCCTATCCACTGGCCCGACAAATTTTGATCCAGGTAAGCTCGTACGTCCCTGTGATAGTGCGGCGGAGCACCATCTTGTTGAAAACATCTTGTTGAAAATAAAAATCATCATTACCGTATAATGCACGAATGGCAGGAAATATGGAATCAGCAAGCATTGCAAGCTGCAGGTCACCAATTTGAACAGTATTAACATTTGTTATTTATGTTTCATTTACATTGGACTTTCAGCTTTCTATTTTCCTGAAATTTAACTTTGTAGAACGGTAAATAAATTTTCTATGGAAGTTCAAAGTGTGTATACATTTTTTTGAAGCACCCGGTATATATTTTTTTAATTTATATATTTAGTAAGAGTATATGAAGAAATTAAGATTCGGGACCACAGCCACTCCGACCGGGTAGCCAGTAAACAAATGAAAAAAGGTAAAGACGGAGACAGCCGAAGAACTCAGTGGACTTTTTGTAGTCTCTGTAGCGGCTATAAGCAGCTACATGTATCCAGTGACGTAAGTAGATGCTAATGTTAAATATAAGTACAGAAGCGGTCGATACGAATAAACGCACGAGTTAAACAAAAATATTTCTGGATTCCATCGCCCCCTCTCAACCCCAAGGACATCTAAATCTCTATTTATAAATATGTTTACTCAAATTAATTAATTCCAACTTTAGTTTTGTAATCATGTTTTGCCACCATGTTTTGAAATAAAACCGTGAGCTAAAAAAACAGAAATCAAAAATATAATTGTGTATAAAAAAATATATAAACAATAAACCAAGTAGAAAATAGCTGTTAAAAGTATTTGTTGCTACGACCGTTGTTGTTCTTTATTTGAATCAAAGTGACATTTAGAAATCAGTGTTGCCACTCTCATTTTTTAAACCACCCGCCACACACGCTCGTACTCGTCCTCATTCACGGCACTGCGCCAATTTTGCATTGACATTGGTCGAACTGTGTGTCCACAATTGCTTTCACGTGTTGTATATCAAGTAGAGTCTTAAGCAGTGTTGACATTGACCTGATTCCCCACAAATCTAGCTAAAAATGTCCAATTTGGGGGTTCATGAAATCTATATTCACTACACTTTCCTCACAAATTTTCATCTATACTAATATTACAAAGCTGAATAGTTTGTTTGTATGCACTAATATCTGGAACTATTGTTTCCATTATTTTTTTATTTTTTGTATTAAATAGTCTGTTTATCGACGAAGGTTCGGTACTGTACCATAGGTTTTAAATACTGCCACTCGCAAACGGCTTATGACGGCCAATGCGAGTGAAAGTGGTTATGGATGTATGTAAAACCAGGGGAGTCACTCGGTCGTCACACTTGCCCTGCCGACCCTATGACACACTTACTGCAATTTTTTTTATGGTAACATTGTTAGGTAGGTCTATGATTGAAACTTTTTCTACAATATTTATTTTTCCAATGCACTCCAGCGAATTGATATAAACGAAACTTCATGTTTTTATATTGATATATATAAATAAAATTATTACACGCAGGCGTTCCTAATATTACCATCGGTATTTTTATTCAGAAACATAAAAAAGTCTAATAAAAATACGAAAATGCACTGAACGGCAATAAACGTCGGGGTGAAAGTTTTGACCGTCAGTGTGTGCGAGCCTTATTACTTATCAAGAGAACTGAGTCCAAAAAATTGTTCTCGTTTTGTTGTAATGTATGTTTAGGATTTCTTTTTTAGCTGTTGAGCAGATTTGCCTGAAATTTGGAAATTAAAATAGCTCACATCCTGGATTAACACAGAGGTTAATTTATGTTAATATATATTTGTGTTGTGATATGATACCGCGTGAGTTTCGAATTAGAATGCAAGGGCCATCCCTGCACTTTCCATAGATGATCTGCATGGCGTCTTCAGGTTTCTAGCGGGTCTAAAAACGCCGCTTTCATGGCATCGTATTAAGATAATAATATGAGTCATATTGAAAATCATAAAAATGTCATCCACTGATATGAACTGAGCTCAAATCTAATTTCGCAATTCAAATAGTTGACAGTTTTGTATGGAAACCGTAAAATGGTTCACAAACTATGAATTGCTTTGATATCAGCAGATTCGGAAGCAGCATCATCTTCAATTCCTTTTGCTTATTTTTTAATAAATACGCTATAATATTAAGAGAAAAGAATAAAATAACGTTATGTATTATGTTTTTTTGTTTGTTTTGTCCACAAATTATAAACATTATTACTTAACTTAAATCATTATTTATATGAACTGGGCTACAGCACCAACTAGAAAAAATAGAGTAATTTAATGTTAAGGACGAGAGTACATCACAGATAACATAATACCACAGATAATACTAAAGCCAAGCTGCTGAAGCTAACAGAAAAATGATTACACTTATACTTTGATTTCGTTTTTATAATTTCAGTTCCGATAGTTATATTCCTCAAATTTACCTACTTAGTTTGTAAAAACAGTACAGAAAAAATCCGCTAACAATGCGATCTTTATTTTTGTCATGCGGCAACATTTACAAGAAATTAGAAGAATCTACTTGGTAAACGAATTGTTGTAATTCTGCTCAGGATGAGTGAGCAGAATCGCTCAATGTCGCCTTTTTAGACCCGCAGGTCTTAGTGATGTGACAAAGGAAAGAGTTTCCGAGCCGCCTGGTTCTTGATCGGATACTCTGCACCGTGTGTTATTGCTATTGCTGTGAGCCCTTAGACAGTAAACTTTTTAAAAGTTCGTTAAGTAGCGTGATTTTGTCAGTGGTAATGATTTTCAATCGTATATTCAAATCTAAAGCAATAAAACTTTCACACGGATCAATCAAGAGTGAAAAGTTATGCACACACAAAACTCTTTCTGTAAATGGAAGTCAATTAGGCATGTTGCAAGTCACGACGCCTAGGAGTCACGCAGCGTCCACGAACGAATAAGTCAGTGTTGTTGACGGTGTGTTTTTTTATACCACTTAGGTGGCAGACAAGCACACTGATGGAAAGTAGTCACCGTGGCCTATGAACGTTTGTAACGCCAGAGGAGCCACACTCGCGCTGCCAACTCTGTAAGCACAAAGATTCTGTGCCGTCAGTGTAGAAGGCATAGCAGGACAGGCCGTTAGTCTTCCCACTGACAGCACAAATTCTCCAGTGAGCTCTGGCTAATCTACTCACCGCTGGGAACACAACACGAAATTATTATGGCTGCGGTATTCTGTAGGACGGATGTACTTCCCCAGTCGGACTGCTCAGTTGGATGGAAATATCGCCGTGTCCTACCTCCTACTTGAACAGGTTTAACAAACTTTTTAGAAACAACCTATATACCTAGATATTTAGTGAAATTTTAAAGCAATTAATTAATTAATGCACACTATTCAAATCGATTTAGATAGGAATTGTTTTTTTTTTAAATGAAACAAACAAACAAACTTGAAACCAAGTTGACTTCACCTTGCCTAATTGTAAGTTAAAGGCAAAGTCTCAGGAAATAAGGTCACCATTATAGACACGTAGCATGTTACAATGGCGGCACTTAGCTTGGCGGCCTCATGATATGCTTTTTCACGCCCCGCTTAAAGGACCCGGGACTATAAGAAGAAGGAAACACGTCAGCTGGTAAGGAATTCCAGATCTTAGTGGTGCAGCAAAAGAAATAGTCTCCGAACAGATTGGTTATGATCGGATCATCTAAGCCCGTGTTGTCCTGTGTAGGAAAGGAGAGGGTGGGACTAATTGGAAAAGCTCATCAGAACACTCACCATGGTAGAAACGGTAAAATACAGCCAAGGACGCAACATCTGTACGCACCTGTAATGCTCAGACAGGGCTTGAACCCGTGACAGTACCTTCTGTTCCAGTTCCATTGGACGTCACGTCTGAGTATTCCCTCTCTCTTTTTTTTACGTGCACAAAATCCCCGTGGATACTTCCCCACCGCCCACCGGAGCCGGTGGAAGAGGTTATGTCACACTCGAACCGACTAAAACGCACGCCGCCTGTGGGTCGTTTTGGTTGCCGAAGGTGAGGTTGACAGGCATATCCCTCGCACCCCGGCCGACCCAGGGCCATCTCTCACGATCTGGTCCTCTTCTCGGGTGTGGGGACTACAGAGTCCCCAACTCGTCTACGGAAAACGGGGAGGCGCGGCGATGACGCAAGGCGCGCCATTGCTGCGGCCTGCTTCTGCCAGGGTGACAGGCGGCTCCACCTGTCACCCCCAGGCCTGCGCTCATGGGGGGCGGTGGTCGTTCATCGACCTCCGACGCCCGAGTCGCGGGCAGTTTGGCTTGCGATCCTTCGTCGCTCCCGCTACCGCTCCCGCCCCGAGTATTCCCTCTCTAATCTAAAACGACAATATGCATTACGGTTGCCATACTTCTAAAATTGCCTTTTTAAAAACAAATATGTTCCAATTTACATTTTATTCTGAATCAATAAAAAAAATTAACAACTTTAAATTTTTAAATAATCGGCATCAGAATAAACTATGCGAGCGAAGTCACAGGTATCAGCTAAACAAATACGATGTAAGACTTGAGTTTATATTGGAAGGTGGAATTCGTCATACGAAATTGGTATTTTATTTGCACCCTCCCTGACGCGACGCCTAATGTAACACAAGCTGTAAACAATTTCGTTTTTTTATTATTGTCATGTCACCAGTTCAACAAAAGGAATCCGGAAAATGTGAACTAAGAGAATACTTGTAAGTATTTTTGCTCTCCAAGAAGCGGTATTTTGAAAACAACATACATACATACATACATAAAATCACGCCTGTCTCCCATAGGGGTAGGCAGAGATCACGGATCTCCATTTGCTACGATCCTGACATACTACTCTCGCTTCATTCACTCTCATTACATTCTTCATGCATGCTCGTCGGTTTAGAGTACTCCTTTGAAAACAAAACATTGCAAATTAATTGAAATTATGCATACTAATATTATAAATGCGAAAGTAACTCTGTCTGTCTGTTTGTCTGTATGTTTGTCTGTACCTGTACCGATTTTGATAAAATTTAGTATAGGGGTAGATTAGACTTTGAGAAAGGGCATAGGCTATGTTTAGTCACGATAACTGACATTCACGCTGGCAGAGTCGCGGGCAAATGTTAAAGAAACCAAAGGTTTATACATATACTTGTGCTAATACAAAAACAGTCGCAGAGAGACCAAATCCTTACTTAGGCATAAAAAATGTGAAAACTGTTAAAAAATGTTTACCATGCGCTGCTAATTAAAACAGAATTTAGGCACCATAGGAAATACGCAAAAGGTAGGCTCGGAATACGAGCGAGTGGCGACGTAACCCTAAGGAGACGAGATCAAATATTTCGAGCCCTATGTAATTACACTAGGAGGCGAGCCTACTGTCGTCGACCAAGCACAACATACAAACTCTTTATAGTTCAATCGTACTTCATACGGAAGCATTCTTCCTCCAACATCAAAATATTAGACTCTTATAGATAGAATACTGGCGTGGCGTGGTTCCCGGCAGAATAGAATTTGGACCACCCCATCTCTTCCCATGCGGTGTCGTGTAAGGCGAGTAAGGGATGGAGCTGTTTAACATTAGACATATACATACAGCCCAGACTCAGCCTCAGATGCATGACTCGAGTCAACAATAGTGCCCGGAATATGGCAATATGCTCACCTCCTATTACGTGGGACTGAATAAAATGATTGGTGAAATGTGGTTACTAACTCACCTCTGCCTAATCCTCCAGGGATAAACGCGTGATATGTTTATAGAAGCAGATATTTAAGCGAAGCTCTAATGAAAAAAGAAATGAAGCCACAAGATCCTACTCAGATTATAATTTAAGACCTCCATAGAATATGTTAGCCGCCATTTCTTTTATGGCTACTTTTAAACAAACGAGTTTGACTCAGCTGAACAATAAATTCCCGGTGCTTAGCGAAATGGCCGCTCCATAGAAATTTCTTGACATTTCGGTAAAAAAGGGTTAGCGCGATTTTACTTTAATGTTAATTGTCTTCGGTGACAGCACAATTAATGGTTAATTCAAATACATTTTTTTAAACTCAGAGTGAGATAAGTATACCGCATTTTGAGTTTGGTAAGCAAGTGACATCTATGCATTTATTTTTAACTGCCTCTGTGGCGTCGCGCGGCCTGTCTCTGTGGTGTGGCTGTCCCGCAGTGCAGAGTAGCTGTCGGAGCTGGATTTAGGGAGTTCTTTCAAATATACTGCTAAGGCCATTACGGACTGGCGACTTTGTTAATATATTCAGATGTGCCGAGGCGGTCTTAAATTTCGTTTGGTTATTTTTTACTTCACAGTGTTTGGTAAATTTTTATACTCTTGCCTTTTTTATTATTTTAGTGCCAGATGTTTTCATGCAATGAATCGGCCTATTCAATTTATTATTTTTCATTATTTCATGACTAAGTAAATAATTTCAACAGTATAATTTCAGTTAATATCGACAGCCTTTGTGGCGTGGCGGTAGTGAACGCGACCACTACGCAGGAGACGCGGGTTCGATCCCCGCTCAGTGCAAATATGTATTTGTTTGCATGAATATGAGTATTTGCATCGCTCTGGTCGCGCCTCGGAGAGCACGTTAAGCCATCGGACCTGGTTGCCTTAAAATGTTCAACAAATGGTCCAACATCAAAGCTTCGATATTGCCAATGGGTCGTGAACTTAGACCATATACTATATAGACACAGCTTTGCTTACAAAATGCTTAGCAAAAACGCCGTGAAAAACGTGTTTTGTGTGCATAAGCTAATGTCAATATTATTCTGTAAATTGTCAATATGTGTATGTCATGGGATGTATGTATATGTATACCTCAAGCCTTATACCGAAGTCGCAGACATTTTTTACGTCGCGTAGAAATGACACTTGCGGCGTCTATAGAGTTTGAATATGGTCTAAGGTTGTAAAGGTCAATTGGCAGTCGGACAATATCGAACTATTGCCAAACCCGCAGTCAGCTGCAATTAACCGCAGACTCCGAGGTGAAAGCTTCGTATGCGACTGGAATCAACGCAGGATGAAGAAGAAGAACTTAAGGTAGTATCGTGACATGGAAGCTTACAGCTGTCGATCGTTCGAAGTTTGCCGTCGATTAGTACGAAAACGACCTAACTTGCAATAAAACAGCAGAGGAGCTGAACAATCGCAATAGAAACTGCATTAACTGTGCGACCGAATCCTTCTGCGGCTTTTATACAGTATTTTATTAAACTCCCGTGGATTTTTATTTTACATACATTTGTTCATGCTGCCGTATAGTGAGCTTGTTTTTGAGTTATGCTATTGTTGTGTGTTTTATCACTATGTTGCGTAATAGTAAACAAAAAACAGTTACATGTAGTTATTTTTCCGTGATATTTTTTACCTCAATAGCGATGTCGATTTAACTTTAGTTTTTGCCATCTATACAAAAAATGTTTCAATTCTCATTACTAAAGGATTGTTTAATGAAATATTTATTGAACTGTTAAACACATAAAAACACATAAATGTCACATCATTATTCACGTCAAATACCCAGTATCGTCCCCCCCCCCCCCCCTGTATCGTTCCCGGCGCAAAGGTGCCTATGACGCTGACGGCGTTGCCTCGCTGAATCACGACGGCCATTTTTAGACCTTTTAGCGAGAAAATTGGTAATTGTGTAATTGGTCAAATAAAATAACTTCTTTGTTGTTAATGAATTTCTTGACAAATCGTTATATACACCACTGACGAAACATGTATGTTCTGAACCTTAGGTACCTGTATAACATATGTACCAAGCGGCTAAAGTATGTGATTAATTTAAATTTCAAAAATATATAATATCTTCTTACCTGGCCTTGTGTGTCACATTTGCACAAGAGTGAATAAAGAGAGGTATTGCCGTAGGTAGTGAATATTCCAGTGAATCCGTGCTTTGATTGATTGTCACAGTGAATGAGCATTAAGGATTTAACTGTAATCAGTGCGCTTTGTACGATTAGTGATCACATTAGCGTTTGAGGCAGGAAATTGAAAGCAGCACTGGAACTTCGTCAGATAACCTCTACAGGTAATTTTATTACGAGATTTGTGATCTTTAAGAGGTCGATAGTCACTATTGGGAACTGTAGTAGAATGCGGCTGGTTGTTAGATTCTGGATCTCCTTTTCGCATGTTCCTTTCTGGCTTTGCATGTGCCCGAATATTATAGAAGAAAATGACGTGACGGCCCCGTGATAATCTGAATCTCATGGAGGGTGGACACACGGAAACAAATATATTGGCGTGGCTAACGTAGCTCTGGTAGAATTTCTTGAAAAACTTGACATTGGCGTCTCGCCATAATAATTTTATAAACATTTACTGAGCCTTTGGCGGAATAGTTGGAATCGCCATAGAACATAAAAGAACTATAGGGTATCGACATGTTGCCAAATAATTTGACTAGGGTAGGTAGGTGGTAATGACGTTTCTTAGAAATTTTAGACTGCAATGGGAGTTGCGGGATATACCTACACACGATTCAAATTCAAGGAAATAAGTATATGAGTGCTTTGACATGTGACGGTATTTCTTTGCCTGTGTAATGTAACGTAATGTGATACCATTTAATGTAACGCAATGTGACGCAAACTGACATAATTGCCCTGCAGGAAACGTGGCTTCTACCCCACGACTTAGGTGTATTGACCATGATTGATGCCGGATTTGGAAGTACGGGGACATCTGCGGTGGATACATCCGTAGGAATACTGGAGGGGCGACCTTATGGTGGAGTGGCACTGTTTTGGAAAAAGTGCACATTTAGTTGTGTAAGTGTAGTACCGTGCGAGAATCCACGAATCGCAGCTATTAAAGTTCTTTTGAGTGATCGGCCGGTGTTAATAATTAGTGTCTACCTACCCGTTGATAATACCATAAACCTAACGGAATTTTCGGACTGTCTAGGCACTGTTAGTGCAATTACTGAAGAAAGTAATGTTGAATCAGTGATTATTCTAGGTGATTTCAATGCTCACCCAAACAGACCATTTTTTAATGAATTAAAAATGTTTTGTGTTGAACAGAAATGGGTGTGCGCGGATTTAAATAAGTTACCGTCTGATACTTACACGTTTATTAGTGAGGCAAATGGCGGGAGGAGCTGGTTAGACCATTGTGTAGTTACTCAGGCAGCATGGCCTTTAATAAGTAGTGCTTATGTAAAATATGATGTACACTGGTCTGACCATTTCCCATTGCTAATAAAATGTAATATGAACATTATAAAGATGAAAGTTAATACACCGCTAAGTACGCCACAAAATAATATTACATGGGGCGAGCGGTCACTTGAACAGGTAAATTAGTATTCTCAACTATGTAGTAATTTAATGAAAAATATAGATTTTCCAAGTGAATGTATCAAATGTGGTGGCAAATTGTGTAATGATACTGATCATAAATTGATAATAGATAATATGTACACAAAGATTGTATCAGGCCTACAGTCTGCGGCTGTCTCCACACACACCAGGTGTGGTGATGGCAACTCACATGGTCACAAACGGGTGGCAGGGTGGAGCAGGTATGTTGCTGACGCACATAGGGAGGCCAGAGCAAAGTTCGTTATCTGGGATTGGTATGGCCGACCATCTTCAGGTCATGTTTATGAAGACATGGTCAGTTCTCGAAAGGTGTTTAAAGGAAAATTAAAGTGGTGTCAAAAACACCAAGACCAAATAAAAAATGGATAGTCTGGCATCACACTATTCGAACAAAGACTTCAAAAATTTTTGGAAGTCCACAAATAAATTAAAAATAGCTCATAGCCTTCCTGTGGGTGTCGGTGGCTTGACTGATCCGCAAATGATAGCCGAATCCTTTAAGGAACATTTTGTAGTGCAATCATCCCTGGGGCTAGCAAAGACCATGCTCAATGCTGAGACACATCGTGACCGGGTATCCACACTCATTACCGCCAAGGAGGTACGAAATATACTTAGAAATATGAAAAGAGGCAAATCACCGGGACACGATGGTTTAAGTATTGAGCACCTGCAGCACGCGGGCTATCACATGCCAAGAGTACTGGCATTGTTTTTTAATCTTTGTGTGGGACATTCATATCTGCCTTCAGAAATGACACGAACGCTGGTGGTGCCAGTGGTCAAAAATAAGACGGGAGACGTATCAGACCGGTCGAACTATAGGCCTATTTCGCTGGCAACCATAATTGCAAAGGTGTTTGACGGTGTGCTTAATTCACATCTGGACAAGTACATCAAGCCTCATGATGCCCAGTTCGGGTTTAGACTTGGCTTATCGACTGAGAGCGCAATCGCCTGTCTTAAGCATACCGTCAGGTACTATGCTGAGAGGAAGACGCCAGTATATACGGCTTTCCGTGACCTTTCTAAAGCATTCGACATGGTATCCTACGATATCCTATGGGATAAACTGCAAGAAACGGGAATCCCTGGGGAACTGTTGAGTGTTTTTCGCTACTGGTACCAACATCAAAGTAATGTGGTCAGATGGGGGGTAAATATATCATCACCATATGTCATGGAATGTGGGGTACGACAAGGTGGGCTAACCTCACCAAAACTTTTTAATTGTTATATAAATGCGCTGATAGAGGAGCTCAGCAGCACGCGTGCAGGCTGTTTTATTGATGGAATTTCTTTTAATAATATAAGTTATGCAGACGATATGGTGCTGCTGGCCCCCTCTATCAGTGCATTAAGAAAGCTACTTGTCATATGTGAGAAGTATGCGGATAAACATGGGCTGGTATACAACACCAAAAAGTCCGGACGCTTGGGGCCGTGGGCACCAAGCGTCCGGATATCATACCGGAGGTGACTATGTGTGGAGTACCACTTCGTCAGGTTGATACCTTCAAATATCTTGGACACTATGTTGCTCACGACCTCAGGGACGATGCAGATATTGAGCGGGAACGTAGGGCATTGGCAGTAAGGGCGAATATGCTGGCCCGCAGGTTCGCTCGGTGCACGGACAGTGTAAAAGTAATGCTTTTTAAGGCGTATTGCACATCCCTGTACTCGGGTGCGATGTGGGTCAGCTATACCCAGCGCTCCCTTATGGCCCTACGTATACAATACAATAAAGCTTTCAGAGCGCTGTTGCGGCTGCCGCGCTTCTGTAGTGCATCGGCTATGTTCGCTCACGCACGTACCGATGGTTTCGCAGCGTTGTGACGAAAAAAAATGACGTCGATGCTGTATGGAATGCGCGGCAGTGGCAACAGTATGCTCAATGTACTTGTGGACAGGGGCTATGAGTGCCACATATGAAGGCACGTCTATAAAATGCACCAATCTTTTGTGATATATAAATACTAACATAGATTGAAATATTTACTAACAAAAAATGGATTTTAATATTCTGGTAAATAAATGAATTATAATTTATAATATAATGTAACACAAAGTCACGTAACTTATTGTAAAACAATCTAATGTTCTCGTATGTACATATTGAAATTGATCGTACATGCGAGTATATGAAAATCAAGAGAACAACATTGTTTGCTCCGTAATAACTCTGAAAATCCAACTCTGTAATAAACCGACAAAATAAAATTTTCAGGCGATCTTTGTTCAACAATTGAATATTGTAATAAAAGAAAAAACGGGGCCAACTCAATTGTGGCCCGACTCGTATAAGTATGATTGTCTCAAGACAATAATTTCACGATGGATGCAACTGGGGCCAAGACCGAACTACTTCATTCTGATATTGATGGGGTCAGCCAATATTGCTGATTGAGTTTTTCACAACTCTAAATTCAATTGTACCATTGGCTTGTACCATTGAAAGTGAAATTAAAATTATTATCCCTGTGAGTAGAAAATGGCATCTAAAATTACGATGTTATTTAACCAACTTGAACAAAAATATATTAAATTTATTTATCTGATCATACTATGGACTACAATGTCTCTTTACCATTTTCTACTACTAGGTAGGAAACTATACACCATGGAAATCTTAATATTTTTGGGACTTTTGGGCCCAGTTGGGCCCCTGTACTACTCGTATACCATGGGCGGCCAGCGGAACCACCGTTTCAACAGGTCTCCCTGTTCGACACGTCGCACCGCGCCATCCCCACTAGACTTCATCAAGACCCACTAGTACCACTAGTGCTGCGACCACCACCACCTCTGCCCGGCTATGCACATGCTGATACCTGAACGAAATTTAACTATGATTGAATTACTATGGAGGGTTTTTCGCAATAGTGTACGGTGGTGTATCCACCCTGTCGAAATTTGTAACAAATTTGTGTGATCCAATTTCTACCACCAGTCTAGGTTAGGTTAGTAATTATGTAAGATTAAATAAAAATTACCACATATGCTTTTTAATCGGCTTACGAATATAAGTAAACATACTAAACCACATTTATTTAACTCAAACGGCACAGAATGCCCCCGGGACTAGCCGTGGCCGACCGTTTAAGTACCTACATTTTTAAACCTCCCATATTAAAATACTATTTCTCTTTGCGAACACACTCTGTAGCAAATGGAAATTAAGATATTACACGAAATAAATGGCTCCCATAAAGATTTTGTAATTTCAATTCGCTTGTAAGTGAAACAGAAAATTAAATTCATGGGATTGCCTCTCGTTTGTGTGTGTATTGTTTTGAATATTAATGTACGAGTATTATAATTGTTAATGCTTAATTTAGACGATAAATTAAATGATTTTAGCGCTCACACTTACATACTAAACTGTATATAATATATTTTGAAATTTCGTCTCAGTTATTTGTAGGTAGTATTCGATATTCTGGTATGTATTTACTTTTACGTGGGTCCAAATAAAGTTTCACGCACTACCCTCGTGCGCCCTCTGCCATCTTAACTCCTCAACCCTGAGCAAGAGTTCACACACACACACACACACACACACAGCAAGAGTTCTTTATTACGCAACCAAGCTGATTTATTTGTGTTGACTTTTTATTCGCTTTCGTGGAAAGTTAGCAGTAAGTTCGTTAGGACGGCGATAGAATAATAATTGAAAGGGTTCGTGGCCGCTTTGTAGCCTGTTGAAATAATTAAGAAACAAAGGAGATTGAACCTTACGCAAAATATATAAGTAGAAGAAAGAAATATACTTTATTGGTTACATTTACTTATTGAAGGTTGCTAATGGAAACAGAAAATAGTTTAACTAGTTATTATAAGAAGTAAATTAATCGCGTGGTTTCCGGCAGAGTACAATTTGGACCACCCCATCACTTCCCATGCGGTGTCGTACAAGGGATGTATGTATATATACAACCCAGACTCAGCCTCAGATGCATGGCTTGAGTCAACAATTGTGCCCGAATGACGTCAATAGGCTCACCCCCTATTACGTGGGGCCGAATTTAATAATTGGTGAAATGTGGGTGTAATTCACCTCGGCCTAACCTTTCGGGGATAGAGGTGTGATTATATGTATGTATAAAGCTGAAAATTTGTTTGTTTTAACGCGCTAATCTCAGGAACTACTAATTCAAATCGAAAGAATTTTTTTCTGTTGAATAGTCCGTTTATCGACGAAGGTTTTATGCTTTATGTAATCACGTTACTACTTAAAGGAGCGGAGCAGTGATCATAAATGACAACAAATCCGACGGATTTCTGTACATTATTTAAAAATTAAAAAATTGCGGACGCAAAGGGGTGATAAATGAGATTTCAAATATGCCACGGGGCATACAATATATCAAAGCATGCCCACAAAGCAAGTGCGTTGTGGGTCCAAGCGTAATTTATCATATGACTTCGTAAATATGTATAAATCTCAGATATAAATAAATAAATAAATATTCCACGACATTCTACACAACGCTATCTAGACCCATGGTAAGCGTAGCTTAACTAGTTTGTGTTATGGGATCTAGAATGCGGATAAACATACTTAAATACTTTTTTTGTAAATACATACTTATTATATATAGAAACATCCAGATCAATGCAAATGTACATATTCATGCATACAAATATTTGCACTGAGCGGGAATCGAACCCGCGCCCTCTGCATAGCAGTCGAATGCTCTACCGCTACGCCACGGAGATATACATACATATTTTTGAAAATAAAATGCAGATATAAGATAGAAAATAAAATCCAAAGATCAAACAATTTTGACATTATTGGATATCATACTCAAAATAAATACTATCCCAATAGAGCGATCACTTTTACTAAAGTATTAGAGGTACGTGAAATATCGCCTAGAATTTCTAAAGCAGTTTCAACCCGGTTCAACTGCGGGCACAATTTAGACACTTGTACAATGTCATTCCTGAGGGAAACGGCTCAAAGCAGTGCCACCCTCCGCCTCGCTCCAACACTCAGTCTTGACCCTCGGGTACAAAGCGATTAGAATTAACTATTTGCTGGACTAAACGGCGAGTTGGCCTCTTAGCTGTTCCGATAGAATGTATGCCTTTACTGCAGTTTGGAACAATTTGAGTTAGACCAATAAATTGTAGAATAAATAATTAATTATATTTACTTTGGATCTACTTTTTACGCCTAAACTAATTCCATTTTTTTCCTGTCTTTTGAATAGTTAGCATATGCTTTAAAATTTCAATGAAAATAATGTATTTTTACAATTATTATTATTATTTTGACCCATAACAAATTAAGAAGAAATTTATTTATGTTTATATTGCCGCGTGGTTCCCGGCAGAGTAGAATTTGGACCACCCCATCTCTTCCCGTGCAGTGTCGTACAAGGCGACTAAGGAATAGGGCTCAACATTGTAGGAGGTAGGACACGGCGGTATATCCGCCCGATTGAGCAGTCCGACTGGGGAAGTACCTCCGCCCTACAGAATACCGCGGTTATAATAACTTCGTGTTGTGTTCCCAGCGGTGAGTAGGGTAGCCAGAGCTCACTGGAGAATTTGTGCCGTCAGTGGGAAGACTAAAGGCTTGTCCTGATTTGTCTTCTACTGACGGCACAGAAACTCTGTACTTACAGGGTTGGCAGCGCGACTGTGACTCCTCTGGTGTTACAGACGTCCATAGGCCACGGTAACTACTTTCCATCAGGTGGGCCGTGTGCTTGTCTGCCAACTAAGTGGTATAAAAAAAACATCAGGCAGATATATACAGCCAAGACTCAGCCTCAGATGCATGGCTTGAGTCAACAATAGTGCCCGGAAGACGGCAAGAGGCTCACCTCCTATAATGTGGGACTGAATTTAATTATTGGTGAAATGTGGGTGTTGATAAAGGCGTGATTATATGTATGTATGTTTATTTATTTTCTATGGATAAAAGAGTTTTGCTCTTGCAGATCGATTCTGATACTGGAGGCGATTTTGCATAAAATGTATTCGATACATTAGTTTTTTGCCCATTAGCTTAAGTAAAAACTCTTGTATTTTTCCATAGTGTGCACAGGAATAACACACACTCTTTACTGTACAGAAATAACTGTATTACCTATATACAGTAATTTTAAAAGTTATAACTTGCGTTGAAATTTAATTCTAGTTATGTACATGTAAAAAAAATACCAATCGAATTTATAACCTTCTCCTTTTTAGAAGTCGGTTAATAAATAAGACTGCATTTCTTGCAATCATGGAGGTCTTTACCTATTATGAGGGAAAGTATGTATGTAGATTGTATTGTGTATATGACGTAGATCGATATAAATGTATGTGGAGCGAGTCTCTTCAAGAATGTTGACTTTCACAATTGAAATGCATCAATACTCGTACTTCTCTTCATCCCGGTCGCTTCCCAAGTTTTCACCTATTTCCGATCCGGAGTACGGGTTCCGCTTATTCCTGTCTAACTGCGGGTCAACACCAAATGCATCTTCTATTTGGTGCTCTTCTAACTGCTGGACTAGGTCTCACCCAATGTTGGGAGGCTTTGCTATACTGTTTCCACGCTGGTCAGACGAGTTGGTACAGGGTTTTATTTCAAGTTTTCCTTCTCTCGCAGTGATATCTTCTCCCGCGTATTTTTCCGTTAATCACCTCTAACGACACCCTTCGTATGAGGTAAGTAATACCTGTATTCATTCTCTGTCACCACACAGATAAATTCAGTGATTTAAGGCGCATCAATTCTTTTGTAAACTTTAGTACACATGATACATTTTAAGCATACATGCATAGAAATTCACCTGTGATGGTGTTCGCTATAAAGTGGAAAGAAAATAACATGAGATGTAATATAATAAAATTCCTCGCACGTAGCACTTTGTCTCACCTTTATTAGTTCACACAATACACCCTTCTTTGCGTTACATTTATTAAATCTGAGCACACCAGTGACGTAATACTAAGGGCTTGTTCACATGGTAAGTGGGTGTGAACGTACATCATTACGATGTGCACTAATTATACGAGACTTGTTCTGTACATTCAGTGTGGGCGGGACATTAATTATGTTAAGGTAGGAATGAATGTATGTTATTTTTTTAATGTTGTTTGTTTGGGGTCTTTTTTTGTCAACAAGTGCAAACTGGATGGAAAAGTTTGCATCTATATCAACACAAAAATTATAATCACCACAACATCTGCTACCGGCCATTCTGCGGAATGTATGCTATCTCACAAACCCTGTAAAAGATTCTCACTTGTAAATCAGTAGGTGTACGTGCCGGCCTTCAGCTGAGGTTGCGTTGCACTCCGAAAATATTACTTCTTCTTCATTTTAGCTAACCCCAGTCACATCCGAAGCTGTTACCTCGAAGTCTGGGATCCGTTTTACCAGTTTAACTGCAGATTTAGCTGAACTTCGATATTTTCCGTGAAGCGACTGACCTCAACAAATCAAAGGCAATTTCGAAACATTGCAGCTAGACTTTTTAGGGCTCCAACTACTCGTGCTGCCATAGATTCGTATGGCAACGGGGATGACCAGCCCCATATTCATAAATTCAAATATTTTCACTGAGAGGTCGATCGAGTCGACCCTCTCAGTGCGAACGTGCTCTCTTAGGCACGACCAGATCAATGCCAATACCCATACTTATGCATACAATTATTTGCACTGAGCGAGCATCGAACTAGCGCCGCCTGCGTAGCAGCCGCGTTCACTACCGCCACGCCACACGGTGGGCCGAAAATCGTCTCTCATAGACTTAGGGATTAAAAATTTTAAGTGTCGGTTTTTGGGTGCATATTGGTTTCATTGGTTATTACTGTATACAAAAATGACTTCTGGGTGAAATCAGTCCATAAACCAATTAATTAGAATTTTTTTACGAAAACTTTGTATGGAGAAAGTAAGAAAAATTCAATTTTCTCTGAAACGGCAAAGAAAACCGTAATATCCTCACAGATTGTTTTAGGGCTAATTATTCATGATTTTTTGGTGTACAATATATTACGGTTGTATTTGCCGTTTTTTTTTTAAAAATCATTCAAATTTAAAATATTATTTTTAAGCATGAAACGGGGTTTTTGGGTTGAAAGGAGAAAAAACAACTGATATTAAAATTATTCATGTACTTATAATCGATAAATAACCAAACAAAGCAGATATTAATATAAACTTGAATAGGTAATATGAATACAAAAAACACATTAAAATAAATTACGCATGATCGTCATGAGCAAATGACATGTTATTTATTTTGACATGTATTAAATACACACATAATAAATAGTAAAATAAAATACAAAATTAAAAAGCTTTATACATACTAGAACAAATAAATCATTACATTATTACTGATTTTCCTTATCACTATCGTTATCCGAGTCCGATTCTGAGTCAGAATCCAGATTAGATAAGTCCAAAATGTCTAATTCAGTTTCCTGAAATTCAATTAAACTGAGAGTTTCAGGGAAAAATGTCTGCCTTTTCATGGTATCTAACTTGGGCCTATGTGCACTTAAAAAGGGATCCGAGGAAACAAGAAGCATGTTCAGGATATCTTGATTAGAGGCCTGCCTGCTCCTCTTGCGCGAATGATGTTCCCTAAACCTCCTAAAATCTTTGTTACGAGACTCTGAAGCTTCTTCTGAAAGAGACCCTATTGGTACAATGGCATTTCTCTCGATTATCTCAGCTCCGTGGATCAATAGTTTGTGTACTGTAGACGACATGTAGTACCATTTGTATAATTCAACGTACTTTTCAGCTGTTTTGCGGGCATATTCTTTAAATTTGGGTGTGTTGATTTTCTCCCCAGATGTTATTGACTGAAGAATGACAGCAAATCTTCTAATTAATTCTTCATCCAGACCAGTAATAGCTGCTGTTTTATAAGGAAATTCAAAGAATTTTCTTGCTGTATTACCGTCGTTTGTTGTTCCCGATCCTTGTTTAACGATATCAATTAAAAGATTTAATTCATCTTTAAATTTGTCTTGTACGTTTTTTTTTCTATTGCTTAACATTTCTTTGTGCTCGTTACTTCTCGCTGCCCACTGTTTGAAATCGAGCCTATAAGAAATATGTAATAGACATTCCATGCAATTTATACGGGCGTGCAGCGATGATAACCCAAATTCGTAAATTTCAGGTGATACGGTTTTTGATGTTACTGCATCCAAATGGTTCATTTCTGTCGGTTTTGCCAAACACAGGTAGCATGATGCATTTGATCTAGCTTCAGAGAGATACGTGCAAACTTTAGCGTCAATCATTGTCATAATTAGCTTGTGAGTCACTTTGGTATTATTACTGCACTCAGTGGGGATAAGCGACTCAATTTCATTATCCATTTGTCTTTTGTGGTCAACGACAACAGCTTCGCTCTCTTTTACAAAAGTAAATTGAACTGGACGACAATACAAAGTTGAGCAGGGTTTTGGGTTCATCCATAAAGTATTCTCTCCATCAGTAAGCTTTAATGGCACCAACGATGTCATAAAAATGCTAGAATCATCTTGTTGCCCCGACATTTTCTGCTTGTATCGACTTTGGTTAGATGCCCCATCAAATCCCCACTTCGATATCAGGTTTAACTCCTTATTTTGCACATCTACAGAAATATTCTGAAGAATTCTCTTCACCGTGATGTTGAGTAAAGCTTGGAGTGTAATCCTAGCCGACGAATCCGTCACTGACACTGATTGCTCCATAGGATAGCAATCAAGCTTGGTTTGTTGCACTTTATAGTAGGATGGATACATATCCTTGGCACCTTCGCGAATGGCTGACTTTCGCAAGGTGATATATTGCCACTTTGAGAGTTTTAATGAAAGCAGTATTCCAAGTGCTTTTTCTGGTGTAAAAATAACGGATTTTACAGGTTTCTTTAGCGTTTCTGTAATTTTAACGACTGCGTCAGGATTTTTCAGCATATATTCGATCACAGATGCAATATCCTCACGCCCTTCTTCTTTTAAACGTGCTGCAGCCGCATATGCTAATTCGTTGGAATCTTTACTTGTATAATCATCAGATCTTCTTTTTTTCTGTTTACTTCCCAGATCTTCGAACGGTTTTCGAGACCTTTTTGTCATTGTTCCGCACGATGATGTTGAAGGTTGCGGAGAGACTGGGTGTGCTATTGGTATTTCATCATTTTTCGGTTCTTGATTGACCAAATTTTGAACACAACTTGGCCAGTCAATATTTGCTTCTAGCCAATTTTCATAGTGACTTTTAAAATTAGTAATGAAGCGTTTGGATTTCTGCCACCTCTGTGATGCAGCTCGTGTAAATTTACGACAAAACTCTTGGAGAGTTAGTTGATCTTCAGCAGAAAGGTAGTTGTCTAGACGAGATAGAAGTGCACCAAACAATGTTTCATGATTAAACGAAGTACTCTCACTTTTTAGAAGAACAAACAAGTCTAGATTGGTAACTAAACCTTCCATAGTAATATTAATATAGTCACAATATGTACTTGTTAACAGTTACGTAGTTGCAATGAACTAAGTTATTAGTCAAAATGTTTGGCATTTTATTGCAGTACCTTCGATCATTAGTAAATTACCCTCACTGATATGAAATTAGTAAATAGAAGGTAACAAGTGATTCATTAATGAGGGTCTTGGAACTTACATTATAACTAAATAGTTAATGAGGGTAGTTTACTAATGATGAAACATGTTAACGTAATAATGTTATTGATTTATTTGTTCTAGTATGCATTCAATGAAACGAAATGATTCAATATGTGTTAAGTAAATAACATGTCATTTGCTCATCACGATCATGTGCAATTTATTTTACTTAATGTGTTTTTTGTATACCTACTATTCAAGTTTATATTATTATCTGCTTCGTTCAGTTATTTTTCGATTATGAGTACATAAATAAATATTATAACAACCTTTCAACCCAAAAACCCCGTTTCATGCTTAAAAATAATATTTTAAATTTGAATGATTTTTAAAAAAAAATCGGCAATTACAACCGTAATATATTGTACACCAAAAAATCATGAATAATTAGCCCTAAAACCATCTGTGAGGATATTACGGTTTTCTTTGCCGTTTCAGAGAAAATTGAATTTTTCTTACTTTCTCCATACAAAGTTTTCGTAAAAAAATTCTAATTAATTGGTTTATGGACTGATTTCACCCAGAAGTCATTTTTGTATACAGTAATAACTAATGAAACCAATATGCGCCCAAAAACCGACACTTAAAAATTTTAATCACTAAGTCTATGAGAGACGATTTTCGGCCCACCGTGCGCCACGGAGGCCTGTCCACTCCGAAAATGTTTATGATGTACCTAAAATAGCAACACCATGAAAAATATAGGCAGTAACATGAACAATACACAAGAGTTTCGGATATTAGTGACTGTCCTGGATTGTGCCTGTACACAATAGGCATCGAACAATGCCTTCTAATTAATAATTACCGTGCTATCGGGTTACAAACAGTAGGAGTGCGGCGTCGAATGGAGTTAACAGAGTAGTGACGTCAGAGTTCACGTGAGGTCATAACCGTGATATTTAGATCAGGATGGTCTTTATTTCCTGCCCCTTAAGGCAAGTGGTGATTCATTGGCGTATTGGCGAATAGAATGTCAGATTTGACGTTTATGACATGCGTTGACGACTGTCATATACGTCAATTGCGATACATTTGTCATTCTATTCTAGAACACGCTGGCTATTGAATTGCCGCTTGTTTAGGGAACAATACGGGTTGATTTGTCCCTTTCTAGTGTTCTTTAACATTCATTTATTTATAACATTGACTTGGGTTCTGTCTTCTTTGAAGGCGCAGAGTACACCTCGTGGTAAGTAGTTATCGTTGATCACATGCAAGTTTGATGTTACCTTTTCGATAGCCCATAAATAGAAACGCTTATCCACCTCAAATCATTCTGAAAAAGCAAAAATCTCTTTTATCCGACTTTAATAAAAGAGGATGAATTTTTTGAGGAGGTAGGACACGGCGTTATTTCCGCCCAATTGAGCAGTCCAACTGGGAAAGTACCTCCGCCCTACAGAATACCGCGGTTATAATAACTTTGTGTTGTGTTCCCGGCGGTGAGTAGGCGTAGCCAAAGCTCACTGAAGAGTTTTTGTGCTGTCAGTTGGACGACCAAAGGCTTGTCCTGCTTTGTCCTCTACACTGACGGCACAAAATCTCTGTTCTTACAGGGTCGGCAGCACGGATGTGACTCCCTGGTGTTACACATGTTCATAGGTCGTGGTAACCACTTTCCATCAGGTGGGCCGTGTGCTTGTCTACCACCTAAGTTGTATAAAAAAAAAAACTCCCAATTCGATTACTATCTTTTTTATGTACGTTTGTTACGCAATATCAAAGCCGAGTTTTATTTTACCTTCGTGTTCGATATGATACGAGACGACTCTGAATGTATACCCATATTCAGAGCCGTTGCATATCCAAGAAATACGGATCTGATACTTAGATCTGAAGAAATCCTCAAAATGTATGTTTGTTACGAGATGTCAAAGCCAATAATGAAAGGATTTTTATTTTTCTTGTGGTATTCGGTAGGGTATACTTTCAAAGTGGTCCCATATCCAAAAAGATCCGATGTGAAGATCCTGGAGAAATCCTAAAAAGGCCTCAAAATTACGCCTGCTTAACTTGTATTAGCAATCAGCAGCATCAATGTGATTTACTTTGGATGGCATTTCCTATTAAAATGACATTGGGTATAGTGAAAATTATAAAATACAACTTAGTAGTGATTCTTTACAGCACTTACATGTTAATATATATATATGTAGTGTTGTTATGAAAGCCTTTGTACAAAACAACGGCTTTTATAGCAACACAAAATACGAGTGTATGTAATATAATATATACATATTACAAGACTATGGCTTTCATCACTCTTAAGTAGAAACGTGTTCTAAGTGGCTCTGATAGGGAACATGTTTCCCAGTAGAGCCACAAAAGAATACATGTATCAGCATTTTCCAAAACTTCACTACTAAAGGGGCAAAGTAGGCGATGACCCGTTAATTGTTATGTTGAGTCAGTGCCTACTTTTTTGCTGTGTTCAGGCACAGCAAAAAAGTAGGCACCGACTACTATGATGCAATCATTTCCAGAACCTCTATTTTGTTTCTTGAATTCAGTTCAAGTTAAAATTTATTTTTTCATTTGTCATTTTCCACGAATACATAACGTTTTTTCAATAAGTATCAGATAGAAACCTTATTATCAAACCGAAAACAGATACAAAGTAAGTATATGCAAAACACCTCTACCTAATGCAATATATAAAGCTTTCTTATGTAAGTATCGGTTCAGTTCAGGAGGGAGTCGAATGAATGGGGTGAAGGAATGTAACAAATCACCGATGTCATTGTTTTCGAACAGAACTCACGTCAAAAACAAGCACTCGGTTTGTTATGTAGGATTACTTTGCAAAGAATCTCTTCGTTTGTGGTGTATGTTATATTGAACATGAGATATAAAACTATAAAAGAGTTTGGTATTAAGGTTGTTTGTGCTTTGTTGGTTTTGCAGCACATATTGCTGCTTATAATTGCGTGAGATTATAAAGTATTCAGATTGATTTCTGGATTGAGTTAGGTCTTATGGTCTTTTGTGTTAAGAATATTCTGTAACAGCAAAGAGGCATTATCATCATTCTTACGTTACTTTCGGTCGCATCAGAGGCCTTCACATTCACCAGGGTCCGTCTACGTCAGTCTAAGTGCAACGCGGCTGAACTTGGACATTTTCTGTGCAGGGACTGCCATCTAACCTCCATAACTCGCGGCGGTAGCTGCAAGGAGTTTGATGTCTTATTTTGAAAGTTATAAATAAACGTTAGCATCAAAAATGAACATACAGTACAAGACTATATTGTATTATCTTTTTATAACGTTGTACCAAACTATATTTGAGCTATGTACAAATTGGTTCGCAGTTAAATGACAAAAACAACAGACAGGAGCAAGAGCCTGATTCAGTTTCAGTGAGCTGCAAGCGGAACATAACAACAAATAAACATACATAACTCAGCTCATTTGTGTACAGCAAAGCTTTTAACCCGTTTTCTGGTAATGCATTCATTAAATCGTAGCGTTTTCGTAGCACGAGCTACGCCTGTCGTAGACAACGTCTACGCATAGGGTTGGCAATATGAATGGTGCACTGTTGTGTTTATAGAAGACTTGTAATTTAGAAAGACATAAAATAAATGTATACATACTACTGTATGTACCCAAATTCTGTTATGCAACCAATATCTGTTAAGTACAATCATAATTACGTGTTTTTATACCACTTAGGTGGCAGACAAGCACATGGCCCATATGATAGAAAGTGGTGAAAGCCTATGGAAATATGCAACACCAGAGAAGTCACTGAGTCATATGTAAGCTCAGAGAGTTTTTGTGTCGTCAGTGGAGAAGACAAAGCAGGACAAGCCTTTGGTTTTCCCATTGACAGCACAAAAACTCTTCAGTGAGCTCTGGCTACCTATCCAACCGCCGGGAACATAACACGAGCTTCTTATGGCCGTGGTCTTCTGTAGGGCGTAGGTACTTCCACAGTCGGCCTGCTCAATTGGACGGAAATACTGTCGAGTCCTACCTTCATCAATAGATAAAAAGAACTTTTACACGGCAATTTTAAGCACAAAATTGGCATATTTAAGTGTCTTATTCAATATGTGTGGCAGGTTCTACCAAGTGCCATCAATCAACAGTATTAACATAAAATTGACATTTTCTTATTCAGTTTATTAAATTAAAAATACTATTATTAATGAAAATATATAAAAACGAATAGCTTTTGTTTTTTTGTAACTAGTTATAAAAATGTAACTAGTTATTAAACATAAAAATAATGAGGCTTTTCTCTGTGACTTAAGCGTCAACCTTATAACAGAGTGAATACTGTTTTACAAAATTGTATTCGATTTAGCAAATTACTGTAGTGTTAATGTTGGGAAAAATAGTATTTGGTCTGTTAGCTCTGTTGTGAACCGAATAACGAAAGGATTTGTCTGCTGATGACAAGTTTATTTTGTTATTTTAATTTTATTTATTTTATTTTATTTTATTTTATTTTATTTGGAAAACAAACAGTATCTTAAAACTAAATAACAACTGCTTATAAAACTATAAACCATTGAAAAGTTTTCGCATGTGTGAATAATAAATAATGTAGAGAAGAATAATGTAAAGTAATAATAAAAAATAGCGTAAAGCAAGGTAACCTTCACTGGGTAATTGTTGGTTGCCGAAGGTGAGTTTGATAGGCATATCCCACGCACCCCGGCTGACCCAGGGCCATCTGTCTCTCTCGATCTGACTTGACACCCTTTGGGTGTGGAGACCACAGGGTCCCCAACTCATTCTCGTCTCCGGGGATTTTGAACGAATTTTGATGCTGTCTTTTTTGTTAGATAGGTGTTGGTCAGACTTAAAATCTTACGTTTGTTTGATTACAATCGGTGGAGTAGAACTGGAAATAAAAGTTACACGCGGGTGGAGCCGCGAGCGGAAGGCTGGTAGGTTATAAATATACGGAATTATTGTTTTATTACGGTTACCTATAAATAACTTACATATTAGAAATAAGTAAATGATAACAATCTTCACACCTTCTGGTTTAGTTTACCATCAGGTGAAATGAAGTCATAATGACATACCCTATAAAAACTATGGTGATTTTTAAACATAATGTAAAAATTAATTTTCCAAAAGATATGACTTAGATAAAATAGTTAACGGTTTTAATAATTAATATTCGGATCTTGTGATTATTTCCTATGATTTTTTTAAGAAGGGAGCTTAATCGTGGTAGCTCAACTATCCTCAGAAACCCTAGTTTTAATACACAATTAAAAATAAAACTCAACCCATAACCGCAATAGACTATATTAAATAGCCTTAACTAATGTCACGGAACAGATAATAGTTACTAGCCATGACATTTGGAATTTTCTGACATATCAACACTACCGCCGAAGCTGCGTGGTTCCCGGCAGAGTAGAATTTGGGCAACCCCTTCTCTTCCCATGCGGTGCCGTACAAGGTAACTAAGGGATATGGCTGTTTAACATCAGACAGATATATATAGCTCTAACTCAGGCACAGATACAAAGCTCGAGTCCACAATAGTGCCTGAAAGACGGCAATAGGTTCACCCCCTATAACTTACTGAGGCCGAAAATAATAATAGGTGATCGACGGCCTCTGCGGCGTAGCGGTAGAATGTTAGAATGCTACGCAGGGGGCGCGGGTTTCCCGCTCAGTGCAAATATTTGTATGCATGAATAATTTGCATTGGTCTGGGTGTTTCTATGTATAATATGTATGTATTTACAAAAAAAAGTATCTAAGTAGGTTTATCCGCATTCTAGATTCCATAACACAAGCTAGTTAAGCTACGCTTACCATGGGTCTAGATAACGTTGTGTAGAATGTTGTAGAATATTTCTTATTATTATTATTATATATGGGTATTAATTCACCTCTGCCTAACCTTTCGTATATGTATGTATCAACACTACCGTGCATGTGCACAATCTATTATATGTATGTTGTAATTACAAACCGATTGTTTTATACATTTTACGAGAGCTTCCGAGGTATGCTAACGTTCAGTTTAAATGAAGAGACTTATAATATAAGATTATAGGTGGCGTATCCTATGTGCGAGCTGTGTTGCTTTGACAAACGATCATTAGACGCAGCCAGGCGACGTCATTAGCCGCCACTCGACACCTCCCTCGGTGGGCACGACCCCCGGCGGGCACGTCTCTTGCCGCTGCACGAGGGCGCGCCATTATAAACTACACTCCATACGATGTGATGTTACTGTGAGTGCACATTACGCCTAACTAAAGGTTAGTTAATATTTTTTTCTAGAACATGCCAATTTGACTTCACCTCGTCTGATGGTAAGCTATAGGCAAAGTCTCAGGAACTAGAATTCACCATTACAGACACTAAGTAATGTTACAATGGTGGCACTCAGCTTGGCAGCCTCATCAAATGCTTTTTCACGCCCCGGTTAAAGGACCCGGTACTGTAGGAAGTAGGAAACACGTGATTTGGTAATGAATTCTAGGTCTTAATGGTGCGGCAAAGAAAAGGGTCTCCGAACCGAGTACGCAGAAGTTTATTGCTTTTTTTGGTTCTGAGTGGGGAGATCGTAGATAAAGTGAAGCGTCTATTTGGCAGCTCATTAATTACGGCATATTGGGATGACATGCTGACGCTGCTAGTGGTTTTCGTCATCGGATGTCATGGCTGAATCGATATATGGAGTTAGCAGAAATGCTGCAGAACGTAACATACATAAGACAAGCATGTCTATCGAGAGTTTATGTGTACTGTATATTTTAATAATAAATTAAAACCACCAAAATAACCACCAAAAATAATGAAAATAGTAGCATAAAAAAGATCGGTGATGGATTCCCGGAATCTGAAATCGAGAAGTATTCGCACAAACGAATAACACAGAATCAACGAGGTGGTTATTTTCCACATAATTGCCGTAATCGACTAGCTAGTGGATCCACCTAGGTAAACCACGGGCAATAGGGAGTCGAAACAAATTCCCAGCTCCTATTTATATTTTCAGAATTTTATAAAAAAATTACAAGTTTTATTCATTTAACAAAATACTTTTGTAGGGTTCCGCACTCAAAGGGTAAAATAATAGGGTTCGACTATGATAAAGACTCTGCTTTCTACTTGTCTGTCTGTCTTTCCGTCTCTTTGTTCATCTGTTTGTCACCAGGTTGTATCTCATAAACCTTGAAATAGTTGAAATTATTATCTAAAATTAGACTAACGATTCAGACGAACAAGATTAAAATGATTAATTACGTCAATTAATAATTATTTGAACTTGAAGTAATATTGTTTGAAAATCTTTTAGGTAATGAACTATGCAAATAAACTTTACGAATTCACTAAAATCTTTGTTAAACTAAGTATAATATTTAATTTTCATGTAACAAGGTCATAAGTACAAAGTCGAAATAATGTAGATAATAAAGACTAGTATTAAGTATACTAGTGTTGCCTGCATGTTATGAAAATTGTTATTGAAATGAAAGTAATAGGCCGGTAAGCCTATTTTGTTCATTTGTTTTACTTGCCTCTGTTAAGACGCTTTTTTTTTTTACGTGCGCAAAATCCCCACGGATACCTCCCCAACGGAGCCGGTGTTAGTTATTAGGTTATGTCGGACTCGAACCGACTAAAACGCACGCCGCCTGTGGGTCGTTTTGGTTGCCGAAGGTGAGGTTGACAGGCATATCCCTCGCACCCCGGCCGACCCAGGGCCATCTCTCGCGATCTGGCCCTCGTCTCGGGTGTGAGGACTACAGAGTCCCCAACTCGACCCCGGAAACGGGGAGGCGCGCTAGTCGCACCACCGCCGCGGCCTGCTTCTGCCAGGGTGACAGGCGGCTCCACCTGTCACCCCCAGGCCGGTGCTCAAGGTCGAGGTCGATGAACGGCGCCCGAGTTGCATTCGTACGCGGGCAGCTTGGCTTGCGTTCCTTCGTCGCTCCCGCTGCCGCTCCCGCCCCACCTCCTCCTTCACGAGCATTACTTGCTCGCAGAAGGAGGCGCCGGCCGCCCACGCATCCACGCAGCGGACCATCGCCGCGAGCAAGGTGGAGAGCGTGAGAACTCTTCTGTTAAGAGGCTTATAGCTATCATATTAGTACTTAGATGGCGAATTGGGACAGTGATAGCGCAGCAACAATTGTAGAGGACTCTGTATTTTGTAATAAGGTTTTCCATAAGCAATAAAAATGCATCTATAAATAATGCTATAGACGCTTAGACACATCTGCCTACCCCTAAATCCAAGACACGATTTCTTAGCTGTAATAAATTCTCACAACGGATATCATCAGATTTAGTCCGGTTGTTTATAAGTCCAATCACGAGCGGTGTAACTGAAAGGAAGATCTCCGGCCAGCCTTCATGCATGCAAATATATAGTAAATACGAGATAACTTCATTACACGATCCAGCGCCGCCTACAAATTGATCTGTAGGTACGGCTTTGATTCCTGCTAATGGCCAATCTACGGCAGCTGGAATCGGCAGCCAATATAGACAGGGTTCATGGAATTTCAGAATAGGTAACATGTTATAGATGTAATAACTGAAGTAGAGAAACAGAGTTGGTCGTGAGATCTAACAAAACGACACTTAGATTATACTATGAGTTTCATACCCTAAAAATTATTATTAGATGTATGAATTCATTTTGCTCATTTTTACCCGAATACGGCGACGCAAAAGGAGGGTTATAATTTTGACAGGCTATGTATGTATGTATGTTGGTATGTATACAGGTTCATCTGTTCCCCTATAACTCCCCAAGCACTTTTTAGAACTGGACATATAAGGTACAGTTAGAAGTGTCTTAGTTGTCCACTGGTTACAGGCTATATAAATTGTGTTAAAAAATAAATTTAAGATAAATATGTCGTGTTTGGTTACAACTGAAAGGATTTAATTAGCACATTTCAAATATGTACAAGTTATACCTATTGCTTGCTCCAAAATAATATAAATAAAAAATAAAAGTTTAAGACTTAAATCCGACTGCTGAAAAATCACGCTCTAAAAAGTATTAACTAGTTTAATACTTTTTAGAGCGTGAACTTTCAAGGATAACCGTGGTCATATGCCATTGTTCCCTAGAATGTATTGTTTTGTTAGACTAAGTGGAAGGTTAGCCGTGGATACGACCATGTTGTTGTTTAATACTTTTTAGAGCGTGATTATTCTGTAATCGGGTTGTATATTCATTTGCATTAATTTATTTTGTTCTCTGCACATATCACAAGAAACATAGTCACTTTCTCACTTCTGTGAAGATGATGATAGCGTAAATGTTCAATAAACAAACAATAGTCTTTAGAAATCGAGATAACACATGTCCTTCTGCAATGGAAAGTGCCGTAACACCTAACATTCATAGTGTGGGTCAGTCCGCTAAAGACAATAATACTTCACAATCTTCGCAAGCAAATATTTAATTTAAAGCTGTATCCAAAAGGTAGAAAGTAAAACTCTCAAACGTAGATTTTATATTGAATATGGAAGGTGAGCCTACCAATATTTCGTGATTTGTGAGAACGTATTTGCGGTAGTGACGCGTTTGTCCCTCGGAATAGAAAATAATACAATATATATTCGGATATATGCGCGTACAGATACGATATGTATTGGCAGATCGCTCGCCCAATGGCTATAACAGATATATTTATTTGACAATTTGAGCGCTGTATAAATATGGTGATGTTTATTTGTTGTGGTAATGGGTCAGATCTGTGATATGTGGCAGATCAAAAGTAACATGTACCATGAATAACAGAATTGGTTGGCTGTTGGCTTGGATCAGATTTATGAGAATAAAATTAGAGAGAATTGAATCATGTCAATGGAATATTGAAGCGTCAGAATCGAAATGAGATTATGACAATGTATTTTTTTATGTAGGACTCGTAATTTGACTTCATCTCGCCTGATGGTAAGCTAAAGGCAAAGTTTCAGGAAAGAGTCACCATTACAGACAGCTACAATGGTGGCACTCAGCTTAACGGCCTCATCAGATGCTTTTTCACGCACCACTTAACTGGACTGTAGGAAGAAGGAAACACGTGAGCTGGTAAAGAATTTCAGTTCTCGAGTCTCCGAACCGCTTGGTTCTTGCTCGTATATCGCTTGCTTCTTGCTGCACAGTGTGACATCTAAGCCTACGATATTATAAAATACTACATTCAAAATACAATTCTACTAATATTATGAAATTTATATGTATTAAATGTGAAAGTTTTTGAGGATGGATAAATAGATGGATGTCTCCAACTCTTTCACGCTAAATTTAGAGAGAGTGGCCCGGTAGAGCAGAATTTGGACCACGCCATCTCTTCCCATGCGGTGTCGTACAAGGCGACTAAAATAGGGCTATTTAACGTCAGACAGATATAATACAGCCCAGACTTAGCCTGAACCACGTGGTTTCCTCATCAGAATGATTTAGTTCTGTTATGTTACTGCACGTATGTGGGTACAGTTTTGCACTTGGGCGAGTACGTGTGTGTGATTATAGCTTCGTACGATTACTGTGGAAATAGTTTGGTGTTGTAATATGTAATATTGCCAACTGTCACGGTAGGTAGTGTTGACAGATGTCATCCGCACACGGTACAAAACATCCGATCAAGAACCAAGCGGTTCGGAGACTCTTTCCTCTGTCGCACCATTAATGCTTGGAATTCATTACCAGCTCACGTGTTTCCTTCTTCCTGCAGTCCCGGGTCCTTTAAGCGGGGCGTGAAAAAGCAAATGATGAGGCCCTCAAGCTGAGTGTCACCATTGTCACACGGTATGTGTAAGTAATGGTGACCCTCTTTTCTGGGACTTTGCCTTCAGCTTACCATCACGCAAGGCGAAGTCCAATTGACGTGTCCTATATAAAAAAAAATATCAAAAAAACAATAGTACCCGCAAAACGGCTATAGGTTCACCCGCTATTACGTAGGATCGAATACAATGATTGGTGAAATTTGAAACAAAGATAGATTACTGTCTGCAAGGACGTGTGCTTGTCTGTCAACTAAATGGTATAAAAAAAGAAAGGACACTATGTTACTTTTGTCTCTCGAATAACCTCCTTGGGTTGTGGAAGTGGTATTTCAAAATCACTGGTAACTATTAGTGGGGTATAAAGTAATGTATAAAGTAAATGATTTTAAATCAGTATCATAATAAACGGGATATTTGAGTTTCCAGTTCCTCCGCGATCATGGTGCTTGCAACAGCGCCGAAATATCGGAAACTCAAAACATTGAAACATGGTAAATATCCCGTTTATTGTGATCCTTTTTTTTATACCACTAAGTTGATAGACAAGCAGACAAGCACTGATGTGAGTGACCATGATTTAAATACCTATAATGATTTTAAAGTACTTTTAGTGGATTTAAGTGCAATTATTCAACCAATCTTGCAGTTGCTTACCCGTAAATTTTTAAATTTTGTACACGTCACCAAAGAAATTGGTTTTCTTTAACTGTGGGTACAAACAGAAAATGAAAAAAGGGTTTTTTTTCAAGTTTATTTATTTGACTTTATGCGCAAAGGAGGTCTTAGTCTCAGTCATAGACGAGTCCGCCTTTCACTTGACCGGTCTTTTTATAAAAAGTTACAAAATTATTGAGAACTCGCCATCTGCATGTCATACTCATACATACATACATACATACATAAAATCACGCCTGTCTCCCATAGGGGTAGGCAGAGATCACGGATCTCCATTTGCTACGATCCTGACATACTACTCTCGCTTCATTTACTCTCATTACATTCTTCATGCATGCTCGTTGGTTTAGAGTACTCCTGACCCGCCCCTTTTCTAAAACTTCCCCGATTTGGTCCAGGTATGTGCGCCTAGGTCTTCCCCTTCCGACGGTACCATTCACACTCGCCTCAAACACCTGTTTCGTTATTCTTCTTTCATTCATTCTCTCAACATGACCAAACCATCTCAACATTCCTCTCTCAATTCTCATCACTACATCTTCTATCACTCCACATCGTTCTCTTATCACGCTATTTCTCACTCTATCTTTCAAGGTCAAGCCACACATACTTCGCAACGCACGCATTTCTACTGCATTCACTCTACTCTGATGCTTTTTCTGCCACACCCAACTTTCACTACCATACATAAGAGTCGGCACCAATACTCCTCCATGTACAGCCAGTCGTGCCTTTTCGGACACTTTCCGGCTGCTCATAAAGTTATGTAGTGCCCCATTCACTCTATTTCCGGCCATTTTTTTTTTACGTGCGCAAAATCCCCACGGATACCTCCCCACCGGAGCCGGTGGAGGAGGTTATGTCGGACTCGAACCGACTAAAACGCACGCCGCCTGTGGGTCGTTTTGGTTGCCGAAGGTGAGGTTGACAGGCATATCCCTCGCACCCCGGCCGACCCAGGGCCATCTCTCACGATCTGGCCCTCTTCTCGGGTGTGGGGACTACAGAGTCCCCAACTCGTCCCCGGAAACGGGGAGGCGCGCCACGCGCGCCGCTGCCGCGGCCTGCCTCTGCCAGGGTGACAGGCGGCTTCACCTGTCACCCCCAGGCCGGCGCTCATGGGGGGCGGAGGTCGTTCATCGACCTCCGACGCCCGAGTTGCCTTCGTACGCGGGCAGCTTGTCTTGCGATCCTTCGTCGCTCCCGCTGCCGCTCCCGCCCCGCCTCCTCCTTCACGAGCATTACTTGCTCGCAGAAGGAGGCGCCGGCCGCCCACGCATCCGTGCAGCGAACCATCGCCGCGAGCAAGGTGGAGAGCGTGAGAACCCTCACTCCCAGGGCCGCCACAAGCTCCCGCCTCGGCGTCTCCCACGCCGGACACTCGGTGAGCGTGTGCGGACCTGAGTCCTCGCTCGCGTCGCAGTGATGGCACTCGGACGTTGGCTCTTTGTGCATCCGACGCAGATACTTTCCGAAGCATCCGTGCTCGGTGATCATCTACGTCAGACGGTACGAGAGGCTGCCGTGTGGCCTCTCTAGCCACTCCCTCATGATGGGTCTTACCGCCGTTACTACGGCGTGTCCTGCGCCTGGTTGCCCAAGTCGTATCTCCCATTCCGCCACCATTTCCCTGTGGAGCCGGGATCTCACGGCCCGAATTTCTTCGGGCTCGGGATCGTGACCCCGCTCCCGCGCCGCCCTTCGGAACCGGTATAGCGCCGAAAGGCATCTCGCTTCCAGGATCCATGGTGGCGATCCGGCGAGGAGACTCGCCGCGTTGAATGATATCGTGCGGTACCCCCTTATGATGCGGCACGCCAACTTCCGCTGCGGACGCTGCAGCAGGAGCATGTGCCGATCACTCAGGGTGTCCGCCCACACGGGACACCCGTACAGGGCCATGGACCGCACGACACCCGCGTAGAGTCTCCTGCAGGAGTCCTCCGGGCCCCTCAGGTTGGGCAGTAGCCGCGCCAGAGCGTTGGCTGTGCCCGCCAATTTGGGGCCCAGACTTCGGAAGTGCTTCCCGAAGTCCCACCGGCCGTCGAGCACGAGCCCCAGATATTTCATCTGGGGCTTGATGCCTATGAGAGTGCCTCCCACTGTGAGACTGGAACCAGGTGGTGGCGTGCGCCGAGGTCCATGAAAGAACATGGCCTCGGATTTATGCAAAGCCACCTCAAGGCCCAGCCGCCGGATCCGTTCCACGACTTGAGCAACCGCGGTCGTGGCCCTCAGGATCGCTTCGCGGTATGTAGCCCCGCTCGCCGTCACTAGCGTGTCGTCCGCATAGCACGTGACGGCGGCGCCGTCCGCAAGCTCACCGCGAAGCACCCAGTCGTATCCAATGTTCCACAGTAGCGGCCCGAGAACAGATCCCTGTGGAACACCGCACGACATCTCACGCCGACCGACGCCGGTCGCACTTGGGTAGATGACGGCTCTCTCCGTCAGGTACGCCCCGACTATGCGGCGGAGGTAGAGAGGCACACCGTGGTACACGAGTGCCTCCCTGATGCAACTCCAGTGCAAGGTGTTGAACGCGTTGAAGATGTCCAAGGACACCGCCAACGTCACCTCACCCCGGGCAATTGCCTCCTCCGCCAAAGTCCTCACGCGCATGATGGCATCCACTGTGGACCGCCACCGGCGGAAGCCATATTGGGCATCCGCCAGGTCCGGCCCCCTACCAGAGAGGTGCTCGACGAGGCGCTTCGCAATAACTCTTTCAAAGAGCTTGCCCGCCTCGTCGAGCAACACAATGGGCCGGTAGCCGGACGGTTCGTCCGCCGGGCGACCCTCCTTTCGGATGAGGACCAGTTTCCCCGTCTTCCACATCTTCGGAAACTGGCCCCGCTCCAAGCATGCGCTGAGGAACCCTCTCAGTCGGGGTTCGAGACCGTCTTCTCCCAGAGCTAGGACCCACGCGCGGCCTGGAATGCCGTCGGGTCCCGGGGCGGTGCTCTTCTTGGCTCTAAGCCTTCGCACCGCCAGCTCCAGTTCCACCCAAGTGACCTCGGGGACTTCGTCGTCAACTACCACACTGGGCGCCACAGGCGACCGAGGTGGCGGAGTCATCTGCGGCGGAACGTGTTCCGCTCGCGCCGGGAACAGGGACTCGACCACTTCACCGAGCAGAGCTGGCTGGAGAACCCGGGTCAAAGGCGGGGCCCGGGGGCGCAACTTTCCTCTTACCATAAGGTAAGGCCGCCCCCATGGGTCCCGCTCCAGCGTCTCCATGAGCTCCTTATAAGCCGCGGCTTCTCCTTTCAACATCTTCATGCTTTTCATCTCTGGTAAACAATGTTCCCAAATATATGAACTACTGTCATACTCAGTATCTTAAAATTTTGGAAGACGGTGACTCGAGAATTAATTTTGTCTGTTCCTTGGAAATATCTTTCTTAGAGTGAAATCAATTACCTGATTGAATCCCAAATTGACAATTGCTATTCATATCCAGGTAAAAAATGTCAAAGCTAATTTAAAGCTTATTTGATCAGGCTTGGTTGTCTCAATAAAGGATTATACTGGTGATGAAAAATTGTACGACCAATTTTAATTACCATAATATAAATACAGTTACGCCTCTTTCCCAATGGTGTAGGCAGAAATCACACATTTCCACCTGCTACGATCATGGTATACATCTTTCGCATCTTCAACTTAAATATTAGTTTTCATTTTTTTATACTATTTGGTTGGCAGACAAGCACAAGGCCCACCTAATGGAAAGTAGTTACCGTGGTTTATGGACGTGTGCAACACCAAGGGTTCGAGGGTATCTATCTATGCCGTCAGTGTAACAGACAAAGCAGAACAAGCTTTTGGTCTTCCCACTAATAGTAAAACAACTCTTTAGTGAGCTCTGGCTACCCTACACTGCTGGTTTGAGGTAGGTAATTTTGACATGTCCATTCTTTAAAATGCCTTCGATCTAATTGACATACGTGTGTCTAGGTTAACCCCTACTGGGCTGCCTAATACTCGCATCATAAATCAATTTCGTCATTTCGTCAGTCTTCTTAAGTTTACCCTATCCAAATGCGCAAACTATTACAAAAAAACCGGTCAAATTTATAATCATTTGTAACACAAAAAACTGTCTCGTGTGGATATTAAACCCTCAACACTACCTACCGTGACAGTTGGCAATATTACATCTTACAACACCAAACTATTTCCACAGTAATCGTACGAAGCCATAATCACACACACGTACTCGCCCAAGTGCAAAACTGTACCCACATACGTGCAGTAACATAACAGAACTAAATCATTCTGATGAGGAAACTTTGTTCGCCTTACGTCCCGAAACTCTTGGACACTCCCTGGAGACAATGCATGAAATATTGCTTCTTTTTGTTACACAAACACCTCTGCAATCATTTCGCCGAAGATCAATGAGGGTGATGGGGGGAAGCAAAACGTTTCCGTGATTTGTGGTGTAGGGATGAAAGACTACTGTCATTATCGGAGGAACGTCTTTTGTTTGTTCGCTGATTGGTACTCAAAGTGGTGGAAAAGAATGGGCAGTCAATGTCGGGACACGTAAATAAGTACCGATCTATTACAAACATAATTTTTGTGGAATAGTCATTTTCATTTTGTTAAGAAGGCAATTAAACTTGCTATGGACATTTTCTTACTTACATACATTTTCCGAAACCAGAGATTTTAGACTTTTATACTCGTAAGCTAAGTATGAGATTTTCTGAATGAAAATTTACAGCAGCAAAACTGAGTTTGAAATAAGTTAAAAAAGCGGGTCCGTTACTTAGTCAACATACATTAGCGGTAACTTAGAAATTAATGAGCCAGTCTTATCATCATGAGGGTTCAACTTCAAATCTTAGGCGTTACACTATCCATGAGAACTCGCTCCTAACGCAATATGCGCATTAAGCGTAGCTGGAAGGGTTAGAGAGAGTACTTGCGATTTTGGTTACTAATATCTAATATATAATAATCTTTCAAAAAATGTAATCATCTATAGCTCAGATTTTGAGACCTGTTACAAGATTTCTGAGATAAAGAATCAAGAATCAAAGAATCAATTTCATTTATTCAGTTTAGGCACATAAAGAGCACATATGAACGTCAAAATTTTACAATTATGTTAAGAAATAATATAAAATTATTAAATAATGTAAAAATAAACCATTGGAAAATGATTCATTCGCTGGTTCGATAAGTTAGTTCTACTGAAAAACAAGAAAATCAGAAAATCATATTAGAACTAGATTATCTCTTTTTTAAATTTGCTTAGTTAACAATTTATTTTAATAGTAAGAAACTTATATTGACCACACATTTGCATCATCAAGATACTCATCTACTTTATAGTAAGTAACCTTTATACATTAAAATTGTATTAACTTTAAAAGAAGCTCAATAACTTTTGCGAAAATTGAATATTACTCAAATAATAATAAATCCAATATCTAAGCGCACAGTTTTGCAAAAGTTGTTTTCTTTCTATTTAGTGAAGTCAAAAAAGTAATTTGATTACACTTGAAAGAAACAAAGCCAGTCTATCAGAATAAATAACATGTTTAACCAAAATTCAAAGCTCTCAATTTTCTTTTCATCGCTTCATATATGATAAAATCGATTTAGTTCAGGTTAAATAATATTTATGTGAAAATTTTAGTGAATAGCGTCGACCCGGGCTTATTAATTTACTGTATTATCGGTAAAGTATATATTTTCGTATTTTATAACAAAATTAATGTAGTTTTGAAATACTTTGCAAAGCTGTTTAGAAATGAATTTTGTTATTGACAAATTTTAATATGCCTTGTGTCAATCAATCAATCAACTAGCCCAACGCAGTCCACTGCTGGACTAGGCCTCTCCCAATGTTGGGAGGCTTTGGCCTACTGTTTCCCCGCTGGTCAGACGGGTTGGTACAGGGTTTTATTTCGAGTTTTCCTTCTCTCGCAGTGATATGGTTTGCGTATGTTTCCATTACTCACCTCTTACGACGACCTTCGGATGAGATGGGGTGGTGATACTTGTATTCTTTCTCCGTCACCACACGTATGCCTTGTATATTATTTTTCAATTTTTTATTATTTTTGCTTTTATTCCCATCACCATTCGAGGGCAAATCCGGGTTTAACCAATTTTAAAACCCTGGATCTGCTTTTTACTGCTCTATTCTATGAATTTCATTTATTTTGCTTTTATGGAAGTGATTGTACTCTGACCAGACTTTCTAAATCCAATAGGGAAGCCTTCAGCAAAGTCTTATTCGTTAATCAGTTGCATGCAGGCTTACAGGTGAAGTTGATTTGGATTCCAACAGTTTGGAGTGATCAATTTCGAAAAGGTAACTCAGAAGCTCTCAAAACCTTATGGTATGTGTAAATAAATGTTAGGTTCTGCCTGTCTCAGAGTGACAAAAGCGTGAGTATATTCTAAATTCTTTATTGCACAAAAATAGTAAAGAGATCATACACAAATAAATCACAACAAACATGTATTAAGGCGAGCTTAACTAAATACGAGTTCTGTCTCAGTAAACCTTTGAGTAGCAGAGAAGCAATGTATGTTTTGAGATTGACATGGTAATTCACATTAATAGTGTAAAATTAGCTCAGCGGTCGTCAGTACACCGTGATCATGTCGCTTGTAACAGCGCCGAAATATCGGTTACTCAGAAATAACAATAAACATAGTAAAAATACCTGCGAGTTTTACACTATTAAAGCAGACAAGCAGTTACAGTAACGAAGGGATGTGCAGTGTACGTTAAAAAAAGAAAAAAATATTTATGTTAAACCATGCAAACAAAATTCACTTAAATCACGACAATATAGATAAGTCCTTCACAGCGTAGTAATGTGATATTAATGTTCGTTTGCACACAAAATTCCTTTTTCATTTCCACCTTTTTCTTTTGCAATACTACGAATACAACACACAATTGTTGGTAGAAATCTTGGTGGAACATTAAAGCGCTGTAGTTATGTTGTTAGACATTGTCAACACCCGGTATACGTACCGGGTGTAGGTACTAATCATATGCGTAAGCCTTCATGCTAAGCATTGTAATTCTGCAAACTATTGGCCGCCGTAATTTGGCATAAATAAACCAAATATCACTGTTACTCATGCGAATAAAAGTATTAATACAAATATGGGCTGGTACACCAGTGGTCGATAGATATAGAAAAATTGAGATGGGGAAAAGAGGCAAATTTTGAACAGGTTCCATAGAATTTCCCGTCAACCGATACTCGTTTTCACATCGTTGCACTATATTCTTGCAGGGCCTTGTCCACAGGAGCACGCTCGCACGCATGTAAGCGCTCAATAAATCTAGTGTCTCGATTAACTAATTTGTTATGTAATAGACTCTAGAGGTCGATCGTGAGGAACAAAGAAATCAAATGCCTTGGTTTACCACCTTCCTGTTGACAGATTGTTCTGATATTTGGTACACACCCTTAGTTCGGACAGTAATACAATTTAAATCAATACAGCAGTTTGATTTGCTCTTAACACCTGTGTTTTAAAATAGTTTTAAGACTTTGTAGTCAAGATCGTTCTGACTCTGACTGTACCTAATTTGAACTTTAATAAAACTTAGATAATGTGTGAGCTACTGCTATGATATGCTGTGTACTGGTAGAGCGTTTGACCGTAGTCGTTTTTCTTTCACTAATTCTTGAAAAATATGTAGTATTTCTTTATACCGTTTAGTGGCAGAGTGGTTACCGTGGCCTATAGACGTGTGCAACACCAAGAGAGTGCTGCCTACCCTGTAAGAACCCTACAGAAGACAAAATAGGACAAGATTGATCTTCCCACTGAGAGCACAAAAACTCTTCAGTGATCTCTGGCTATTATGAGAGGTTATTATGGCCGCGGTATTCTGTAGGGTGAACTACTACTACCCCAGTCGGACTGCTCAATTGAGACAGGAATACCGTCGTATATATTCATGCATTTTCTACGAATTAGTGGGCTGTGGGGTGGTCGAAATTATTTCGGAGACTCTTTCCTCTGTCGCACCATTAAGGCCTGGAATTCATTACCAGCTCACGTGTTTCCTTCTTCCTACAGTCCCGGGTCCTTTAAGCGGGGCGTGAAAAAGCATATGATGAGGCCGTCAAGCTGAGTGTCACCATTATCACACGGTATGTGTAAGTAATGGTGACCCTCTTTTCTGGGACTTTGCCTTCAGCTTACCATCAGGCAAGGCGAAGTCCAATTGACGTGTCCTATATAAAAAAAAAAAAAAAAAAAGTTCCTATAAAATTATGTCAATTAATATGCAATTGATGGTTATACCTAGGCATAGTATAATTTATTGAACTCTGCAACAAGTTTATGGAATTTTTTGACAAATCTTGATATTCAGTTAATAAAGTTCAAATATTTTCTGTTTATCGCGCATCGATCACTACAACACAGGCCTAATGGCACTCTCGCCCTCGTTGGTATAATGTAATGTTTACGAGCACGTCGCACAGGCCCCGGTGCTTGGCACCGCGTCGCATATGTGGCTATCATTCGCCGAATATCAAATCGCTCCTATAAAAAGATTTCTCCTCGTAACCCGTTTCAAGGGGCCTGCCCACTTTACAACTGATTTACGTAATGTGGGCGCCAAGTGAATTACTGTTCGGTACTCAGTTGAACACTGATTGATTGTACAGTTTTTGTTTTAACGTCTGGTGGTGGGTTAGTTTGGTGTTTAAAGGGTATAAGAATGTGAAATTTGGGATTTATATAGTGTTATAGATTTCCTTGGAGCTTAGACATTGTGGTTTAAAATTAAATATAAAGAGTACGCACTTGCACTTTTCCCACAATATTTAATTTCTTGACATTGATACTACAGTATTGGTTTTGTAGTAATTACAAGTCATTAAAGGTTTTTTTTTTTATACCACTTAGTTGGCAGACAAGCACACGGCCCACCTGATGGGAAGCGGTTACCGTGGCCTATGGACGTATACAACCACCAGGGGTGTCACACTCGCGCTGCCGACCATGAAGAAACCTTCTGATGCCCCTCTTGAAGAACCCCATATTGTAGGCGCTTGGGAAAACCGCAGCAGGGAGGTCATTCCACAGCTTGAGTGTGCGTGGGATGAAGTTTCTTTCATACCGCACAGTGCGCACCGTCTCAGGTCGCAATGTGTGGGGATGAATTCCCTGCCTATGGCGAGAGGTGCGATGATAGAATGTAGCTACGGGCATCATGTCAAACAATTCATCTGAGCACAAACCATTGTATAGGCGGTAGAACACACACAGTGAGGCAAAATCCCTCCTAAGGCTAAGAGGTTCCACTCTACCTGTGAGTATGGGATTGTCAACCAGCCTCAATGCCCGTCTTTGCAACGAGTCGAAGGGGTCAAGCTGGTATGCAGGTGCTCCAGCAAAAAGGTGACAGCAGTACTCCATGTGAGGCCGGACTTGTGCTTTATAAAGAAGGAGTTGCTGCCCCGCAGTGAAATCCTGCTTCGCCCTGTTGAGCACTCCGAGCTTTCTTGATGCTAACTTAACCTTGTCCTGCAAATGACTTCGGTATTGGACGTCACTGGAGATATCGACACCAAGGATCAGGTAAGCGGTGTGCCCAGGAATTGCGGCGCTACAATGAATGGGGTTTTCTTAGCGGTGAATACACATACTTGTGTCTTAGTGAGGTTGAATTGGACTAGGTTTAGTCGTCCCCAATCGGATACTCCAGAGAGAGTAGTCTCGATTTCAGACACAAGTTGTTCGCGACTCTTCTCCTCCTTGGACTGAGGGATATTTGCACGGCCCGTGTAACACGTGTCCCCGGTACTGTCGTCCGCATAACAATGAATGGAGCCATCAGACAGCATGTCATTGATATGCAGCAGAAACAGCGTCGGAGATAACACGGAGCCTTGTGGGACACCAGCGTTTATGTTCATGCGGTCCGAGCAGCTGCCGTCGACGACGGCTTGGATGCTTCTGTTGGACAAAAAGCTGGAGATCCAGTCGCACAATCCCTCGGGGAGTCCATAATATGGCAACTTCGTAAGAAGACCTTTGTGCTAGACCCGATCGAAGGCCTTCGCTATATCGAGGCTGACCGCTAGTGCCTCACCGCGACTCTCGATGGCTTGCGCCCACCGGTTTGTGAGATACACAAGAAGGTCACCAGTAGAGCGACGGTGGCGAAAACCGTACTGTCGGTCGCTCAGTTCATCGTTTCCTTCAAGGTACCTCAGGAGCTGTGTATTAATAACACGCTCCATAACCTTCGAGAGAAGGGAGGTTATAGCGATAGGCCTGTAATTGGTCGGATCTGTCCTGTGACCTTTCTTTGGTACAGGGTGCACGAATGCAGTCTTCCACGAGGCCGGGACCTGCCTCGCGGAGTATGAGAGTGCTAAAAGGCGTGTAAGTACAGGGCACAGCTCGGGGGCACAGTGCTTAAGCACCATCGCCGGTATACCGTCCGGCCCACTCGACTTCCGAACATCTAGGGACTTAAGCTCGCGCCGGACCACCCGTTGTGTGATTTTAATTTCGGTCATCGAAGCACCACAGCTGGGGATGATGGGTGGTTCGGCGTTCCCGTCGTTCATAGTCGAGTTTGACGCAAAGAGATTACCCAAAAGATCGGCCTTCTCCTTAGCGCCATGGGCCAGACTACCGTCGGATTTTTGCAGCGGCAGAAGGCAAGACTGGCAGAAGTTTCCCTCGGCAGCTTTAGCGAGCGACCAAAATACACGACAGCCAGATGGGTAGCGCGCAAGCCGCTCGCCAATTCTGCCGATGAACTCAAACTTTGCTCCAGACGTTGCCTTTTTACTGGACCTTGAAGCAGCATTCAACTTCCGCTTCACTTCAGCGATGTTCGGATCCTTATTGGCAAGAGCCGTGGTCCAAGCCTTGTATGCAGATTGCTTGCGGTCTCTAGCTTCCCTGCAAGGCCTATTAAACCACGGGCGTTTGCTCGCTCCTGTCGCGAACCAGCGGTTGGGGATGTAACATTCCATACTCACTAGAATCGCGTCGGCGACTGCTGTTGCACAGGAGCTTGGACCATTAGAAGTGAAGCAAAGCTGCCTCCACGGGTACGACGCGAAGAATTCTCGCAGTCCGTCCCAGTCTGCCGGCTTGTAGTGCCACACGTGCCGCCAATGAGGTGGCCGCGGTGGTTCAGGCCGCGCGAGTGTCACTTGAGAAACCGGTCAGGGTCAATAATTAAATACTATGAAAAAATACAAGTACGTATTTAATTTGTGTAAAAAAGAAGAGTCAAAGAATCAAAGGATCACTTTCATTTATTCAGTTTAGGCACATAAAGAGCACATATGAACGTCGAAATTTTGAAGATAGAAAAATTAAAAAAAAAATGAAATACTTAATGTAAATAATCCATTGGAAAATGATTATTTATAATGTACGTTAGTTCTACTAGGACGATACCAGCAAGAAACTCAGAGAACTATATTATAACTACATTTTTTTTATTCAGTAGTGTTGACTTAGGTTGACCACGCATTTCCATCATCAAAATCAAGTTCCACCAAGTGCCATTGGTATAAATAATTTAAATTTTTGTTTTTTGAATTTATACAAAAAGACATTTTGTTTATTTATATAGACAAGCATAATGGTAACAACGAAAATAAATACCTATATATTGTTTCAGGCCTTTCCAGGCTAAGTTTTCAAAGGCTGATCTAGCGTAGGTATGTGCGTCACTCACCTTGGTAGTGAGGTTTGGTACCAGCATTAGTTCTAATATTTCTAAAGTTCGCGATAAATTCTGATACAATCCGCATTTTTTCAAGCTACCAGTCCTCGGTATGCCAGCTCGATCGTATAGCAGAATTGTCGATTTTCTGTATGAGCATAACAGTGAATTGCATTTGAGTTATTTGCATTTCGCACATTAATGCAAACTGGTTAGCAACGTATAATGTACGCTGTTATGTAGATGGAATAACACTGATTGATGGTAGAATACATGGCTAAAAAGGCTAGAATAATTGGGGAGCATAACTAAGTCCTGAATCACATTTCTCTTAGCAACTCTAACAATTTTAGTATTAAAGCAATCTGGATATTTATCATGTTGAATTGTTCGTGATCATGGTGCTTGCAACAATTCCGAAATATCGGAAACTCAAAACAATACAACATGGTAAATATCTCTATGGTGAGCGACCATGATAGTTTAAATATCTAATGATTTTATGACATAACATAAACTCTCATAAACTTACGCCTATATCCCCGAAGGGGTAGGCAGAGGTGCAAGCACCCACATTTCACCAGTTTATGTTAAGGTCCCAATGTAATAGGTGGCGAACCTGGTGTGGTGTATGTGTGGTAGTGTGGCATGGTAAAACCTGGGATCGAACCGCCTTATCGACGACCTCGTCTAAGCAGTCCATTACCCATACCACTAGGCTACCGCCTTCTTTGTGGAGAAGAGTAAATTGTGCTGAGGATCATCAGATTGATACAATTTAAAGGTGCCCTTCTTACCGAGTGGTGATGAAAAAATAATACCAGTATAATCAACACTGCGAGAGAATGCAACCTCGAAATAAAACCCTATACCAACCCGTCTGGACAACGTAACGTAGTAGGTCAAAACCTCCCAACATTGGGTGAAACCAATGTTCAATAGTGAACTGCGATACTCTAACAGATTGAAAGTTACACTGATAAGCAGCGATTCTACGGCTATCAATGTTACATTTCATGGATTATTCAAGTGACTACATCAGGGTACAGCGACTTCAATAACGTCTAAAAGGTGACACCCGTGGTGTCTTAGCTAATCGTAGATTTTGATTACCTTAGTAGTATATCCTTATCTCAATTTTGAACTAGAGAAAAATATAGGAGACATTGTTATTGTTCATTGTTCTTTTACTAAACAAAGTTATGACATTGAACATGAAAACTACAGCCTGAATGAGAGACCGAGCCGAAGAAAAACCTTGTTTACAACTTTTTTGGCTCATTATATACACATTTGGTTCCAACAACTTCAATGACAAAATTATACTACAATCGTTAGGGTCGTATTCGATATTATTAGAACAAAAGCACCTTGAGAGATTGAGTACTATGTGTAATAATAAACTTGTCTTGTTTTAAATAAAGGTATGGTTCCGAACTCTGCAGCACGCAGCAGTGCTGCACAGCAGAATTTCATTATGTAAAGTAGCAATTTCATTCTGAACAATGTTATCAGGATTTTATTCTGCTGTGGTGAGGAAATAAGCGAATTATTCTTATCACTTATTTTTATTAAAATAATTATACAACTTATAAATTATATTTTCAAACACAATATGTACTTGAAAATATAATTTATAAGTTGTAAAATGTATAAGTTGTTAAAAACATTTATTTAAAAATATTAAAAATAGTGCTCCACCGGTATCGGGTACAGGGACCAAACTACCGGTGGTTAGGGCTCCAGATAAAGGAACTTCCGCACGATGTGCGCCGTATCGACAAGCGCAGTTTTCTGCATCTGGCATTTGACCCGAGCCTCTTTAGGTGTCGAGGATCTTTGCTATAAGTCCGTTGACTGACACGACTATCTGTACAATGATTGCTGAGTCAACATTCCACATGTCGACAATCTCGTGGGCCAAGGTACTTAACCTGTTTATCTTTCTCAGCTTTCACGAGATTATTAATTATGTACAAACATTACCTTCTTGTGTATCTCACAAACCGGTGGGAGCGGGCCATCGAGAGTCGGGGTGAGGCACTAGCGGTCAGCCTCGATATAGCGAAGGCCCTCGATCGGGTCTGGCACAAAGGTCTTCTTGCGAAGTTGCCATATTATGGACTCCCCGAGGGACTGTGCGAATGGATCTCCAGCTTTTTGTCCAACAGAAGCATCCAAGCCGTCGTCGACGGCAGCTGCTCGGACCGCATGAACATAAACGCTGGTGTCCCACAAGGCTCCGTGTTGCCTCCGACGCTGTTTCTGCTGCATATCAATGACATGCTGTCTGATGGCTCCATTCATTGTTATGCGGACGACAGTACCGGAGACACGTGTTACACGGGCCGTGCAAATATCCCTCAGTCCGAGGTGGAGAAGAGTCGCGAACAACTTGTGTCTGAAATTGAGACTACTCTCTCTGGAGTATCCGATTGGGGACGACTAAACCTAGTCCAATTCAACCCCACTAAGACACAAGTATGTGTATTCACCGCTAAGAAAACCCCATTCATTGTGGCGCCGCAATTCCTGGGCACACCGCTTACCATCTCCTCGAGTATCGGGATCCTTGGTGTCGATATCTCCAGCGACGTCCAATACCGAAGTCATTTGCAGGACAAGGTTAAGTTGGCATCAAGAAAACTCGGAGTGCTCAACAGGGCGAAGCAGTACTTCACTGCGGGGCAGCAACTCCTTCTTTATAAAGCACAGGTCCGGCCTCACATGGAGTACTGCTGTCATCTTTTTGCTGGAGCACCTGCATACCAGCTTGACCCCTTCGACTCAGTGCAAAGCCGGGCATTGAGGCTGGTTGACAATCCCATACTCACAGGTAGTGTGGATCCTCTTAGCCTTAGGAGGGATTTTGCCTCACTGTGTGTGTTCTACCGCTATAATGGTTTGTGCTCAGATGAATTGCTTGACATGATGCCCGTAGCTACATTCTATCATCGCACCTCTCGCCATAGGCAGGGAATTCATCCTCACACATTGCGACCTGAGACGGTGCGCACTATGCGGCATGAAAGAAACTTCATCCCACGCACACTCAAGCTGTGGAATGACCTCCCTGCTACGGTTTTTCCAAGCGCCTACAATATGGGGTTCTTCAAGAGGGGCATCAGAAGGTTTCTTCATGGTCGGCAGCGCGAGTGTGACACCCCTGGTGTTGCATACGTCCATAGGCCACGGTAACCGCTTCCCATCAGGTGGGCCGTGTGCTTGTCTGCCAACTAAGTGGTATAAAAAAAAAATTATAAAATATATCGTTTCAAGTTACTCATTACAATTATTTTTTATAATCAAATCAGACGTGTACTACATCTTTAAATCGGAATCTAATTATCATATTACATATCAATGATCAGTCGCAGTTGTCTGTTACTCAAAAGTTATAGAATTGCTGCAGCGAGTATTATATTGGAAATGTCAAACAAGATCAAACGGAGTAATCTAATCCAGATCTCAATAACGCAAACTTAATCAAAGATCTTTCAAAAGATCAACTGTTGCCCTTCAAAGCCCCTCACAGCTAAGTTAAAGTAATTCTTAGATTATTATTGAAATATTGTTTTTCAATGTTACGCCATCTTTGCAAGGTCCATATACAGAGAGGTCATAGTAAATTAACGTAATAAATTACTTTTAATATGATTCTCTATCTAGACAGCCCCTTTATTATGTGCGATAAAATCCCCGCGGATACCCCTCTGCCGGAGCCGGTGGGAGTGGTTGAAAGGCACTCCGGCTGACCCAGGGCCATCTCTATCGATCTGGCCCTCTTCGGATCTAGACAGTCCCTGTGGCTAGACGGTATCGATTGCAACGCAGAGGACGCGTCTTTGAGTCCCGCTCAATACAAATATTTGTATTCATGAACATGGTTATTTGCATTGGTCTGGGTATTTCCGTGCCCCAGGGAGTACGTTAAACCGCCGGTACCGGATATCATACGAACATCTATGACAACCGTTACGGTTAGTTGGGGCCCTAAAATTCCAATAACTGATCTAATTGTAATAGTTCGATATCGTCAATAGATGGCTGAGTAGGTAGTTTCTCCACGGAAAATATTGAAATTCAATCGTGACGCAGTTAGACTGGAAAAAACGAATCCTGAACTCTGAGGTGAAAGGTTCAGTTTAGGATCTATACTAGGACTCTATCTAAAATAATGAAGTTGAACTAAAAATAATTTTCAAAGTTCAAATCATGGCTCAAATGTATCAGCTATTTCACGAGTGTTTCTTAAACAAATATTGATCTAGCTTTACTTTGTTTACGCTAATATGATTGTCTGAGTACTCTGTCTGGCAGCGCTTATAACATTAAACGAGTATTTTCAATTAACTATACCTACTCATAACTGAGACATTTATGTGAATAAAGAGCTGCTTTTACTATTTAAGTTATTAATTCTACATGTAATAACATCAATGAAAACAAGTCACTGTTTCATCAAATAAACGAGCGTCTTTAGCGACTTTTTATTTTGTAGAGGTTTTTTCTTTTTAAATATTCGAATATTAAAATTTAGTAAAATCTCGATGACTTCTTTATCATCGCAGTGTTAGCAGTTTGAAGTCCAGGTTTTGCTATCCTATTCTTTCTCCTGAGTTGACTCCTATTGTTTTTTACAGGACTGATTACTGTCTAATTTTTAACACGGACGCAACCCTCGTGTGCAGGTTTGAAAACAAGTTTGGCTCGACTTTTTGGTGGATATCCGCATAGTCATGGCAGATGATGCCCTTTTCGATGTTTATTGTGATTTATCATACGTAAAAAAAAAAGTAACTCAAACAACTTATTTATTTATTTAAACTTCATGCACACATGTACACAGGCGGACGTAATGCCACAGGCATTCTTTACCAGTCAACCCAATAGGTGGTGCAGAGAATAACAAGGTAGGTGCATTGTGAAAGGTAACTAGGTAAAATATATATTAATATATAAATAAAATATACATGCACATAATAATATCTAACCATACATTTATAAATATAATTACAATGAAGTTTCTTCCAATTTATCCAGCATGAGCATCCGAACTCCCATTATAAATGTGTAACGGCTTGTGGCCCAATCTCAATTAGTTTTAAATATTTTTATTTCAATATAAACAGGCGATGTATAAAGTTATTAAAAATTACGTCAATATATTTTAGCTTGTTAAGTTATATCTATTCGTATATCATTCATCAATATTGATCAATATTAGTAATAGTAAGTTTGTACATGAGCACAAAGCACACAATAGTGGTTGTATGTATTCAATTATAACTGATGTATTGACAGAGGTTTCCTGACCTATATAGCACGAGACTCTGATTGGTTTTAGAGTTATTTGCACTAGTCGCAACTATATTAACCTTACACGATTACCTTTTCAATATATACCCTCCAGAACAATGACCCAATTATACAGTAGTGACGTAATGAAACGAATAAATTCACCGACGCTGATAGTGCCCGGATGTAATACGATCGTGGATTTCGTTTCGATTTGGTTTGGTTTGACTTTGAAATTGAGTTCAATTATAACACTCCCTGAATAAAATTACTAGTGGAATTTTTATCATTAGGAGGTTTTATCAACTTTATCATTAAATTTGTTTAGCTAATGGTGTACAAAGTGTGTATATTTATGGTCCTTCGAGCTGGATTTGTAAATCATATAGATTCCGTATTTAGTCCATTATTGTGACACAACACATTTTAGATTAACCATTAGTAAATGTGTCCGTGGAATATAATGTCAAAAGTCCTTCAAGCCGGATATTTATTGAAATCAGAATCCTTTCTTTGTTCTCATACTACATTTATTTCAACACCTTGAACTCCACAATGGCTCCACTAATTTTGTTATCAAAATTATTTTTAAGGGGATACGGAATTTCATCACCATATAAAGTGCCTATTAAGCATAGATATTAAAGAGATTATCTATAAGCCAGCGTATATCGTATGAAAATGCAGTGTTACCCTATAATTAATTCAAACTCCCAATGCCGGTACAAAGCCTCAGATGGGTTTACGCTATGTTTCTAAAGCTATTAAAATCTTCTTTGTACCTGTATATAGTCATGTTTACACTTGTACATATTATCAATATATTTGTACATATATATAGAAATTATGTGCTCTAGTTAGCTGGTACAGTCAGCATCAGATTGTGAGAAATGTGCATGTAGAAGTTAATGATGTGATGATTGTTTAGATATTATTAGTCACTTTTAGTGTATAGAACTTATTGACATATCGACTGTTCTTAAGTATTTGGTCACTTTGTATGCTTCGATGTATCTGATGGCGACTGTACACACAAAGTCATTGTGAATTCAACCGTGATTGCATATGCTACTCAGTCGGTAGATTTAAAATGGGAGAAGTTTAATAATATCAATATCTGAATAAAGATATTCAGTTGGACAATCTTTATTTTAATCTACATAATTCAGTAGACTATTCTTTAGAGAATAGTCCTTTATTCTTATAATCATATCTTTCCCAATTCAAAACTTATCATCTTCATCAGATTATTTTACGTCCATGGTCTAGTTGCCAATTCGTTTATTACTGCTTGAACTTGATTCTTACAGAGTCACTGCCAGACTTTTTTTTTTTTTTTTACGTGCGCAAAATCCCCACGGATACCTCCCCACCGGAGCCGGCGAAGGAGGTTATGTCGGACTCGAACCGACTAAAACGCACGCCGCCTGTGGGTCGCTTTGGTTGCCGATGGTGAGGTTGACAGGCATATCCCTCGCACCCCGGCCGACTCAGGGCCATCTCTCACGATCTGGCCCTCTTCTCGGGTGTGGGGACTACAGAGTCCCCAACTCGTCCCCGGAAACGGGGAGGCGCGCCACGCGCGCCACCGCCGCGGCCTGCTTCTGCCAGGGTGACAGGCGGCTCCACCTGTCACCCCCAGGCCGGCGCTCATGGGGGGCGGAGGTCGTTCATCGACCTCCAACGCCCGAGTTGCCTTCGTACGCGGGCAGCTTGGCTTGCGATCCTTCGTCGCTCCCGCTGCCGCTCCCGCCCCGCCTCCTCCTTCACGAGCATTACTTGCTCGCAGAAGGAGGCGCCGGCCGCCCACGCATCCGCGCAGCGGACCATCGCCGCGAGCAAGGTGGAGAGCGTGAGAACTCTCACTCCCAGGGCCGCCACAAGCTCCCGCCTCGGCGTCTCCCACGCCGGACACTCGGTGAGCGTGTGCGGACCTGAGTCCTCGCTCGCGTCGCAGTGATGGCACTCGGACGTTGGCTCTTTCTCCATCCGACGCAGATACTTTCCGAAGCACCCGTGCTCGGTGATCATCTGCGTCAGACGGTACGAGAGGCTGCCGTGTGGCCTCTCTAGCCACTCCCCCATGATGGGTCTTACCGCCGCTACTACGGTGCGCCCTGCGCCTGGTCGCCCAAGTCGTAGCTCCCATTCCGCCACCATTTCCCTGTGGAGCCGGGATCTCACGGCCCGAATTTCTTCGGGCTCGGGATCGTGACCCCGCTCCCGCGCCGCCTTTCGGAACCGGTATAGCGCCGAAAGGGATCTCGCTTCCAGGATCCATGGTGGCAATCCGGCGAGGAGACTCGCCGCGTTGAAGGATATCGTGCGGTACCCCCTTATGATGCGGCACGCCAACTTCTGCTGCGGACGCTGCAGCAGGGGCATATGCAGATCATTCAGGGTGTCCGCCCACACGGGACACCCGTACAGGGCCATGGACCACACGACACCCGCGTAGAGTCTCCTGCAGGAGTCCTCCGGGCCCCTCAGGTTAGGCAGTAGCCGCGCCAGAGCGTTGGCTGTGCCCACCAACTTGGGGCCTAGACTTCGGAAGTGCTTCCCGAAGTCCCACCGGCCGTCGAGCACGAGCCCCAGATATTTCATCTGGGGCTTGATGCCGATGAGAGTGCCTCCCACTGTGAGACTGGAACCAGGTGGTGGCGTGCGCCGAGGTCCATGAAAGAACATGGCCTCGGATTTATGCAAAGCCACCTCAAGGCCCAGCCGCCGGATCCGTTCCACGACTCGAGCAACCGCGGTCGTGGCCCTCAGAATCGCTTCGCGGTATGTAGCCCCGCTCGCCGTCACTAGCGTGTCGTCCGCATAGCACGTGACGGCGGCGCCGTCCGCAAGCTCACCGCGAAGCACCCAGTCGTATCCAATGTTCCACAGTAGCGGCCCAAGAACCGATCCCTGTGGAACACCGCACGACATCTCACGCCGACCGACGCCGGTCGCACTTGGGTAGATGACGGCTCTCTCCGTCAGGTACGCCCCGACTATGCGGCGGAGGTAGAGAGGCACACCGTGGTACACGAGTGCCTCCCTGATGCAACTCCAGGGCAAGGTGTTGAACGCGTTGGAGATGTCCAAGGACACCGCCAACGTCACCTCACCCCGGGCGACTGCCTCCTCCGCCAAAGTCCTCACGCGCATGATGGCATCCACGGTGGACCGCCACCGGCGGAAGCCATAATGGGCATCCGCCAAGTCCGGCCCCCTACCAGAGAGGTGCTCGATGAGGCGCTTTGCAATAACTCTTTCAAAGAGCTTGCCCACCTCGTCGAGCAACACAATGGGCCGGTAGCCGGACGGTTCGTCCGCCGGGCGACCCTCCTTTCGGATGAGGACCAGTTTCCCCGTCTTCCACATCTTCGGAAACTGGCCCCGCTCCAAGCATGCGCTGAGGAACCCTCTCAGTCGGGGTTCAAGACCGTCTTCTCCCAGAGCTAGGACCCACGCGCGGCCTGGAATGCCGTCGGGTCCCGGGGCGGTGCTCTTCTTGGCTCTGAGCCTTCGCACCGCCAGCTTCAGTTCTACCCAAGTGACCTCGGGGACTTCGTCGTCAACTACCACACTGGGCGCCATAGGCGACCGAGGTGGCGGAGTCATCTGCGGCGGAACGTGTTCCGCTCGCGTCGGGAACAGGGACTCAACCACTCCACCGAGCAGAGCTGGCTGGAGAACCTGGGTCAACGGCGGGGCCCGGGGGCGCAGCTTTCCTCTTACCATAAGGTAAGGCCGCCCCCATGGGTCCCGCTCCAGCGTCTCTATGAGCTCCTTATAAGCCGCGGCTTTCACCCGCTTAATCTCCGCTCGGAGGGCATCTCTGGCCTCCCTGTATCCCACATGAAGCTCCGTCACTCGGGGCTACGTATCTGCGGTTCGGCTACGCCTCCTACGGAGTCTGGTCCACTGGCGGTGCGCGATCACGCAGGCTTGCCGTAGCCTCGCGATCTCCGCAGACCACCAGTAGACCCGACGCCTCGGACTATAGGGTGGAGCCCTAGGCATACCCGCATCGCAGACACGAGTCATGGCCTCCCGGAACCACACCGCCTCATCGTCGATATCGACAGGCCTGTCCGGCGCAATGGCCCAGGCCTGTACGATGGAGTCACTGCCAGACTGGGATAAACCGAATAATTCTTGACTAGGTATATTGCAAACACAATAAAATAGAAAACAGCCAAATTTGTTGATCTATTCTCAAGAAAAGCATTTACAAAATTCACGGCATTTGATTTTTATTTCTTTGGGTAAAGATATATCCCACATATTATAAAAGTATATTTGGCAATTTCTAATGAGAGAACATAAATAAGGTGTCGCTTTTTATGTATTTTTGTCAATTTCAATGACAGATAGTGAATACCTATTCTCTCGCGCTATTGTTTGAAATGAATCACTTGGATGAATCGTCGTTCCCCTGCCATAAATTTGCACTTATTTTTGCGCGCGATCGTAAGGTCTTAGACTCATTTCCAGATTTAGGTAGGTACATCTGCTATTGAATTATATCATAGGAAATGTTCAGTACCGGGAATTCATGTGCTAGTAAAACAGCTGTAGGTTTGCCTCTACACAACAGCTAAGAAACAATGATAATTAAAGATATTTGATGTCTTGTTTCAATAAAGTGAGTTATATGAAGAGAAGATCGATATTGAAGTTGCTTAACAGTTTATATCTACAAATGAGGCGGTAGATGGAGCTGGCTGCAAGCTATAAGCTTCGTTTTTACGAATTCACACCTGGATGAAGCTGAGCTCGAGTTGCTAATTCTGTATTTACAGCGAGTAGAAAATCATACAAATAGAAACTAATAGCATAACTCTGTGATATTCTAAACTAGTCGTGAAATTAGTTTAGGTACCCTCCCTGCTACAGAATATAAAGTAAAGAAGATGTGGAGCCAAAGTAGACAACTTGATCCCAATTTACGAAACGCACGAAAAACATCGCCAAAAGACGCGTAGTTAGTGAAACTTTCTTAAAGGAAAGTTCACAATATCGGATTTTCGTGACTTTGACTAACTATTTACTGAATTTTAGAGACAAAAGCAGGCTTTTTCGTTTTGACTAAATTATAAACTTCAATTTTAGGATCAGATTCAGCTTCATTATTTTAAGATTACGAAATCATCTAATTTTATCAATAGTCTAATCTACTTCAAAATGTAATTTAATATTAATTTTCATCTTAAAAATCATTTCATATTTGAGTTTATGTTTCACGATTGTAATGTGTTTATTTTCGTCCTCTGATGCAGTGAGACTGAATATTTGTACATTGTGATCGTGTCAACCTTACTTCCATTTCTCAAAATAGTTAACATGTATCTTATAGTATTTATTGACATTTCACAGTCTCCGTGGAGTGGCGGTAGTGAACATGGCCGTTACGCTGGGTGCAAATATTTGTATGCAATAATAAAGGTACTTGCATCGGTCTGGTCGTGCCTCAGAGAGCACGTTAAGCCTTCGGTCCCGGTTGCCATACCGACATCTATGGCAGTTGTTACAAGTAGTTGGAGCCCTAAGAAGTCCCCTTGGTGTGGAGGAGAGATGGTAGTTATACAAGGAGGTAGGACATGGCGGTATTTCCGTCCAATTGAGCAGTCTGTCTGGGGAAGTACTTCCACCCTACAGAATACCGCAGCCATAATAACTTCGTGTTGTGTTCCCAGCGGTGAGTAGGGTAGCCAGAGCTCACTGGAGAGTTTGTGCTGTCAGTGGAAGACTAAAAGCTTGTCCTGCTTTGTCCTCTACACTGATGGCACAGATACTCTGTGCTTACAGGGTCGGCAGCGCGAGTGTGACTCCTCTGGTATTACACGCGTCCATATGCCACGGCAACCACTTTCCATCAGGTGGGCCGTGTGCTTGTCTGCCACCTAAGTGGTATGAAAAAAATAGTCGCTTCACAGAAAATGTCGATGTTTAGCCTAATCCGCAGTTAGAGTGGTAAAGCGGACCCCAGACTCCGAGGTGTAACCTTCGGATGCGACTGGGGTTAAAGCTAAGAGGAAGAAGAGTATTTAAGACTCTTATATATCTGAGAATAATGATGATGACCTAAAGTAGTAAGTTTGAGTACTTTAATTATTTCAGGTACAGGATAGGCAAAATACGGATTAATATTTCGTGTATTCATCTACGAGTAAAGTGACCTTGCCGCTGGGTGTACAAAAAGTCTTCGTGGTCTACTACACAATACTAGAAGATATACTTAGATCCCAATAAGACTTCGGGAGGTAGGACACAGCAGTATTTCCGCCCAATTGAGCAGTCTGACTGGGGAAGTACCTCCACCCTACAGAATACCGCGGTTATAATAACTTCGTGTTGTGTTCCCAGCGGTGAGTAGGGTAGCCAGAGCACACTGGAGAGTTTGTGCTGTCAGTGGAAGACTAAAAGCTTGTCCTGCTTTGTCATCTACTGACAGCACAGAAACTCTATACTTACTGGGTTGGCAGCGCGACTGTGACTCCTCTGGTGTTACAAATGTCCATAGGCCACGGTAACCACTTTCTATCAGGTGGGCCGTGTGCTTGTCTGCCACCTAAGTGGTATAAAAAAAAAGACAGAAAACACTTCAAATGGAATAAAAGTCTAGGCTTAGCAGACAGATTAAACTTGACTACGAAATAGAGATTAAAAATATTGTGAGTCAACATTCATACCACCTTCACGGCTTAAAGATTCTTGATTTCACTGTAATTTTACTGTATATTGTGAATTTAAAATACTTGTACTATTCTATAATATTATGTAATGATGAATGTTATTGTAGGGTTATTTCAATTTATTACTCAATAAGTGAAGTTGAGCGCAGAAATTGGAGTTTATTTGCTTTGATGTTCAGAATAATGTATTATTCAATAACTTAGAAAGTATATTAAGTAATTCGCTTCGTTCGTTCTATTTTAATGATTTGAATTTGTAATGATTTTGCGATTTGAATATATCGTTTTACAAGATTGGAGGATTTTTTTACCAATAATAATAAATGGGGCCTTGCAAAGAGTCAAAAATAAAACGGAACACTCTGAATGGCTATAATATATTACTGTTTGCATCTAACACATCGAAGTCCACTGCTGGACATAGACCTCTACCAATGATCTAAGAATACATGTAACGTAATGAAATTTGTTGACAATAAAAGAATCAAAGAATCAAAGAATCAATTTCATTTATTCAGTTTAGGCACATAAAGAGCACATATGAATGTCAAAATTTTACAATTATGTCAAGAAATAATATAAAAATATTAAATAATGTAAAAATAAACCATTGGAAAACGATTATTTCGCTGGTTCGGTAGATTATTTCTACTGAGAAGATACCAGCAAGAAACTCAGCGAACTACATTAGAACTAGATTATTTTTCTTTTTTAAATTTGTTTTGGTTTACAATTTATTTTGTGCGAGCAAGCAAGAGACTTATATTAATCAAGTCCTGAGGAATTTTATGAAATATTTTTATGCAGCTGCCTACAAATGAATCACCAAAAACACACAAAACTCGATAATAAGCACGATGCATTGGATGGTAAGATTTCTATAGGTTTAGTGGCACTCATTCATAGAAATTCTGCCAATATTCTACCTATTCCTAAAAGTTAAACAATTTCATAATAAGTTTTTTTTTATTACTGAGGACACGGCTTCTTTCTCTAAAGATTAAAGAATCTTCTTCTGAAGATTAAATTACTAATATTCCCTTCTAATACATCTAGCTAAAATGCTTGTGTTAGAAGTGGGTTCACATCGGTAGAATTCGACCTCGGGATATTACGATCGTAAGGCCGACTCTTTAACCACTAAGCTATCGAAGAGTAGCATGTTACAATGGTGGCACTCGGCTTAACAGCTATCTCCTTTACTATGTAGTGTTGCGGGTCACTATAGAATCATACTTGAAATACTTAACGCGATAGTATAGGTACACAAGACAAAAACGATAGCCTGTCTAGTGATATAAGTATTATACAGATCGTTATATTGATTTTGGCAAGCAGAAAAAGTCACCACTATGTTCTACATAAATGTGTGTGTAACAAAACTCGTTTCCTCACTCACACACACATATATACACTCGCAAATTACAATTGATTCAAAACCATTCGTATTTATTTATCATCAGTTACACTTTCTTTAGTAATAACAATAACTCATAAAATTCTTATTACTGGTATATGAACGTAGTTTTTGTTTAGTTCTTGTAAGTCTCCGTGACCCCAGGGTTTACAGCTTCGCTTTTTAAGTGTTAAAATCGTGCAAAGTTTTGAGTTCGAAGCCCAGTCAAATTTTACTTTTTGAACTTTTAAATATTTGTATATCTTCATGTTAATTACTTTCCTATTAAGAGAATGTTGAGGTAACATCACAAAAGTATCTTGATATTTTAGTTATTTATTTATAGCAACTTAAATCAGTAGTATTTTTATTATTACTGAGCGAGTATTGTTGCACACACATTGCATTAATGTTTCTCGTATTGGAATTTATGCTACCCTCATTCTCATATATAAATAACATGATAATTTTATTTTTAACTGTCAACAATTGGATGCCTTGTGCTTTCCACACGGTTAATTAACAACTTAAACGTTCTTTAATATCACAAACAAAATAAAGAACAAAAACAAAACTATTTATTAACGTAAAACGACTACATCAATATAGTAGCGGTTCGAACTCGCTACCTTCGAAATGTCTTTACGCCTGTAATACCACTCAACTACGTGAGCCTGTGCTAAAATGCTGAAATTTACTTTCTCATTCGATGGCAGGCAAATCAGTCACACATATTCAAACGTTCACGATTCACGAATATTCACGATCATGCGCACTGGCACACATAAACGTATTACACTAATACGCCTTTAACGATGACGCACACATGTGACTTCAAAGCAATGAGTTATTGTTGTGTGAACACACACATATATGTAAAACATACGGGTGCTTCCACTTGACCCAGATCATAAATACATTTTATTAGATAGATAGGCTATCTTTTTTGTCTTGTGTACATACATATCTTTGATTTGCCTGACGTTTCGACCAGGTTACACCGGCCGTGGTCACCGGCTGACTGGCTCAGCGGTGCACGCCCACCTTCTTCGACGCGATAGTTTAAAACTTATCGTATCTGAATACTATACAATAATATCAATCCTATGGTATTGTTCCCCTGACGTTGCGAGTGGACCGATAAACCGTGCGGTCAGATTTATTGGCATTCGTTTATCTTCCAGAACCATCAATGCAGCGTTTAAAAATCCGCAAGGTAAATGTTTGTCATTTATCGTAGTTGCTGAAAACATTGTCCGTATAGTAAATAGTACGTTATAGTGACAAGATTAACCACAGAGAATTCGAGTGAAGTTTTTGATTAGGAAGCATTCTGGTATGAAAAAACATCTAAAATAACCTATTAACTAATCAATTTCTCACTCACAGAAGTTTAATAATAACATAGTTATATAAAAAGAAAATAACTCCTAAGATTAGTTTACGATATTTTTATTTTTTTATTGATGATTCTTATACCGTCTCGATCACTTTAGGTAACATAAAAGATGAGACGATGTCATAGACAGACCCAAATAAATAAGGCAAGTATCTAAGAACAAAATAATAATCCACATGAGAGTGCTGAAATTTTTCATCGGTTCCTAAAAATGCAATTAATCCTCGAAACATTACATCTTCATTTGCGCTTTAAGGAAAAAATGTACCTTTCTTATTGATCAGTGCATTTTCCGCGTTGGCACTCAGTGGATGGAAAAACTAATTTTCCGGTCTGTGGCAGCACGGGCAACTGGTGCCTATTATTAAGAAATTATAGATTAGATTCCCTGTCTTAGCCTGTTCGGCGCGGGTGAAATGGGAAAAGTTGGTACTAATCAGGACGTGCCATCTTTTGATAACGAATTTAAGAAAACCACGGGAATTTTACAAGAAAATTGGTAAATTTTAGAAGCGTGGACCGAATTTTTTCACACTGTAGCGTGTCTTGATTACTTTACTACTTTTTAAAGAAGTTAGATTTTTTTTATATCACTTAAATAGTAGACAAGCTCAGCCACGTTAAGCCACTTCCCATCTGGTGGGACGTAATATATAGTTATGTGTATGAACTTGTGTAGTACAAGGAAAGTCTCACTCGTGATAATAGAGAGGATAATAGAGAGGTGACCCTGTAAGAATAGAGAGGTTCTGTGCCGACAATGAGGAAGACAAAGCAGGACAAACCTTTGCTCCAACTCCAGCGAGTGATGTGTTGTTATTATTAGCGATCACATTTAGCCATTATTTCTCAGAACACTCTATTCGATGGTCTTTAAGACGTCTTCAATGCCATCAAAACAGTGTTCATAATTGAACGTGCAAAATTTTGTACTTAGCATATTTGTGTTCTAACCATCGTATGTACCTATATTACAAACAGTCATGTTCTGTCATGTTCAGTTCTTATCATGTTTGTATACCTAAGTAATTTGTATCATGTCACAACTTGTTCGTACAACTTAAAGCAACTGCGTAATGTTATGTGTATACGACACGCGTAGTATCTAACAAGCATTCTGGTTGAAAATTTATGTGTGTCTCTTCTAGTGGTATGGGTAATGAACTGCTGAGACGAGGTCTTTGGTTCGATCCCAGGTTTTACCATGGCACACACCAATGACTTTTCGATGGCTTTCGAAGTTATGTGTGTATTTATCGCGGGTTTATAAGAGCCCGGTTAATGGCAATAGTCTCGCCACCTTATTACATTGGGACCAATAAACATAAACTGGAAAAATGTGGGTGCTAGCACCTGTCTACCCCTTAGGGGATATAGGCGTGAGTTTATGTATGTTATGTTATGTTTCAAAAAGAGATGCAAATATTCATATAAGAGTTACTTACTTGGTAGGTACCAAACTTGAGTCCAGTGTTTCTGAAACTGCAGAAACACGAAGTTTGATTATTGTGATTACCTTCAAGTAAATTTATTATAATGTTTTCACATAACCAGCCGCTGAAGTTTTAGATTATGAGCAACTCCGTAGCTCTTCGCACAGGCTGATAATAAACACTGGAAAGCTTTACAATCCTAGCTAATTGTAAAAGTTTGAATTAGAAACGTTTTATACAGAAATAACAAAAACTCGTTTTTGTCAACCAAATTATTTTTTGTTCATAGAATTGTTTTTAATCACAAATTTTAATTTTCATCTGGATAAACAGAAAAACGTGAAATGATCTTAGAGTGATGATTCTTTATGATTTAAAAGATAATATGAGCATCCTATGCCGGGAAGCGTTGGATGCGGGCTGCTTTAGATCGGTCATTCTGGAAGTCTATGGGAGAGGCCTATGCTCAGCAGTGGACTGTGTGTGGCTGATATGATGATGATATGAGCGTCCGTGTGATGACGGAGAAAGAATACAAGTATCACTACCTCCAGATGATCACCGAGTACGGGTGCTTCGGGCAGTATCTGCGTCGGATGGAGAAAGAGCCAAGTCCGGGAGCCATCACTACGACGCGCGTGAGGACTCGTGGCTGCACACGCTCACCGAGTGTCGGCGTGTGAGACGCCGAGACGGGAGCTGGTGGCAGCCCTGGGAGTGAGAGTTCTCTCGCTCGCCATCTTGCTCGCGGCGATGGTTGGCTGCGCGGATGCATGGGCGTCTGGTGCCTTCTTCGACGAGCAAGTTATGCTTGTGAAGGAGGAGGCGGGGCGGGAATAGCAATATCGCCAGCCTTCTGGCCAGCCTCCCAATTGAAATCAATGGGAAGTAATTCTTGGATCCCTGAACTTGCAGATTTGAATATATTATGTATTGTTTTTCTATTTTTATTTAGATATGTGCATTATGTAAATATTCATCGAATAAATACACTACAGATATGTGGATTAAATATATGTAAAAAAGTAACAATGGCGGCGTGCAGGTAAACAGATATCCTCAAACGAGTATTCGTTATCTGAGCGTATCCTGCAGATGATTCAGTTTTTCCCTCGCTTCTTTTTGTGAAAGGTTAACCTAATGTCCTCTGGGAGGGCTCCCTAACTCCACATACTGATACAATGGTGTCTCTATGGAATCAAGGGTCTTGTTATCACTTCAATTGCGGTGTTTTTGACAAATGTAATATTTTTGTGGTATATTTGTCCGGAAATGTTATGATGTCAACATTATTTGAACGGTAAGAACAAATGTTTATCGATTCAATTTAATTAAAGCTGTAAGGTAATTTTGCTCATACCATCAAATAAATTGCATAGATGTGTACCTCAAAGTAGACGATTTCTTGTTCGTTTGCATGCTTTCCTTGTCTTTATTCTTTGATTGTTGATTGATAGCACTTGATGGGACACACATTGCTATTGGTACACAAATTAAATAGACACTAGTACTTTTTCACAATACTGTTAAAGAAAAATTACAAAATTGTTTGTATTGTATTGTAGTTACTACTAAAAGCAAAGACGAAGGAAGAAGTATGAGTATGTACATTTATCTTATGAAATATTTAAGCGGAATATGATTTGGAAGCCAGGTATAAAATGTTAAGAAATCCAAATAATATATCTTTCAAAAGAAACTATGTTTTATATTCATTCTTGTAATATTAGAACGATAAAGAATATATGTAGTGTAGTTATAAACTATCTGGTATTTATTATCTGATCAAATAAATTTGCATTATCTCATCTGTAATGCAAGATATATGGCCACGTTGTATTGTGTTGCGCACTATAATGGTCATTGCACAACAGTGGCTAGCACACAATGCCTTACAACCAATCTGTAGTCATCGTATTATTGACATCTCATTGTTGAAACATCCGGTATATTGAGAAGTGGGTTGCTAACTGCAGTTAACATTGTGAACACAGGCAAAACTAATCTCAGATGGTGGCAAGTCCGTTGATGCTTGTTTTTGAGCTTATAATTTACGAGATTTTCTTTACGAGATTCTCATCAATTGTTGAAACATTGAAGTATATTATTCTGTTTGTGAATGTATCACTAAAAGGTACTCCTGCATGACAGTGGCAAATTTAAATGAACATAATGAAAAAGAGAATTACATAATCACGCTTTTATCCCATAGGGTTAGAGTTGAATTAACACCCACATTTCACATATCACCTTGTACGACACCGCATGGGAAGAGATGGGGTGGCCCAAATTATACTCTGCCGGGAACCACGCACCACGCATACACGAGAATTAATGCTTCTCTACATAAAAATCATCAGGTTTGAAATGATCCCTACATATTCTGGCAGAAGAATATGATATTTAGTTTTTGATGCACATGGATTTAATCACCAGCATCCGTCTTTTCTTATCAGTACGCAAACCATGAGGATCTTTCTTTTTACACTGAAATGCACTACACAGCGTCATTGATTATTCCTTAGAAGACTTTGTCCTTTATTTACAAACAATTTGTATGAAATTTGACAGCAATACAATAATGCATCACCTGTCGGGACACATAAGTAGTGTGTGTCCTCGGGAATGTGTGTGAGCCAGTTAGTGTGACGATTCAACTGTAGTATTAGTGTTATTCGGAATTCGGGCACAGGCAGCTCTTGACCTAGGCGCCCAATTAAGCAGTTCGACTGGGGAAGTACCTCCGCCCTACAGAATATCGCGGCCATAATAACTTCGTCTTGTGTTCCCGTTGAGTAGGGTAGCCTTGGTTCACTGGAGAATTTGTGCTCTCAGTGGCAGAAAGGCTTGTCCTGCTTTGTCTTCTACACTGACGGCACAGAAACTCTGTGCTTACAGGGTCGGCACCGCGAGTGTGACACCTCTGGTGTTACAAACGTCCATAGGCCACTGTGACCACTTTCCATCAGGTGGCCTTATCCGTGTGCTTATCTTTTTTTTTTATACCACTTAGTTGGCAGACAAGCACACGGCCCACCTGATGGGAAGCGGTTACCGTGGCCTATGGACGTATGCAACACCAGGGGTGTCACACTCGCGGTGCCGACCCTGTAAGCACAGAGTTTCTGTGCCGTCAGTGTAGAAGACAAAGCAGGACAAGCCTTTCTGCCACTGAGAGCACAAATTTTCCAGTGAACAGTGTGGGGTGAAAACCGCAGCAGGGAGGTCATTCCACAGCTTGAGTGTGCGTGGGATGAAGTTTCTTTCATACCGCACAGTGCGTACCGTCTCAGGTCGCAATGTGTGGGGATGAATTCCCTGCCTATGGCGAGAGGTGCGATGATAGAATGTAGCTACCGGCATCATGTCAAACAATTCATCTGAGCACAAACCATTGTATAGGCGGTAGAACACACACAGTGAGGCAAAATCCCTCATAAGGCTAAGAGGTTCCACTCTACCTGTGAGTATGGGATTGTCAACCAGCCTCAATGCCCGTCTTTGCAACGAGTCGAAGGGGTCAAGCTGGTATGCATGTATCTGCCACCTAAGTGGTATAGAAAAATGTTAAGTTCAAAGAATGAAATAATTATAGTAGTTTATTAGATGCCAACAGCACTAAATATAATGTTGGTTCTCGGCTTTGCTGGCTTCATTAGATATTTCTTAGAGGTATCGATGTAGTAGCGTATGTGCCGCACTTGTGCCACCTATTAGATGTAGTATGTGGATAAAATTGTAATTAAATGCATTGTTTGGTGTCATCCTATCTGCTAGAATGGCTGAGTGTGTGAATATATTCGAATGTGTGAATGCTAGACTGATGTGGATGAGAATTAAAGTGGGACTCACTCGTATTTTTGTCGTAGGGGTTTATGCTCCTGTAGACTCGGGTACGAATACGTCCCAGGAAGTACAAGAAGAAAGAGAACAGTTTTGGGAGAGTTTAAGAGATGTATTAAGAGAATGTAAGGATAATGAAAGAATAATAATGCTAGGTGATTTTAATGGATGGGTAGGACTGAAACGAGATGGATTTGAAAGGGTTCTTGGCAAGTACGGAGATGAAAGAGTGAACGAAAATGGTAAAGGTTTGCTTGAAGTATGTTTGGAATGGAACCTTTGTGTGTCAAACACGATGTTTCGACACAAAAGGATTCATGTGTATACAAGAGAAGCGAAGAATGTCAGTAAAAGTATGATTGATTTTGTAATAGTGGATGAAAGATTGAGAAAAAATATTCTAGACGCTAGGGTATATCGCGGTGTGGGTATCCATACCGACCACTTTTTGGTTATGTGCCGTATAAGTGATCTCTTTAAAGGATGGAGACGTAGAAGGCGTGAGCCCATAAGTGTTCTAGAAAGAATAAAAGTAGAAAATTTGCAAGAAGATAAAGTGAGAGAGGAGTATGGAAGCAAATTGACTGAAAGGTTTCATGATCTTGATAGTATTTGTGAGATTGAGGAGTTATGGAAGGTATTCAAAGATGAGATTGTGAGTGTGGCTTCCCAAGTATGTGGTATAAGTAAAAGAAGTAAAGTGCAAAAGGTGAAGCATGCATGGTGGGATAAAGAAGTGCAAAAGTTGGTATGTGAGAAAAAGAAAGCGTGGCTTGACTGGCTCTCAGTCAGAGCTAATGAGAGAATGCAGCAAGCTACAATTGAGAATGTGGATGAAGCGAAAGATAAATATAGAAGACTGAAAGGGATAGTGAAAGGAGTGATTGCTAGAAAGAAAAAGGAACAAAAAGACGTGTTTGATGAAAGGTTATCTGAGGATTTCCAGACGAACATTTCTTCTTTGAAGTTCTTTTGGAAGTCCATTCGTTTAGCCAGAGGAGAAACACAGAGCTCCGAGCTGAACGCTATTAGAGACCAGAATGGAAGTATTGTAAAAGGTGAGGAATGTGTGTTAAAAAGATGGCAGGACTATTTTGAAAGCTTGTTTGAAAGAGAGGATGGTGTACATGTACTAACCTCGGTGATGGATGACTATGTTGATGCTGATAAAAGTGGTATTAGTATGAATGAAGTTGTGAGTGCATTAAAAAGTATGAAAGCTGGTAAAGCAGCGGGATATGATAAGGTGACAGTCGAGATGCTGAAGGCTGGACAGGGCCTTGTAGCAAGTCAGTTGTGCCGCCTTTTCAACATATGTTGGGTTAGCGGTCGTGTACCAAGTGATTGGTGTAAGGCCGTTATAGTTCCACTTTACAAAGGAAAGGGCTCGCATCAAGACTGCAAAAACTACAGGGGCATTAGCCTACTCAGCGTCGTCGGCAAACTGTATGCGAAAGTGTTGATTGAGAGAGTTATGAAAGAAACCGATGAGAAAATATGGGATGCACAAGCGGGTTTTAGAAAGGGAATGGGATGTACGGATCAGGTCTTTTCATTGCGAAGCATAGCCGAGAAATTTTTGGCCAAGAGTCAAAAAGTCTATTGCGCATTTGTGGATTTGGAAAAGGCCTATGACAAAGTGGTGAGGAATGAACTTTGGTCGGTACTGTCTATGTATGGGGTGAGCAGCAACCTTATTCGAGCTGTGAAGTCTCTCTATGAGGACTCCAGAGCTTGCGTGAGGATACATGGGTCATACACTGAATGGTTTAGTATCCAAAAGGGGGTTAGACAGGGATGTGTAGCGTCACCATGGCTGTTTAACTTATTCATGGACAGTTGTTTGCAAGATTTGAAAGATAAAGAATGTGGTTTGAGAATGAAGAATTTACTCGTCAAATGTCTTCTTTATGCTGATGATCAGGTTTTACTGGCGTCATCGGCAGATGAGTTGCAGGAGATGGTAACAACTATGCATGAAGCTTTTGAGAGGAAAGGAATGAAAGTGAATGTTAGTAAGACAAAAGTTATGGTTTTTGAAAGAGATGAATGCGTGACAGAGTGTAGGATTTGTATAGATGGAGAAAAAGTGGAACAAGTGAATGAGTTCATATATTTGGGAACATTGTTTACGAGAGATGGAAAGCATGAAGAAGATGTTGAAAGGAGAGTGATGGCTGGAAATAGAGTGAATGGGGCACTACACAACTTTATGAGCAGCCGGAAAGTGTCCGAAAAGGCACGACTGGCTGTACATGGAGGAGTATTGGTGCCGACTCTTATGTATGGTAGTGAAAGTTGGGTGTGGCAGAAAAAGCATCAGAGTAGAGTAAATGCAGTAGAAATGCGTGCGTTGCGAAGTATGTGTGGCTTGACCTTGAAAGATAGAGTGAGAAATAGCGTGATAAGAGAACGATGTGGAGTGATAGAAGATGTAGTGATGAGAATTGAGAGAGGAATGTTGAGATGGTTTGGTCATGTTGAGAGAATGAATGAAAGAAGACTAACGAAGCAGGTGTATGAGGCGAGTGTGGATGGTACCGTCGGAAGGGGAAGACCTAGGCGCACATACCTGCACCAAATCGGGGAAGTTTTAGAAAAGGGGCAGGTCAGGAGTACTCTAAACCGACGAGCATGCATGAAGAATGTAATGAGAGTCAATGAAGCGAGAGTAGTATGTCAGGATCGTAGCAAATGGAGATCCGTGATCTCTGCCTACCCCTATGGGAGACAGGCGTGATTTTATGTATGTATGTATGTATGTTATATTGCCAAATTATTTTGTCATAGGCTTTACCTGCACTGACAGCTCAGAAACTCCGTTTTTACAGGTTCAGTAGCACGATTGTGACTCCTCTGGTGTTGCAATCGTTCATAGGTCACGGTAACCACTTTCCATCAGGTGGGTTGTGTGCACTTCATACATTTTTAGTTTTAAATTGTCCACGGATCTCTGCAGCTGTTCTTACATACAATAAATACAATAAAAAAAACATTAATTCGCAATAATTACATTCCACACAGTTATCACATCCCCTAACACCCTAAACATTTCCCCTTAGCTCCGAGGCGTGGATTCGCTCACATTATTATTATTGTCTTTCGGCGATAAATCCATCGGTGACGTCTCACTGAACAATTATTGCTTTCCGGTAGCGATTCATAATTCACCGACACTGAGTATGTACCTATACTTACTATATAGTAGTGAGTTCACCTATATACCTATTAGACTAGTTAAGGTCCGCAGTTCTGCCCGCATTGATGTTATATCGGTAGGTAGGAGAGATTAAGGAGTCGGCTTTATGATCGAGAGGTCCTGGGTTCGAATCCTGGCCATTACACTACCGACGAGAACCCACTCCTAACACAAGCAATTTAGCTTAGCAAGAGAGGGTTAAAAGGAATTTTAGTAATTTCGGTTCTTTACGTTCGTTACTTTGTAAATATATATATATACATATATATCCATATATATACATATATATCCATAGGGGTCCTGCCTTTTCGCCAAAAATCGTTTACCCGATTATCACTTGCCAACCAACGTTACGCCAATTTTTCACTTTGACGACTAACGATTGTCAAATGTTTGTATGACAACGTTTCATTTGGTAGAATTATTGTTAAGCTGATTATTGTAATGACAAAATACGTTTGGGGCATTTATCTTTTGCCAATTTATTTATTAGGCCAGACAACTTTTAGACGAATAACAGAATCGGTTAGGTTAGGTTAGGTTAGTATTATGATAAACAATGCACGAGCCGAGCGAGCGAAGCGAGCGTGCCGCGGTAGCGGCCGGCGAAGTGCCGTAACCATTTTTTTTTTACATTTTTACATACATTTACATAACAAACAATAAACAACTATATGAATATTATGCCAACTAAAACATTCGCTACTTGAAAGTTGGCATTTTGAAAAGTGTCATTCTAAAAGGTTGACCAAACGTAAAATTGGCAACTGAGAAGTTGGGTAATAAAAACAAAATGAAATCACAAGTTGGCAAATGATTATTCTGCGAAATATAATTCTGGGAAACGTTAGTTGGCAAGTGATAATCGGGCAAACGATTTTTGGCGAAAAAGCAGAGATCCATATCCATATATCGAGGGTATAGTGCTCAAACCCAATAAGTACGAAATTGACACTTTTGAGATATTCAATATTTAAGTTTTAAGGACAAAAATACCTATGTTATTCAAATAATGTCGTTATAATGAGTATTTGTGGTAAAAGTGGATACGTTGAATTAGTGTAAAACAGTATTTTTGAGTTTCTGAGGTAGTCGATTTTGTCATAATAAAAATATAAGTTACAAAGGGCACCGACTTATTGGGTTTTAGATCTAGAGAAATTAAACATATTATGTACTTTAATAAATGGTTTATTTAAAGAATAATAAAACAAAAAACGAGATAAATCACTCTTCGTCACTTTCGAAAGCTGTAGGTTTCGTGTACGTCTTCATACCACGTATCCATGCATGAAGTTCCTCTGGTATGATAAGTTTTTCGCACATATTGAGGAGATCCTTTTTTTTAGCAAGGCTAATTGGTAATTGAGTGGAATATAAGTGCTCTATTTCGTTTGGTAATTGAACATTAACTGAAGGCGGGTTTGAATTTCTTTTAGCTCTAGTTTGTGGTGTATTAACGGCCATTTTACAGACATCAATGCTACGAAAGTTCTCGGACATGTCATAATTAAAATATATTTTTAAGTCTCCTTTAACATATTTAATCCTTTTTATTTTAAGCCAGTTAACCGTTTCCTTGAAGTTATCTTTATTTTTGTTTCTAAATATTGCAGCGCTAAGATTTTTCAAGTCTAACATGTCATTAAATTTAAATTCTCTCACTTTATAATTATCAATCTCTATTGTTTCCTTCACATCCTCTTTCATAATAGTTTTGGCCCTCTTCTTTCTAGCTGCTTTAAAAACGTTTTTCCACTCACTTACGCTACTTATTGTTTTGCTTTTAGACGCTGATTCAATAGCAGCGTGCATGGAATCCACTTCCATGTGAGTGTGGCCACTTTCTAAGAATTTCTGTTCGATTATATCTAAATGATCGATTTTTTGAACTGTCCAGAGCAGAAGTGCTGAGATGTACTGATTCCTGTTTTGTCCGCTACAGGTGTCAGAAAAAATACTTATTTCTTTGATGGATTGGGATAATTCTTTCGATAAAAAGTAACAGAGGCACGTACCTATTTCAGAACTCCCTTTTTTACCATTTAGTTCACTCCAACAGAGGCAGTATGCATTATTTGGAAATTTTGCTTCGTAAATAGTAAAATTATACAATACTAACTTCCTCATATAGTATAATATACTTTCCCCTCCACTTGGTATTTGCAACACAGCTTGTAAATCCATAGTAACAGACATAAATGACTCATCTGTATTAGCCCGAATTTTGTCAGCATCTTTTTCTGCTTGACATATTTTTTTACGCTGTAAATGCTCCCGATACTCTTCTTCTAAATTTTCTTTCGAGTCAGCTTTTTCGTATTTTGAACAAATGTTACATAAGTCTTTTTTTGGATGAAAAAAACTCAAATTAAATTTATCATTAAATATTTCACGGTACTTAAATGCTGAAACTGCTACCCTTTCGGATTATCTGCAAATGTCCTGATACAATCTATACATATTATTAATAGATTTTACGTCTGGAGCCAAATATTTCTTTTTGCTATCTTTACGGCAGTAATGGGACTCCATCACAGGAAAAGATTCAATATGTTGTTGGACAAATGCAACGTCTTCAGGGCTTGTTTTATTAGGTGGTTCTTTTTTGCCACGTTGATCATCGCTATTGTAAACCCCGAAATAATCAGCTTTAATCACAGCGTCAGTTATAACATCCATACTAATACATAAAGTCGCTTTAAAAAAATTGAGGCAGACTTGAATTTGTTCGTTGTTCTTTCTGAAAAAGTATTTTTTGCTGACTGTGCGATCCTTTTTATTTGATGTTTTCTGTAGTTTCCTAGTTTTCACAGGCTGAATCTTTAGGCATGAGAGAATAAATTTTTTTTGTGATACGAAGTTCATATTGTAATAATTACGACACAAAACGTTTCGTTCGTCAGGAGAAAACTTTTGAGTACATTTAAATATGCATTTATCACATTGAATGGGCTTTGGCACTTTGGCCGATCTAGCAACACCTTTTGTTATGTAAGATAATCCCTCGGCTTTTCTCGCCTTACTAATGTTTCGTTTCCACTCTCTTGGTTGAGCTCTTTTTCGTCTTGTTATGGGTTTGACGGATAACCAAACTCTATCCAAAAGATTTTCAAGAATCAACGTGACGAATTCTTTGCATGTATCGTTTTGACATTCCTCAGGAATTTTCACAATACAGTCAGAACCACTATCGTTTTGAATATTTTCATCTGAATCTGGCACGTAAGTAGGATCTTTATCTGAAAAGTCGCTGCCAAATAGGTTTTCTTTCTCACTTGATTCATCTGACGCATAACAACAAATCATCTGACTTGTAGACGCAGTTGCCTCAGGAGATTGACCTGCGTAAATAATAAAAAAAATGTAAAAATGCTATTATAGTTTGATAACACAGACTCAAAGGTTAATTGTACCTTAATAGACAATCGTGTCACCTAAGCGCCGCCCACTGCAGGACATAGGCCTCTCCAAAGGATCGCCACAATGCCCTGTCTAGAGCCGCCCACATACTACACGGATAAAGTAAGATAGAATTGGAAAAAATATAAGTACCTGTATTCAAGAAGTTACCCTCGAGAAGATCCTTTATCTTTAAAACAGTATCCATTTGTGTAAGGTTCAGATCTGATGAACTATTTGAAATTACATCAACATCGTTTGGTGACATCAAAGGCACAGCTATATCTAAAATTAATTTAATGAGTATAATCAACACAAAATATCGAACAGTTATAGTAGATAAAGTAATAACATCATTTGAGATGTACATAGCTACTTACCATGAGTATCGTGTACATTACTGGCTGGATCTAGATTATTCAAATTAGCGCTGCCCTTTTCCAAATTGGAATTTGTACCATCTAAAAACAAAATAACATTCATTATAAATTGTTTATTCTGTAAGAATGTAAGTAAATAACAACTTAAACCTAATTATTTAATAAAAATAACAAATAGGTAAGTCAGACAATACATGGTATGAAACTTCACGTAAAACTTACCACAAGCATCTTGTAATGTACTTGCAGGATTTCGATTTTCCAAAGGCAGTTCCACTTTCATGATACCGTCATCGGAAATATCTAAAACCAACATTAAGTGCTATAATAATAAATAATTATAAGAGAAAAATAAGTTAATTAGTAAAAAAAACAGTTAAAGACATTATTTTATTACTGTAGAATCCGTTTTAAAACGGTAAAAGTTATTAGTGGTAAAACCGCATAATTCGGAAGTCCGCCGACAGTGCACCGTATTTGATAATAGAAATTCGTGAACCGCGAGCGATTATTATTGCTCTCCCGCTCACTCACAGCGCATAAAATGAAACAGCGGTGCAATTCGCTCGACGCCGCGCCGGTCTCGTAACTTTGGCTGGTATGACTTACCAAATTAATAATACTACTTATAACACAATTAATTAGCTATTATAATAGGCTGACTGCCTTGCAACTATAGCTAAAGTGCTTAATCAAGGTTTAGTATAAGAATTGAACGATACAACTTGGTTAGGTTACTTTCATTCTTCATTACTTAAGAAAAAATATCTATAAAGTGAGAATTTACCTGATATCAACGGCTTAATGCAAGCTAGTTGCACTAATTTTCTTCCTCGGTCACCCATCGTAGCATTAGCGTAGTAAATCTTAGAGTATTATTGCACTAAATAGAAGAATTTCAACAACAATACGCGCGGACGACGCGACAACGATATGATGAATATGATTTATTGGGTTCTTCTTCGAACAAAGTGTGAAGAAAGTTAGTTGACGAAGAGAGCTAATACCATATAACTAAACATAACTTGTTACTTTTGAAACATAATCGAACAGTAAAACCCGACAAATACATTTGTTTTGATTTAACTTTTGGTTTTGTTTGTTTTTTATCTACGTATTTAAAGATAAAACCCGATAAATACAAATAGTGATTATTGCCTCTAAACTGTTAGGTAATTTTAGTTAAAATTATTGAACACTCAATACCAATAATAAGCTTTATGTGGTTTAAGCGTGAAATAAAAATATTATGTAACAAGATAACACGCTTTAGAGGGTACCAGTTTTTAAGTCTTGGCTAAACGTGGTCACTTTATTGGGTTATTACCTTAAGTATTTTTCTTTTTACTGCGAATTCCGCTTATTGGATTAGACCACTGGAAAGAGCGTCAAAAATGCATTAAGATGTACTAATAAAAACGATTTTTTATTTTTCGACACTTATTGGGTTTGAACACTATACCCTCGATATATATATATATATATATATATATATATATAAATCTTGAAGGACATGTTGCGTCCTACATGGCGTTATTTACCGATGATGCCGCGTCCGACTGACTTTGTGCGTCCGAAATACGGACGCAAGATTAACCGACCCTCATTTTCAGCCCAAATGTTCCTTATGATCAATAGAATGCTAGGGCGAAAAATTGGCATGGACGTAATTCCATCACTACAACGCCTTTTAGCGTATAATATAGTTCGGCCGTCGCCCGACTGAAATTTGGAGGGCAGTAGTGTTCAGTGTATACTTTACCACGTATACTTTGAGTTCAGTTCACCGATCTTATTGTGTCCATTGAATATCGTACTTAATTTGTAAAGTTTTTATCATGTTTTCGTGACAACTATCTTGCGTCTCTTAAATATCCTTAAACGGGCACTAGGTACGGTGTCTGAGAGGTCTATTCGGGGTTCACGAGGGACGGCGGGGGGACGGGCTTCAGCGCGCTCGCGTGCCGAAGATTTTAAACAAACAGACATGTGCCGGCCGTGATGTAAGTTTGTCACCAAAGTGAAAGCTTTAAAAATGGTTATTTATTTGATCTATTATTACCTATAGATAGTTTTTTTTTAATCTTCAGTTGTTATTGAGGATTGAGGTCTTAGTCATAGCGTGACTATGTCGCCCTCATTGGAATAGTTGAATACATGGTGTTCAATCAATGATCTATACAGCAAATCTTAGCTAAGGAATACAATTTTTTCGGCTCCTCAGAAGTTGGACTAGCGAGGATACTGTTACATAGGCCCATATTGTTATTACCGTTACCATATTGTTACGACAGACGTCGATATCTCGAAAACTAATAACCGGATCTTCAAGAAATAAAAACGCATTGTTAGTGACGAGGTACTCTACCGATTGGCATAGAAAAATCTAGAATTGTCAACACAAAGTCACAACCTACCTACGAGTACCTACTCTTTTGAATAAATGAAAACAATAGGTGAATATCGAGAATGAACTCGAAAGTTCAGTGACGGCGGCAAACTTCAAAAGAGAGTGGATAGTTATCGCTCGCGTATTTTCTAGATGATTCGACCCCCATAATTGAGAGGTATATGAACACGCTCGCATAGCGACACCATTCATTCTGTCTTTGAGATCGCTAACAAACACAGCGAGCTTAAGCAACCGAAGAAGATTATACCTGTGACCTGAGCAACGACTGTGGACTACTGTGAACTACTGAGCGACTGGAACTGTTGAAGAGTACTGTGTGCACTAGTGATTTAATTGTCTAGTTTGTGGTGAGCTAATAAATTCCTTCGTTGCGTACACGGCATTTATTTGTACCCTGTGCACGTAACAATATAATTGCTTTCTTTGAGCCTCATTCCGGACACACTTCATCAAAATGTAATTGATTGACGTTACATAAGCTACAGTTAGGCGAGCCCAACTTATCCTTTAAAGATAGACTGTAGGCACTTGAGGTGGAAACGATCCAGAGTACGTTTGTGGTGCCGATACACACACCACATCTCAGAGGAATATAAGAGGTTTGACAGCACAACTGCCATGTAAACAGATATTTTGGTGGCCAGCTTAAGGTCATTTGAGCAGAAAACCTTGGAATGCAGCTTCCCAAATATCGCAGCTGCGGCATAGATCCTGCTGCCGATCTCATCATCAAGGTCACACTTGGATGTTATAGTGCTCCCCAGATAGCAAAACTGGTCAACCTGCTTGAGCATGTCCTGACCTAGCTGTATAGACAGTGTCTCGTGACCATGTATGTCCAGTGACATCACCTCCGTCTTCTTGACACTGATTTTAAGGCCGAACTTGCAGCAAGCTTGGTGACAACTGGACATTAGCTGTTGCAGGCCATCAGGGGATTCTGCCACAAAGCATAAGCATACATGATTTCTGTAATCATTGTATGGGGAGACCTTAGTGCGCGCCTTAAGTCTGGCCAAATTGAAAAGACCATCCTCCGCCATCTGTGCGGAAGCGGATGCGTACTCCCTCAGAAAGAGTTCGTAAAACATCACTGACTATTACTGCAAAGTACTTGGCGAACAGTGTGGGCGCTAGAACACACCCTTGTTTCACCCCACAGGTGTTAAATTTGATTGTTCACCATCGACACCGACGCAGCATTGCATGTCGTTATGCAGGAGTCTAAGAAGTCTCACAAACTTCTCCGTGCACCCTAGCTTCCCAAGCATCATCCAGAGAGCTTCCCGAGGCACACTGTCGAATGCCTTCTCCAGGTCAACACAGCGGAGATAAAGCGGACGACCCTGTTCTCTGCTATTTTCTTGCAGTTGACGCACAGAAAAGATTGCTTCAGAGGTGGTTCGTTCAGGTCGGAAGCCAAACTGGGTTTCTGGCAGTATCTTTTCAGACAGAGCTTTTAAGCTGTTTAAAAGGACTCTGGCCAAGGCCTTTCCCAGGGCTGACAAAAGCGAAATACCGCGGTTAGAGTTGCAGTCGGAACGGTCACCCTTGTTTTTGTAGAGGGTTTTTTTTAAATTTTTTATACCACTTAGTTGGCAGACAAGCACACGGCCCACCTGATGGGAAGCGGTTACCGTGGCCTATGGACGTATGCAACACCAGGGGTGTCACACTCGCGCTGCCGACCATAGGGAAACCTTCTGATGCCCCTCTTGAAGAACTCCATATTGTAGGCACTTGGGAAAACCGCAGCAGGGAGGTCATTCCACAGCTTGAGTGTGCGTCGGATGAAGTTTCTTTCATACCGCACAGTGCGCACCGTCTCAGGTCGCAATGTGTGGGGATGAATTCCCTGCCTATGGCGAGAGGTGCGATGATACAATGTAGCTACGGGCATCATGTCTAACAATTCATCTGAGCACAAACCATTGTATAGGCGGCAGAACACACACAATGAGGCAAAATCCCTCCTAAGGCTAAGAGGTTCCACTCTACCTGTGAGTATGGGATTGTCAACCAGCCTCAATGCCCGTCTTTGCAACGAGTCGAAGGGGTCAAGTTGGTATGCAGGTGCTCCAGCAAAAAGGTGACAGCAGTACTCCATGTGAGGCCGGACCTGTGCTTTATAAAGAAGGAGTTGCTGCCCCGCAGTGAAATACTGCTTCGCCCTGTTGAGCACTCCGAGCTTTCTTGATGCCAAGTTAACCTTGTCCTGCAAATGACTTCGGTATTGGACGTCACTGGAGATATCGACACCAATTATCCCTATACTCAGGGAGATGGTAAGCGGTGTGCCCAGGAATTGCGGCGCTACAATGAATGGGGTTTTCTTAGCGGTGAATACACATACTTGTGTCTTAGTGGGGTTGACTTGGACTAGGTTTAGTCGTCCCCAATCGGATATTTCAGAGAGAGTAGTCTCGATTTCAGACACAAGTTGTTCGCGACTCTTCTCCACCTCGGACTGAGGGATATTTGCACGGCCCGTGTAACACGTGTCCCCGGTACTGTCGCCCGCATAACAATGAATGGAGCCATCAGACAGCATGTCATTGATATGCAGCAGAAACAGCGTCGGAGACAACACGGAGCCTTGTGGGACACCAGCGTTTATGTTCATGCGGTCCGAGCAGCTGCCGTCGACAACGGCTTGGATGCTTCTGTTGGACAAAAAGCTGGAGATCCATTCGCACAATCCTTCGAGGAGTCCATAATATGGCAACTTCGTAAGAAGACCTTTGTGCCAGACCCGATCGAAGGCCTTCGCTACATCGAGGCTGACCGCTAGTGCCTCACCTCGACTTTCGATGGCTTGCGCCCACCGGTTTGTGAGATACACAAGAAGGTCACCGGTAGAGCGACGGTGGCGAAAACCGTACTGTCGGTTGCTCAGTAGATCGTTTCCTTCAAGGTACCTCAGGAGTTGTGTATTAATAACACGCTCCATAACCTTCGAGAGAAGGGAGGTTATAGCGATAGGCCTGTAATTGGTCGGATCTGTCCTGTCACCTTTCCTAAGAAAGGTGACAGGACAGATCCGTACCTCAGTACAGGGTGCACGAAGCAGTCTTCCACGAGGCCGGGACCTGCCTTGCGGAGTATGAGAGTGCGAAAAGACGTGTAAGTACAGGGCACAGCTCGGGGGCACAGTGCTTAAGCACCATCGCCGGTATGCCGTCCGGCCTACTCGACTTCCGAACATCTAGGGACTTAAGCTCGTGCCGGACCACCCGTTGTGTGATTTTAATTTAGGTCATCGAAGCACCACAGCTGGGGATGATGGGTGGTTCGGCGTTCCCGTCGTTCATAGTCGAGTTTGACGCAAAGAGATTACCCAAAAGATTGGCCTTCTCCTTAGCGCCATGGGCCAGACTACCGTCGGATTTTTGCAGCGGCGGAAGGCAAGCCTGGCAGAAGTTTCCCTCAGCAGCTTTAGCGAGCGACCAAAATGCACGACTGCCAGATGGGTAGCGCGCAAGCAAAACTCAAACTTTGCTCTAGACGTTGCCTTTTTACTGGACCTTGAAGCAGCATTCAACTTCCGCTTCACCTCAGCGATGTTCGGATCCTTATTGGCAAGAGCCGTGGTCCAAGTCTTGTATGCAGATTGCTTGCGGTCTCTAGCTTCCCTGCAAGGCCTATTAAACCACGGGCGTTTGCTCGCTCCTGTCGCGACCCAGCGGTTGGGGACGTAACATTCCATACCCACTAGAATCGCGTCAGCGACTGCTGTTGCACAGGAGCTTGGATCATCAGAAGAGAAGTAAAGCTGCCTCCACGGGTACGACGCGAAGAATTCTCGCAGTCCGTCCCAGTCTGCCGACTTGTAGTGCCACACATGCCGCCACTGAGGTGGCCGCGGTGGTTCAGGCCGCGCGAGTGACACTTGCGCCCGGACGAGGCTGTGGTCCGAATTAGCGAGAGGTGCTTCCACCCTTAAGGGTATTCATCCGGGCGCGTAGTCAGCAGAAGGTCCAGTATAGAGCTTCTGTGGGTCTCAATTTCTGGTGTTCTAGTGATAGAATGCACCAGTTGAGAGAGCCCATAAGTTAGAGCGAAGTCGTGAGCAGCCCTTCCCGCAAAATCAGTCCTAGGAGACCCCAGCCACATACAACCAGAGCCCACAGACAAGTTGGGGTTGTGTGACTGGCTGGCGCGATGGGCGGAAGGGCCCCCGGTCCCCTCTCAGATACTGAAGCCAGGTCCACTCCGGTCTCCTCCTCCGGCATGGCTACAGCACCGGGAACTTTACACAGGCTGCTGGTTCAGCCTCCTGAGGCGGAGATTAAGTAATCCCCAGGTTCGGAAACCGTACAGCCTGCGGGCGGCCAGCGGATAACCGTTTCACCGAGTCTCCCTGACCACAGCGCCAACATTTCACGCCCCCACCAGTCAGTGGGGTCAATTTAAGCCTTTGGTCTTCCTACTGACAGCACAGAACCTCTCCAATGGGCTCTGGCTACCCTACTCACCGCCGGGAACACAACACAAGGTTATTATAACCGGGGTATTCTGTAGGGCGGAGGTACTTACCCAGACGGACTGCTCAATTTTGGACGGGAGATACCGTCATGTCCTTCCTCCAAATAAAAATACAAATAAAGGTACAAATGCGAGACACTTTAAAGTCATCCGGGACTCGCTCTTCCTCCCACATACGAGCAAAAAGTTTCCAAACCAACATCTACAACTCCCCGCCGCCGTATTATAACAGCTCTCCCGGTATAAGGTCAATACCAACCGCTCGCTTCTGTTGCTGCCTGATAGCAGAGACAACCTCATCATATGACAGGGGCTCATCCAGCTCAATGGAAAGAGGGAGTTGAGGTATTAGACTCACATTTTGTAAATCAGATGATCGATCTACGTTGGACTTGGACTTGACCAGTATCTCTCTGCCTGACAAGTATAATCAATCAAGTGCCAGTGTTTCGGATCGAGGATGCATCCACGTTGTCTTGTGCTTAGCGGCAAGTCTGAACATTGTGTTCGATATTGCAAGCTCAAAATGAGCACAAAGACTGAGTAGCAACTGACCATTGCTGTTCATGTTGCCGACTCCGTGTCTACCCAAGACTCCAGGCCAAGCCTCATTGTCCCGTCCAACTCTGGCATTGAAATTGCCTAGCAATATAACCTGCTCTCTGGCGTTTATGCTGTCAAGGCATTGAGATAGTTCCTCGTAGAATTTATCTTTGATGTCATCAGCCTTGTCTAGCGTAGGGGCATAGACACTGATGACATTAAGGTAATTGTCTTTGTCCGTGAAGGCGCAGTGTGGTAACGCGGTCTGAAGAATGCATAGGGTGCTCCTCAAGTCGCTTAGCTATGTGATTCTTGATTGCAAACCCTACGCCTGAACGTCGCGGTTTGGAAGCTGTGGTACCTTTCCAAAAGAAAGTATAGCCGCCACCTTCTTCTATCAGCTCTCCTTCATCGGCAAGGCAATCCACGTTATTTCGATGAAGTTCCCGAGCTACTATGGCAGTTTTGCGTTCAGGGCAGGCGTTGCCATCGCGATCAACAAGCGTTCTCACGTTCCACGCGCCGAATGTCATTATAGGTATTGTCATTTTTGTATGCTAACTATTAGTTATTTAATATCTGTGCCTGGAGTCTTTATAAGCCCTTATATAGATGGAAGCCTCTTGGCTGATAAGCTGGATACAATAATTCAAAAACAGTATTCGGAACCAATCTGAATTCAATAGTAGATAGATGTCATGTAGTTATTAAATCATTATGATATATGCAGAGCATTATACGGAATTGATTTAAACATGCAGTTGGATGGAGGCGGGAATGTGCATGCAGTGTTTTGAACGTATACGGAGATATTCAGTGTGCAAGAAAGATTTAAGAGTGAACGGACGAACTAATTCAGTTATACGGAACCAATCTCAATTCAATAGTAGATGGATGTAATTTAGTTATTATAATCATTATGATATATGCAGAGCATTATACGGAATTGATTTAAACATACATTCGGATGGAGGCAGGAATGTGCATGCAGTGTTTAGTAGGTATACGCAGGTATTCAGTGTGCAAGAAAGATTGAAGAGTGAACGGACGCACAAATTCAGCTAGAAATATTTAATTTGAATATCACCATTTAACGTTTAAATGAAATTTGACGTCGACCACGGATATGATACTGATTAAAACATCTTACATACGCATTGAAAACATTAAAAATCTCACTACATTCAGTGGACGCCGCCGGGTGGTAGTTTGTAAAGACGCAAGAAGTCCTTCGCGATTTATATATATATATATATACATATATATATATATACACAACATATATATTTATATATATATATATATATATATATATATAAATATGTTGTGTATTTTCGTATACTACTAGCAAACTTTTTGAACAATCGACAGAAGCGACTGGCATCTGATCTTTATTAGCTAGATCAGTAGTTGGACTTTTAGGGCTTCAACTATTCTTAACGACTGACGTAGATAAGATGTTCCTATGGCAACTAATACTAATGTCTTAACGATCTCCTTCGAGGTACAGAGGGTCTTAATATCTTAATGCTAAAGACCGACTTGGCTAGAGTTGTTTAACCTTGCAATGTGTTAACCCCTTATACGTTTAATATAACATAATGTAAATTCACAAATTCTGGTATCACCAAAGATACTTAAAAACCTGTAGACAGCCTGTAGGCAGTAGTGAACGCGGCCTGTACGCAGGAGGCGAAGTTCGATCCCCGCTTAATGCAAATATTTGTATGCATGTATATGGGTATTTGTATTGGTCTGATCATGTCCACAGCAAGTTAAGCCTTCGGTCCGGGTTGCCATACGAACATCTATATACTAAGTACGGATAGAACTGGAATGCTTCGACATTGGGTCGTGGAGGTCAGATAGCAGACACTTCACGGAAAATATCGAAGTTCAGTCAAATCCGCAGCTAGACTCGTAAAACTGACCCCAAACTCCGAGGTGAAAGCTGAAACTGGGATTAACGCTAAGAGGAAGAAGATGTATTGGTCGTTTAAAAACCTGTATAGTGCCTAAATTATCAAGAAGGTTGCCGGCGACTTTAAGAACCTAACTATTTGTAACTACTTATTCGTACGCACTGATACCAGGGTGACGTAATGATACCATATGCATTCTATTTTGTAGGAAATCTTAGATACGCCGTTGTGGCTCGCCCCCGCCATTACTGCCATCGAGACCGAAGCTTTACAAATACCGACAACCAACAATGGCAGGGTACTTATTTCACTTATATGCTTTTATTGTGAATATGAATATTATCGAAAAGGCGCTATTATGTTTTCACATGATGCTCAGATGTATCTTACAAAGACATGTTTTTGTGTAATAATTAAACAATCGTGAGATAACTTTTAATAAAAAAAATACGAAGATGTCTTATATATAGCTTTTCAGATTCATTTTATTGATGATTTTTGCTGAAGAAGTTTGCAGAGGATTTTTAGATGAGTAGCAATATTGAGTGCGTGTTGTTTTTCGGATACTGATTGACAGCATATTTGGTTAAAAAAAGTAACGGCGAATGGATATATCAACTTCAAATTCGCTCGTCATAGAAACCACTGTTGTATGTAATTAGTCGCTAATATAGAGAGGCGGATAGATATACAGTGTCAAAAGCTTTGATCGGAATATCAAACCCAACTTGTGCAGCGTGCCTTTGTATATATCTATAAACTGGTGGCGACCGGTGATTCTTGTTCCGGATCGTTATTGTTCCTGGTGCAAAAGCTGGCTATCGCCACCCAGCGTGGAAATGTAGCAAGTGTAATTGGCACTTTGCACCAGGAGCGATCAGGGGCGGGTTGTTTTCATTAGTAAAGGATAGTTGTACCCTGCGTTATATTGACTCGTTCAATTTTTAAATGTTTGGAATAAAATAAAATAGAACGGAAGAAAGAAATATTTTTTAATATTACATTAAAAGTTATAAACTGGAGTCAATCGTTAATATAAACAACTCTTAGTGCAAAGCTTTCAATACCCAGTATTAGTATCCTTTGCCCCAGAAATGAGCCGGAACGGGAGTCACCGCCTTGTTCGTGGATACGGCGACCAATTTCAACAATTAAACCCTTTGCCTCCGACCCCCAACTGCCCACCGCAATAGGCACAAAACAATATTGTGGCTCAGGTACGTAGCCACGACAGTGCTGACGCAAGTGGCATCCCACAACAGGCACTTGCCGTTTTTCTACGGCACCAAAGTCAGCCCAACTTTTTTTTTTTACGTGCGCAAAATCCCCTCGGGTACCTCCCCACCGGAGCCGACCGAGGAGGAGGTTATGTCGGACTCGAACCGACTAAAACGCACGCCGCCTGTGGGTCGCTTTGGTTGCCGCAGGTGAGGTCAACAGGCATATCCCTCGCACCCCGGCCGACCCAGGGCCATCTCTCACGATCTGGCCCTCTACTCGGGTGTGGGGACTACAGAGTCCCCAACTCGTCCCCGGAAAAGTCAGCCCATCTGGTCGCTTCCCGTCTGATCTGCTGAGACCCGGGGGCTCCAGCGTACACGGCACGTTTGTCGATATAAAGGCCCTCCGAACTATATCGTTGAGGGTATGCTGGTGCGGCAACCTGTTCGTGTAGTGACGACAACTTAATGTGTGACGGCCGTCCTAACTCCACCTTGCAACGCAGATGCATCTATGTGATTCACACACCTATTTTTAAACTGTCTCAAAGCTATCCCGCTGACCAATGCAACCCCAGTTTACGGTATGTTTATAGGTATATCTGACGCTGACTGTATACTTACTATAGTGTAGACAGACGTTATTAATGTGTAAGTTTAGTTCGGAAAATTCAACGCACAGGATGAGATTTGAACCACCGATCAGGGTCATTTCGATGGTTTTTAAATTTTACTCTTTGACTTAGCTTTAGAATATATTAATTCATTGAACCTTTTTCTTATTATTAAAGAGTTAAAGATCTATCGAAGTTAATTTAAACTGATCCTTGTTTATTATGATTGAATGTATTTCACTGGATTTCAGCCATGTTACGCCTGATTAAATTTCCTATCTAAACCAGCATGCATAGTATATACGGTGAAATTATATAACAAAATCCTATAGGCCCGCCACGGTGCTTACCAAAATATGTGGTTTAATCAACAATGTAAACATTATACTGTTATCCTAAATTATACCAATATTTGAACTAATATATATAACGTTGCTAATATCACGATGCGAAAGGCCCAAAGAGTTTAGTTGAGTGAGGAAACTGGTAGTTGGTTTACTATTGAATTAGTTACAGACTAATTAATTTTGGAAGTAATTTAGTGTGCTTACTTTTCTAATTAATTTAGGTCTGTATTCTAAAATGGTACCCAAGCCTGAATCTCGATTTAAAACTAGATCTGAGGACAGATTGTGTTCTAAATGACAGTTCCAAGGTCATTGTGAGAGTATAGAGCCACTTTGTCGATATCGTATTAGGATAACATTTCATTTCATTTCATTTTTATGGTGGTAGAAACTTGGTGGCACAAATTTGTCTCAAGTTTCGACCGGGTAGGTACCACCGTGCACTATTGCGAAAAACCCTCCATAGCAATTCAATCTCGGTTGGATTGTGTTCAGGGGTCAGCATGTGCATAGCCGGGCAGAGGTGGTGGTTGTCGCAGCACTAGTGGGACCAGTGGGTCTTGGCGTAGTCTAGTGGGGATGGCGCGGGGCGATGCGCCGAACAGGGAGACCTGTAGAAACGGTGGTGCCGCTGGCCGCCCGCGGTATAGTACAGGGGCCCAACTGGGGTTAACCACCTTGGGAGGCTGCCTCACCAGGCCGCGCATAATCCCGATATGGTTCGTCGTGCCGGTTGGTGACCGGATTTGGGAGCCGGGCGACCATACTCGGGGGGGTACGGGGGCCCTTCCGTTCGGCGCGCCGGCTCTCGCCATGCCTCACATTCATAGATAAAACCAATATCCCGCGCTTTGTCACACGGTGCTGCGGGGGCAATCACTTCTTTTTTCACGCCTTCTCCCACCCAAACTCATGGCAGCGCCATTTACAGAAAAAGGCAACACAGCGGCTCGTCACACTCCCAAAAGCTTGCTATTTGAGGTGGAGTCCACTAACATCTGTGGGCTCCATGCAAACCTCAACGCCGTCCACCAACACCTAGAGACGGCGAAACCTGCCATGTTTTTTCTAACGGAGACGCAAATACACCGCCCTGACGACACGACCTACTTGCTCTACCCTGGCTATGTTCTTGAAGAAAGTTTTCGTGCAAAAGCCGGGGTGTGCGTGTTTGTTAGGGCGGATGTTTGCTGTCGCCGTTTGCGCTGCCTAGAGGACCCATCCTTCTCCGTCCTTTGGGTACACGTAGACCATGGCCCTACGAGTCAGATCTATGTGTGCCTCTACCGTTCCCATACAGGAGATGCTGAGACAACTCGACTCTTTGAATATCTGAGTCAGGCGGCAGCGATTTCCGAATGCCGAAATGGTATTTTTGGGGGATTTTAACGCCCACCACGAGATCTGGTTGGACTCCTCCAAAACAGACCATGCGGGAAGAGCCGCCCACGCATTTGCTCTGGCGCACGGCCTGACCCAATTGGTGCACGAGGTCACTAGGATACCAAGAAGGTCGGGCCAAGCACCTTCTCTGCTAGACCTTCTGCTGACGAGTGATCCGGACCGGTACAGTGTATCGGTGCGAGCCGCTTTAGGCAACTCTGACCACTGCCTGGTCTGTTCCACGGTGCCTATTATAGCGCCCCCACGACCCATGCAGGGGAAGCGGCGTCTCTGGCACTACTCGTCAGCGGACTGGGATGGACTTCGTGACTATTTTGCGTCCATCCCGTGGGTTGAGCGCTGCTTTGAAGGTAAGAACCCATCGGATTGTGCTACTGCTGTCGCCGGTGAGATCGGTCTGGGTATGGAATACTATATCTCATACACCGATGGTGACCGCGGGGTGCGCCCTTGGTTCGGGCGCGAGTGCGCGGAAGCTGTTGAACAAAAACAGTCTGCGTACCGCGCTTGGGTAAGGGCGCGCGCCACGCGCCATCCCAATCTGGGCCACTTCAAGGCGGCGTACAACAGAGCCACAAAGGTCTGTAGAAGGGCCTATGTCAGAGCGGATGCCCTGCGCATAGCGCGGCTTGGTCAAGAGCTAGTGATGCATCCCACAGGAAGCCGTGGCTACTGGCGACTGGCTAAAGCCGTGCAAGCCAACTTCTGTCAGCCTTCGCTGCCTCCGCTGCGTAACCCTGATGGATCCCTGGCCCATGAGCCGCAAGAGAAGGCAAATTTGCAGGCTAATCTCTTTGCGGCCAACTCCCGAATCGATGATTGTGGTACGCAGCCACCAACACTACCCGACAGTGACCACGCGATGCCTGATATCCATATCAGGCAACGCGATGTCCGTGCAGTGCTGCAATCACTCGATGTCCGGAAAGCCAGTGGTCCGGATGGTATTCCAGCGGTAGTTTTGAAAAAATGTGCAGCGGAGTTGTCTCCAATGCTTACGCGCCTGTACCGGCTATCCTACAGTTCGGGTACAGTGCCTTTGCCTTGGAAAGAGGCGAATGTTCAGCCGATTCCCAAGAAGGGGGATCGCTCGGAGCCAGCCAACTATCGACCCATAGCCGTCACCTCAGTGCTGTGCAAAGTGTTCGAGCACATAATTAACAAACAGCTCATGCGGCACCTAGAGGATCACTCCTTAATTAATGACCGGCAATATGGCTTCAGACCGAAACGGTCAACGGGTGATCTTCTAGCATACGTTACCCATCTTTGGGGTGAGGCTATGGACAAGCACGGCGAGTCACTGGCAATTAGTCTTGACATCGCCAAAGCTTTCGATAGAGTCTGGCACAAATCGCTTCTTTCTAAGCTACCTGCCTTTGGTCTGCCTTCTAGGCTGTGCAACTGGGTTGCTAGCTTCCTGCAGGGGCGCCGTATTCGCGTCCTTTGTGACGGACGAGCTTCGGAGTTTCTGCAGGTTAATGCTGGCGTGCCCCAGGGGTCCGTCTTATCACCCACTCTCTTTCTTCTGCATATCAACGACATGCTGTCTACCGGCAATGTTCATTGTTATGCAGACGATAGCACTTTACATGGGAGTTATCATGGACATCCAGCGGTCAAGCAGTCAGATATCGCAGAGAAAAGGCAGCTTCTTGTCACTGAGCTTGACGGGGTCCTGAATCACATTTCTCAATGGGGCTCTGAGAACCTGGTTGAGTTCAATGCCAAGAAGACGCAGGCATGTGCGTTTACAGCAAAAGTATCTTCTTTCCTTCCCCTCCCCACTCTTCAAAGCACGCCACTGCCGCTGCAGGACAATCTCAATATCCTAGGTATGGATGTTCGCTGCAACCTGAATAACAAAAACTACATCGAAAGCATCATCAAAACAGCCTCACGAAAACTCGGAGTCCTGAACAGAGTGAGACGATTTTTCACGCCGGAGCAGCGGTGTCTTCTATACAAGACACAAATTCGCTCCTGTGTGGAGTACTGCTCGCATCTCTGGGATGGTTCAGCAAAGTACTTACTAGATGCTCTCGACAGGTTGCAGCGACGTGCGGTCCGCATCATTGGGAATCCCGAGATCACGAACACCCTAGAACCTTTACAGCTGCGTAGAGATGTTGCGTCCATGGCTGTATTTTACCGTCTGTACCATGAGGAGTGTTCTGATGAGCTCTTCCAATTAGTCCCACCCTCCCCTTTCCTACACAGGACAACGCGTGCAGGTCTTAGATGTCATCCGCACACGGTGCAAAACATCCGATCAAGAACCAAGCGGTTCGGAGACTCTTTCCTCTGTCGCACCATTAAGGCCTGGAATTCATTACCAGCTCACGTGTTTCCTTCTTCCTACAGTCCCGGGTCCTTTAAGCGGGGCGTGAAAAAGCATCTGATAAGGCCGTCAAGCTGAGTGTCACCATTGTCACACGGTATGTGTAAGTAATGGTGACCCTCTTTTCTGGGATTTTGCCTTCAGCTTACCATCAGGCAAGGCGAAGACCAATTGACGTGTCCTATATAAAAAAAAAAAAAAAAAATTGTCTTGCAGCGATATTTCTAAAATCTATTGAGATCAACTAGAAATTCAGAAATGTCTGGAATGGTCTGGAATGACCTACCTGCTGAGGTTCTCCCAAGCACCTACAATATGGGGTTCTTCAAGAGGGGTATCAGAAGGTTACTTCATGGTCGGCAGCGCGAGGCCACGGTTACCACTTCCCATCAGGTGGGCCGTCTGCTTGTCTGCCACCTAAGTGGTATAAAAATAAAAAATTAAAATATTATCCTAATACGATTCCAAAAAATGGCCCTTTTCGACATCAATCTAATCTAACGAAGTATTCTCTGACCAACTGTGTTAAATTCAATTTTTGTCAAGATTTCCTTTCCATTCTATAGGTTATAAATTAAAATAAAAACGTAAAAGATAAAACCACCTAATAAGCTTCACCTATATCTTTATTAAGTACCTGCTATCCCTGTTAGGTTTATGCATCCATAAATTGGTCTTTCTCTCATTATGAGACCGATTTATAGTTCCGGAAAGAAGGGATTTTATCTATTTATAGTTATTTTCGCTGGTAATATTAAGTGGTAAACTTACATAGTAATAATACCTATCTTTATTATAGTCAGGGTAAGAGTCTCAAAATGATAAAAAAACATTTGCCTGTAAGGGATCGCTTTAGCGATAAGGCCACTATTTGTAGATATTTCATATCTTGTCCTTAAATGTACTGGAATTTATTGGTGTACACTAAAGATTTATCTATCTATCTATCCGAACTAAAGGTGTGTACCAAATATCAGAACAACCAGTCAACAGGAAGGGGGGAATATCTAATATAATGTATAATATATAGTAAAATATAATATATAGTATTAAGATCATATTGAGTACTTTTCTCGTCAAGATCGATCTGATGCCGACTGCACGGCAGTAAACGCACTGTAAACTGGGGATTACACAGGACAGTTCAAAATCAAATTTAAAGCTGTCACAAAGTTCCCCCGGTGTCTAATGTAACTTCAGAATACGGCGTGTGTCATCATGATTGTATCTCTTGTCAAGTGTATTCGACGTCGATTGCCGGAGGAGGTGTCGAGAAATGCATCAATATTCACACACGAACTCGCAATAGCATTGCAGGTGTCGTATTTTACTGCGTAAATGGAATGTGGCCACTAAACCAGCGAGCTTCGCTGAAAATAAATTTTTATTTATATGTATAGGACACATACGTATAAAAAATCGGGTTGCGTCAATAACACTGGACTACACCCTAGCTTCTTATTACCATCCAGCTGGATATTGTCAACTGTCAGACTGCATTATAAAAAACAAGTGCTTCACAGAATCTAATATAAAAAAGATAATATTTTCGCGTTCAGTAAAAATACTGATTGTGCATCTAATTAAGTTCAGAATGATCACCACCCACCCCGAAATTTTTTTATAATTGATTGGTTGGTTGGTTGCTAACTAACTACTTACTTGCAGTAGTTTGTTGGTGCTCAATCAGGTTTTTGATGTGAATTTGGATTATTTTGTCGTACAAAATGTACTCTTTTTGATATACGTTTAAATACCATCCATATAAAAATCTATGTAATCTATGTAATCAAATTTAATGCACTATAATGTTTACAGGAATTACATGATCATGTTATAGGTTACATACCATTGATTTGCCTGACGCTTCGACCATGTTACACCGGCCGTGGTCACAGGCTGGCCACGTTAGTATTTTTATTAAGTTATTATTTAATGCACTATCGGGCTTTTGCACTTTATCATATTAACAGCATAAGTTGCTGAGCACTAACAACGTTAATAAACTAACTTAATATTGACAGGGAGTTATCTAAAATAAAATATAAAAACAATACAGAATATACCTATTCTTCCCCGTCGATGTCAACCGGGAGGGTGGCCAGAAGGCTGGTGGCATTGCCACGTTGCATGGCAATACCATCAATTTTTTCTATCCTAAATATTTATCTAGTCACCTATATAGTTTTCAGAGAATAAAGTTTTTTATATTTTATCTTTTTATTATTAGTATCGGTAGCCTAGTGGTATGGGTAACGAACTGCTGAGACGACGGGTTCGATCCCATGTTTTACCATGGCACACACTAATGACTTTTCGATGCTTTTCGAAGTTATGTGTGTATTTATCGCAGGTTTATAAGTGCCCGGTTAATGGCAATAGGCTCGCCACCTATTACATTAGAACATAAACTGGTGAAATGTGGGTGCTAGCACCTCTGTCTATCCCTTCGGGAATATAGGCGTGAGTTTAGGGTATGTTTATGTTATTATTTAATTAAATGGAATGATGGAGGTAGGACACGATGGTATTTCCGTCCAATTGAGCAGTCCGACTGGGGAAATACCTCCGCCCTATAGAATACCGCGGCCATAATAACCTTGTGTTGTGTACCCGGCGGTGAGTAGGGTAGCCAGAGCTCACTGGAGAGTTTTTTGCTGTCAGTGGAAAGACCAAAAGCTTGTCCTGTTTTGTCTTTTACACTGATGGCACAGAAACTCTCAATGCTTGCAAGGTTGGCAGCGCGAGTGTGACTTTCTTAGTTTTGCACGCGTCCATTGGCCGGTGACCACTTTCCACCAGGTGGGCCGTGTGCTTGTCTGCCACTTAAGTGGTATAAAAAATATTTTAGTGCTATGGTGGTTCGTAAATTAAAAAGTTGTGTTTCTTTTGTGGTGTGTGTGTTATAGAGGTTACCGTGATCTATGACCGTGTGTAACACTAGAGGAGTCACACCCGTGCTACCAACCCTGCAAGAACGGAGAGTTTCTTTGCCGTCAGTGCAGAAGATACAATCAGAAGAAGCCTTTAGTCTTCCTACTGACAGCATAAAAACTATCCAGTAAGCTCTGTCTATCCTACTCACCGCCGGAAACACAACGCGATGGCATTATAACTATTCTATTCTGTAGGGTGGAGGTACTTCTCCAGTTAGACTGCTCAATTGAGACGGGAATGCCGTCGTGTCCTACCTCCTTCAATTATAATATTTCTAATAATTTTAAATAATGTGTCATCTAAAACATTTTCATATAATACGTATGTATTCATTCTGTTATATATACGATTATATATCAGTTCATATTCCAACTGCAATAAAACAACTGGAAGTGAACTAAATAAAAAGTGAATAAATAATAAGGAAAACGTGTTCCTAACTATGATCATCGGTGATCCACCTCTGCCGAACTAAAAAAGGTAATGGTTGGATTAACAACATATATCATTCCTGAATCGGATATTGAATCACGCTTGGCAAAATCTTATGAGTTATGGCAAAATGTGAAAGATATTAGGTATATTGAATTTGCCAACTTTGTCGCCAACAAACTTATGTTGTATTCAAGTATCAACAACAGCACAGCTATAAATTATCATACATATGAGTACATACATATTCTCAATTCTTTTTTGTTTATCAGCGTTGGCAGAGAATTTTGTAAATTACTTTGGTTCATTATATTCAATTAATTATTTTATTAGCAGTTTACATTAAATGCAACCATTTAGATTAGGTTAAATTTGCTTTGACACTAAAATGTAATTTTTTTTATGCTCGACGAGCCACGGTTTCCGATCTTTTGGAAGTCAGTAAGAGTTCCTACACACACTTATTTTTTATGCCACAGCATAAAATCTACAAATTGATTACCACAACACGTGTTTCCGCCTTCCTACAATTTTGAATCCGTTAAATCTGACAAGAAAACCCCCTCAAGCTGAGGACAACTTGTTTTGGTATTGATCACTTTTTTTATCTAGGGCACGCCAATTTGACTTCATCTTCGCATAAAGGTAAGCTAAAGGCAAAGTCTCAGGAATAAGGGTCACCATTACAGACATTAAGTAATGTTACAATGGCGGCACTCAGCTTGATGGCCTCATCAGATGCTTTTTCACGCCCCGGTTAAAGGACCCGGGACTGTAGGAAGAAGGAAATTCATTCATGGACTCTACAATAATAACTTTTATTCTTGAAACTTTACTTTTAGGTTACTATTAGGCGCGATGATGTCATTGACGTAATCTATAAAAAGTGATTTAGATTTAATTCTTTATTGCACACACACACTTCAGATCATAAATAAAAAAACGGCGAGCTTAATTCAAAATGAGTTCAATCCCAACAAACCTTTGAGTAGCAAAGAACCATATGGTTATATATGAGAATGTGAAATGTACATTAAAAAAAACTTTATAGTTCGAAAAATATTTAGAGTGATTAAAACTTAGAACGAACATAGGTCAAGCCAGAACGTTTTCGGTTGACTCGTGAGGTACACAAACAATTAAACTGTAAGATTGATTTTTATACGCCTTTGTTTTCTGCATTGTACTTTTTTATACCACTTAGGTGGCAGACAAGCACACGGCCCACCTGATGGAAAGTGATTACCATGGCCTAAGTACGTGTGTAGCACCAGAGGAGCCACAATCGCGGTGACGACCCTGTAAGCACAGTCTCTGTGCCGTCAGTGTAGAAGACAAAGCAGGACAAGGCTTTAGTCTTCCCACTGATAGCACAAATTCTCCAGTGAGCTCTGGCTACTGGTATATATCAAGTGTCTAACTAGAATGACTATTTTTCTTTCTTTCTATGTAAACAGATGTTCGTTGTCTGCTGTTTAGTGGCCCCAAGTCTGAGACGGCGGTGGCACTCATGACGTATTTTACATTTAAATTTTATAGTCCTATGTGTGCAATGGGCACATAGCCCCTGATATTGTTTATTGCCTATTACACTCTCCCTTCTTGCCATTCCGACTTTATTGCCCTATCGTTCTTTAATATAATAACATGGCGATGTACAAATTATGAGCGTATGTTGTATCAGCCAGAGAGGGGATATTTATGGGATTTGGTCTTACTTGACTGCTCCAAAAAAGAGTAATGAGTTTCTTGCATGTAACATTTATTAAATTTTACCAGTAATTTAAATGCCTGAAATGATTTGGATGGGTATAGGTTTTATTAGAATCCTATCACCATCTCGAGGTATATTATATACATTGGCTATAGTATTTTTATTTTCAGTAATTGTCTTGTACAGGCTGTACAAGATACAAATTTGCTCCTGCTTGGAATACTGCTCGCATCTCTGGGATGGTTCAGCAAAGTACTTACTAGATGCTCTCGAAAGGTTGTAGTGACGTGCGGTTCGCATTATTGGGAATCTCGAGGTCATGGAAACCCTAGAACCTTTGCAGATGCGTAGAGATGTTGCGTCCATGGTAGTATTTTAAAGTTTGATCTGATGAGCCCTTCCAGCTCATCAGATCATGCACCATGGTACAAATTACAAATACACATTAGTGCCACCCCCCGCCCCCTTCCTACACAGGACTACACGTGCAGGTCTTAGATGTCACCCGCACACGGTGCAGAATATCCGTTCGAGAACCAAGCGGTTCGGTGACTCTTTCCTTTATGTCACCATTGAGGCCTAGAATTCATTGCCAGCTCACGTTTTTCCTTTTTCCTACAGTCCCAGGTTTATTAAGCGGTGCTTGAAAAAGCATATATGATGAGGCCGTCAAGCGGAGTGTCACCATTGTCACACGGTATATGTAAGTAATAGTGATCCTCTTTTCTGGAACTTTACCTTCAGCTTACCATCAGGCAAGGCGAAGTCTATTTGACGTGTTCTATATATAAATAATATAATTTGACCGGTTGTGTTTTTGAATTAGGTTTACAATTTTTTGCAAATTCACTTTTCTAGCCTTTCTTTCATATTGACATTGCCGATATTCACGATACGATATTCACCCATGTTTTCAAAGTTTAACATGTTGTATTCCTGGTGAAAAACGAATGAATAGTTTTCAGTACACTGAGTTCGATTTATAATAGTAGTAGATATGGTATAATATCAATTATTTCAATCACGACACCCTTAATCAGTCAGATATGTTTAACCCTTTTCACAATACAATTTTACCCGAAACTAAATTTCCTAACGAAATACCGCTGCCATTTAATTCACTTAGCTATGCGCAAATACCCACAGTATGATCACGTAAGCGGCAGAGGGCCGGCGCGTAATGGGATTTACTTTACGTTAGGGGTAATTCCCACTAGCATAGAGTTCCACCGATCCACAGAGCTCGTGAGGTGCGGAGGCGACTGAGGCGTTGGAGGTCTGGCCTGGCCTGGGGGCGACAGGGGTCACCCTATCTTGCCCCCGTGGTTCCCACATTTGAGGCAGCCATCTCGAAACCGGAGACAGTCTTAGGTCAGTCGGGTGCGAGGGTTATGTCTTCGGCAATCATACACCCTGGCATCGATACTAGACGGATTGCGATTTTAGTCTGTTCGAGTACGACACAACTGCCCCCGAACGACCTGAGAGAGTTCCCACTTAAAAAGCAGTGGCCTGAAGTGGCTTAGTGATGCAATATAAACTATTTTGAATCTTATCTACGAGAGAAAAGTTTATAGACATTTAAAGGCAAAGGAAGGGTATCAGGCAGCTACACAAACCTTCTCACAAGTATTTCTTGTAACCAATTTCGGCCGCTGTTGGCCGCTGCTGTTTCAGTGGGAATCGGCCCTTAGTCGCAGTCCGAGTCTCACAACTTATATGTATTAGACGCTTGATAAAGTTCCCGTATGTGCCTGTGCTATAGCACTTTAGTGTGTGCAAATGGCGGGACCCCCAGTGACAATAAATAAGTTGTAGGTTTGTGCAACCCATTCGCAAGGAAAGTCTTGTAATATCATAAGTTTATGTAATTTCTGATAATGAAAAGGCCAATGGTTATGTTTGTTTTATTATACACTAGTCTTAGGTTTGATTCTCAATCAGTGCTAATATTTATAAAACTATTAATTAATTAACTATATAAATATGTAAATTTACATATGTGTTCTGTGTTTTATACTTACTTAAAATCATTTTTGTTTCACTTTACTGTTTGTAAAACATAAACTCTATCACACCTATATCCCCGAAGGGGTAGGCAGAGGTACTAGCACCCACATTTCGCCAGTTTATGTTTAGGTCCCAATGTAAATAGGTGGTGAGCCTGTTGCCATTAACCGGGCACTTATAAACCTACGATAAACACATGCATAACTTCGAAAAGTATCGAAAAGTCATTGGTGTGTGCCATGGTAAAACCTGGGATCGAACCCGAGACCTCGTCTCAGCAGTCCATTACCCATACCACTAGGCTACCACGGTTTTTCCCGCTATATTATTATTCAACGCCACACGGCAGAATGTTCTGCACTTATAAATATTATAAAACCTGATATTGTTACCGTATTCTGTGAAATAAAGTTAGATTTGATAAACATATGAATTTTAGTAAAATATTTATGTGTACTCTATAAGAAATACGCACGCTGTAAAATATGTATTTATCATCATTATTCTGAAACTTATAACGAATTAAGTTATAAAGCTAAAACCACTCACCACATTCTGCTGTTAGCTCTGGACGAATAGACGATCAATAGTATTATTTCTCGGAAACACAAAGTCTGAGATTCACCGAATCCCGAGGAAAGTTCAACTGTCTGCTATCCACAACAAATTTAATCAGTTCTGAACTGCGAGTTTCTAGCATCAAACAGGTTTGTTTCAGAACACGAAAATAGTTATAGCATCAGCATTCCCCCTTAAACAATTGGTACAACCACTGGTATACTAGCTGATGCCCGTGGCTCCGGACGTACTTTTTCTTTATCCGAGTGTTGATTCCGGTCACATCAGAAGCATTTACCTCAGAGTGCGGGGTTCGCTTATTCTAACTGCGGGTTTGGTTGAACTTCCATATTTTCTACGAAGCGACTGCCATCTGACCTCCACAATCCATTGACAATATCAAAGCATTGTAGTCAGACCAGTTAATGGATTATTGCGTTCCAACTACTTGTAACGACTATTTTTAAACTTTCGCGGTGTGAATTCATAATTATACTAGGTATCGGAACTTCTCGCGAATTATATTTTGGAACTTACTATTTCTGCCGACGTTTCGGATGCGTTGCAGCACCCGTGATCACGACTTGACTAGTCACTCACTCAAAAGTTACGCATAGTTTTTTGCCTAGACTTAATAGTAGAATTAGGTGCGGTGTCACAGAATAAATAATGTATCACAGAGCGAAATGTATATTTGTAAGTAAACTTATGTAGCAATATACTTTTTTGACGAGTTTGTTAGAAATCCTTACAAAAAAGACGGACCGTTATTGGTGTAGGTATACAGGGTGGAAGATTTCGACCTTACTTGGAGGGAGAGTACTCAAAATACTAGAGATAGTAAATTTCGCACAAAGAAAACATTTCTTTATTTTAAAAAAGAAACAAAACCGTATTTTTTCTTGCGAAATCTCGCATGTGACAGCTGGTAATAGAACCTACTAAAATCAGAAATTCATTGAATACAGTTTTGTTTTCAAAAGTAATAAGGAAATATTTCCTAGTAAAATTCACTATATCTAAATAGGTATATTTAGAGTATTTTCTTTCCAGGCGAGGCGGAAACCTTCCACCCTTTATAAAAAGGTTCCTCACTTACAAAGAATGATTATAAAGATGACTAGCTATTACACCTTACTAATTAAGCCTCCCCCGCAACGACTGGGCCGAGATAAGTGGGAGTGGTTATGTCGGACTTGGGCCGACTAAAACGACATGCGTTTTAGTCGGCCTAAGTCCGTTTCGGGAGACATATCTCTCGCACCCCGGCCGACCCAAGGCCATTTTTTTTCAATCTAGTCCCCTTTTGGTATGAGGACCACAGTGTCCTTATCTAACTACCTAATAACCTTATTTAACCTTAGAAACAAACAATTGTTATTAGTGCTAAACAAAAACGCGTAGTTCGTTGAAGCGTAATTGCGTAGTGCGAATTCTACGCAACGAAAAACAGAAGCGAAATACGTAAAGCTAGCATCTATATCTACATAGTATATATTATTTCTGTACCTAACAATATCCCTTGTACAATTGGCCTTGGCCCTGCTCTTTCCAAAACTCGTTTATTCTTTATCCCCCGAGGTTTGGTATAAGAAAACTGAACATTGAATAAATGTATAATTTCAAAATATGGTAAGCTATATTCTTAGACAAATAAACCACAGTTTCTGTGCCGCAGCTACAATGAATACACGAAACGTTTTCTGTCAAAATCTAAGTCAGTCATGACAACATAGCACTTTAGTTAGCTCGTTATGTACCTTGTAATAATGATATTCAAAATGAGCGCCGTATTCAGCACCTAACACATTTACAAGAAGCACTCAGTAGTAATGGAATCTTCTGGAATTAATTAAGAGCGCATTATTATCGAGGATGAAATATAATTATTGTTTTATGTATTGCAATCTCATTCAACTTAATTATTTTTAGAGTAAAACCAATACGCCAGTATGAGCGGAGAGCGTTTTGAGCAACCCGCAGTGAAAAAAAAATCTTGCTTAAAAGTAACTGTCGACAGTATCATGCAAACCATATTCAGATAAAAAATCTGTCACATCAACGTCTAAAAAATAAAATATCAGTTAATGAGACGGCGTATTTAGGAGGTAGGACACGACGGTATTCCCGTCCCAGTTGAGCAGTCCGACTGGAGAAGCACCTCCACCCTATAGAATACCACGGCTATAATAACCTCGTATTGTGTTTCGGGCGGTAAGTAGGATAGCCAGAGATCACTGGAAAGTTTTTGTGCTATCAGTGGAAAGACCAAAGGCTTGTCCTGCTTGTGTCTTCTGTACTAAACTGTTCTTACAGGGTCAGCAGCACGGGTGTGACTACCCTGGAGTTGCACACATTCATGGGTCGCGGTAACCACTTTCCATGATGTGACCCGTGTGCTTGTCTGCCACATACTTTGAAAAAAAAAATCTGGAACACTGATTAAAAATTACCAATCATTGTATTTTTGCCGTAGTTTGTAGTTGGCTCATATTATTATGTCAACCTTAAAACGTATTTAGTCTAGAAGAGCGAAAAAGATATCCAAGATCAAAATGATAGGATTGCTGCATGCAATACCACCATCCACCATGTGCTTTCTTTTGCATATAAATTATATGTTATCATATATATTATCTTATCAATAAGAACAAGTACTAGGTTGAAGAGTGCCGCCCGCTGCTCGCGTGCAGCGAGACCTCGCCTATAACGAGGCGCAAGGCGCCATTACCGAGCACCGGCGTATTGTTACAACAGCGTACTCCGTACCTACGTATACTCCGTACTTACACGCGTTGTACTTAGCGTTATTTCGTATACGAAACTCCAGTTATGAGCAGCAGGTGATGTATTGTTTTCATTTTTTCCCTCGACTTTATAGCGTTTTGTGAATAGCTTTATGGCATTTGTAAAAGAAAGTGTTCAACACTGTTTATTGTTTGAAACGAAACATTTTCTAAACGAGGCTTGATGCAATCTTCCATTTTTGGTCGGCGTTTGACAAAAAATGCTTTATTGTTATTAAAAGCACTATAAAACTTAAGCGTAATAAATTTGTATATAAAATTCGAGAACATATTATACAATCATTGAATTCCATTAAATAAAAGTCAATATAGTTGATCTTGTACCGTAACCTAAGTGATAAAAAATACAACAGAACACCACATAGTCATCATCCAGCACAGGTAAAACCGCCCACAACAGCTAGTCTCACAAACCTTACAACACATAAACGTGAAGCGAACAAAACAAAGCCGATTAACATTTTCCTGCTATTCCTTAAACGGTAGACAGTAATAAAAGGAGCAACGTTTTCATGCAAAGATACTCAAGGATTTTTAACTCGAGTTCGTACCACTTAGTACCTCAAACAGGACCCTTGTTAAACTTGACCAAATGTAACGTAACTGCACGCGTTCGTAACCTGGCTGTCACATTTTTGTCGGAGTGCCTGCTTTCCAGCTTGAACCTTTCGACTTGGTGCAAAGACAGGTATCGAGGCTCGTTGGCCATCCTATACTCTTAGCGATGTGGAACCTCTCAGCCTTAGGTGGGGCTTTGCCTCGCTGTGTGTTCTACCACCTATACAATGGTTTGTGCTCAGATGAATTGTTTGACATACCCACAGCTACATTTTAACGTCACACCGCTCGTCATAGGCAGGTAATTCATCCTCACATATTGCAATCGGAAACGGTGAGCACAATGCGGTATGAAAGGAACTTCATCCTACGCTCGCTCAGGCTGTGGAATGAACTCCCTGCTGTGGTTTTCTTAAGCGCCTACAATTTGGAGTTCTTTAAGAGTGGCATTCGAAGGTTTCTAAAGGGTTAGCAAGTGTAACGCCCCTGGTGTTGCATACGTCCATAGGCTACGATAACCACTTTCCATCAGCTGGATCGTGTGGTGTCTGCCATTTAAGTGGTATAAAAAAAAGTTCTGTCTTCAACATTAATTCATTAAAGTCTATTGTTCATTCACGTTTACGATTGCGTTTTAAACTTATTGTCAAGTAGAATAACACGCCAGTACAATAGAGTTGTCTGCTAACTACCGGGCAAATGTTTGAGCACTTCCACAGCTCTTTGTTATTGTTCTAGCATTGTTGGGTGAGGGGAATGCCCTGGCGTGTGGCACGTGGCGTGTGGCGTGTGGTGCGGGACGTGGGAATTAATTGTATCCACTTAGCTTTAGTTTTATACCACGGCCCATCTTAAACAAAGTGGTTCTGTGGCCTATGGACGTGTGCAACACCAGGGAGTCACACTCGTGCTGCACACAGTTATCGATATCATTTCGATATCAGTTTAGTGCTCGATATACGAATGTTGTGGCGAGACAAAGTATCATGTTCCAGTTGCCTTCGAACGTTGACTTACTTATAGGCAAAGTTTTCGTTTGAAGTCAGCTTTTTTAACCTAATCTCATCGATATGCTATTTCACGGAGAAAAAATTGATTGATATCAGCTTTTTTATTGAGATCGTCATAGTCTACCTAATTAACTGTGACTAGTGTACCAATGACCCGGAGTACTTAATAAATATTCTAAGATATACCACACAACGGTATCTAGATCCAAACTAAGCATAGCTAAACTAGCTTCTGATCTGTTTTGATTGCGGATATACACACTTAGAAACATTTCCAGATGCCAAATCCTCTCGATAACTCTGGGTCGGCTGGGGTGCAAGGGATATGCCTGTCAACCTCACCTTCGGCAACCAACAATGACCCACAGGCACCGTGCGTTTTAGTCGGTTCGAGTCCGACATGATCTCTCCCACCAGCTCCGGCGGGGAGGTGTCGGTGGGGAATTTTTTGCATTTAAAAAAAATATCTTAAAATGATTAACAGCAAATCAAATTGTTTTATTGATTTAATTTGTACTATTCGCGGTACTAAAGGTACCGATGTGTACCATATATTAGAATAATTAGTCAACAGGAAATAAGGAAAACCTAGGTTTTAAGATCTTTTTGAGTACTTTATTCGTCAAAATCAATCTGATGCTGAATTTACATTTTCTATACTTCATAAAATGGAAGTAACTAACGCAATACCCGAGAACAGCTCGACTTGTTTGGCAATTTTGTACAAATTTGCATACTCGTGTACAAAAATATTTGCATAGGGCGGGAATCCAACCGACGTAGCACTGTACCAGACGAACACTCTACGATATTTTTTTCTGTTAACCATTACGACTTCCCGACAGAGTAGGATTTGAACCACCCCATCTCTTTCGATGCGGTATCGTACAAGATGACTAAGGGATAAGGCTTATTAACATCAGACATATATACAGCCCAGTCTCAGCCTCAGATGTATGGCTTGAGTTAACAATAGTGCCCAGAAGACCGCAATAGACTCACCCCTAATTACGTGGAACCGAATTCAATGATTCTTGAAATGTGAGTGTTAATTCACCTCTACCTAACCGTCCGGGAATAAAGGCGTGATTATATGTATGTATAAGGTTACCTAATAACCTTCAAATCATAGTTCAAGGACTAGAGGTCAATCATTTACAATTCTGATTTAATATCTTAATTAACAACGACTGCTTTATAACTAATTCAACATTACTTATAGATGGGTGAATATCTAATATAATATTTTGAGAATAAGGGATAATAACAACTATTAAGTCAAGTTCAATTGAATTTACAATTCTGTATCAAGTTTTCAAGTAGTGCAAGGACAATCTCAATATCCTAGGTATGGATGTTCGCTGCAACCTGAATAACAAAAATTACATCGAAAGTATCATCAAAACAGCCTCACGAAAACTCGGAGTCCTGAACAGAGTGAGACGATTTTTCACGCCGGAGCAGCGGTGTCTTCTATACAAGACACAAATTCGCTCCTGTGTGGAATACTGCTCGCATCTCTGGGATGGTTCAGCAAAGTACTTACTAGATGCTCTCGACAGGTTGCAGCGACGTGCGGTCCGCATCATTGGGAATCCCGAGATCACGAACACCCTAGAACCTTTACAGCTGCGTAGAGATGTTGCGTCCATGGCTGTATTTTACCGTCTGTACCATGGGGAGTGTTCTGATGAGCTCTTCCAATTAGTCCCACCCTCCCCTTTCCTACACAGGACAACACGTGCAGGTCTTAGATGTCATCCGCACACGGTGCAAAACATCCGATCAAGAACCAAGCGGTTCGGAGACTCTTTCCTCTGTCGCACCATTAAGGCCTGGAATTCATTACCAGCTCACGTGTTTCCTTCTCCTACAGTCCCGGGTCCTTTAAGCGGGGCGTGAAAAAGCATATGATGAGGCCGTCAAGCTGAGTGTCACCATTGTCACACGGTATGTGTAAGTAATGGTGACCCTCTTTTCTGGGACTTTGCCTTCAGCTTACCATCGGGCAGGGCGAAGTCCAATTGACGTGTCCTATATAAAAAAAAGAAAAAAAAGAAAAGTAGGTTGCTTCTAGGAAAGCGTGTTCCGTAATTGATGACGTCATTACCAGCAAGTGTGAGATATTAGTCGAATGCGTCTCTAAAGTGTTTGAGACAAGTCTCAATACATGTTAAAGACAAACAAGTGTCTCTTAAAAAGACTTAAGTTGTGTCTTCAACAACTTGTTTCTTGGGGGTCAAACGAAGGGTTGACAAAATGGTCAAGTGTGAAACGAATTCGCGCGCGTAAGGTTTCTTACCATTGACTCCCCTTAAATTTAATATGTGCTTTATTTCAATATTTCAAATGTCTTGTATACCTATTGCCGTTTTAATTTCGCACACTAATTACTATTTATATTTATTTTATTCTGATTGCGTTATTTTTTGTCATAGTGGCAAAACAAATACATTTTTGAAATTTTTTACTGTCCATTTATCAAGGTTAATGAGATATTTTATAGCCTGGCGACAGATGGACAGACTGATGGACAGTGAAGTCTTAGTAATACCTTGATCACACGCACTGCGTGGAGTGACGAGACAACGCACTCGGCCGATACTCTGTGCGTTTAAATATAACACCGTCTTGCCACACCATCCTTCAGGTTTGCAACCCTAAAAATTGTTACGGCTATTTTATCGCACCGCAAATATTATAAACTTTTCAAAGTATTTATTCCTACATATAACAGCTTAATAGGACCCATAACTTCTCCACATAAAATGAAGTACTAAACAAAATTTAATAACTTTCAAAGAGTTCTGAGTTACGCGAAACAGATAAGCGAGCAGACACTGGCTTTACTGCGATTCTCCTTGTCATGCGGCTTCTTGATAAGACGAAACCGCCGTTTATTGTGTTATCGGCCACGAACAAACCGTACTGAACACGAAACCAGCAATTTTGGCAGAATGGTTGTAAGGAAACATTGAACATATACGACGGGACGTTTTAGCCATGGCTATAATTCACAAGACGATTTTGAGGGTTGAAAATTTGACGTTTTGAGCATTGAATGTCAGCAAAGCGTAAAAGGATTGTTTTGGTCTATAAGCGGCATTAAATGCGCGTACCATGATTCAAATTGTCCTTGCGATAAGCTTTCCAGTTCCAGGAACACATGGAACCCCAATAACCCACAGTCCGCCGCAGTACCCGCTTATTTACAATGTTCTACGAGTTATAGCATGTATTACGAGTATAATATAGAATCAAAGAATCAAAGAATCAATTTCATTTATTCAGTTTAGGCACACAAAGAGCACATATGAACGTCAAAATTTTACATATATGTATGTCAAGAAATAATATAAAAATATTAAATAATTAAAAATAAACCATTGGAAAATGATTCTTTCGCTGGTTCGGTAGATTAGTTCTACTGAGAAGATACCAGCAAGAAACTCAGCGAACTACACTAGAACTAGTTTATTTTTCTTTTATAAATTTGTTTTGTTTACAATTTATTTTGTGCGAGCAAGCAAGAGACTTATGTTGACCACGCATTAACATCATTAAGGTACTCATCCACTTTATAGTAACCTTTACTCATTAAAGTTTTTTTCACTTCTATTTTAAATTTATTTATTGGCATATTAATCAAGTCATGAGAAATTTTATTAAATATTTTTATGCAGCTGCCTACAAATGAATCACCAACCTTGTGAAGCCTATATTTGTTTATGAATGTTTATGGTAGATTTATAGATATGATATATCGCTGTTAACTACTACAGGTACATATTTACTGGCGTGACTATCGTATTAACATTATGATGTTTCTAAAGATATTTGTATGTTTAGATGTTTATGTGTTCACCTGAAGAGGGCCAGATCGAGAAAGATGGCCCTGGATCACCCGGGGTGCGAGAAATATGCCTGCCATTCTCGCCACCCTGCCCAACAACGACCCGTAGATGGCGTGCGCTTTAGTTGGTTCAAGTCCGATATAACCTTCTCCACCAGCTCCGTGGAGATTTCGCGCACAAAAATAAAATGTTTAGATATTTAAACTATCATGGTCACTCACATCAGTATTGGGATGTTTACATCTCAGAGCAATACGACATAGTAAATATTCCGATAAGATGTTTAGGTGTTTGTTACTCAATTACACTCGAACTGCTGAACGGATCAATGGCAATTCAAGGATTATATTGTAGTCTGGAATTATAGATAGGCTATTTTTATGCCTCAGGTCAGGCATTAAGGCTGCGGGCACAGGCTTATAATTTCACTGACCTAAACGCAGCCACCAGAACATGTAACTATATATTAACAAAAGAAAGGAAACACTATCCAACCATGATCAATCTTTTGATGAAGTTTCAAAGCAACTAGTACGCTAACTATTCAAATCAATCAAAATCAAAAAGATCAATCTTATCTTAATCATGATTAAAAGTTGTGAATATAAAAGTTTGTACTGGCCTTCGATTTGCGAATCAGACTCGCTCTTACCCAATTTTAATATATTTGTTACCACTAGCGGCCGCCCGCGCCTACGTACCCGTGACCCGTTTTTCCCCCTTAGGGGTAGAGTTTCGTAAAATCCGTTCTTAGCGGATGTCTACACCCTACAAGGAACCTACATGCAAAATTTCACGCTTGTAGGTGTTATAGTTTCTGAGATTTCGTGAGAATAAGTGAGTGGTCATTATCATCATAGCAGCCACACACAGTCCACTGCTAAACATAAGCCTCTCCAACAGACTTCCAGAATGACCGATCTAAAGCAGCCCGCATCCAGCACTTCCCGTCGACCTTGATGAGGTCGTCCTTCCACCTGGCCGTTGGGCGTCTTACGCTACGTTTGCCCGTACGCGGTCGCCATTCCAGAACTTTTTAGCTCCATCGGCCATCTGTTCTGCGCGCTATGTGTCCCGCCCTTTTGTTCTCCTACGGATATCATCATTTCTGATGCGATCACGTAGGGAAATACCGAGCATAGTCCACACTATAGCTCGTTGATTTTTACATTATATAGACAATATATTTAACATAGTTGAAGTTCGCGTATTTTCTTCGCATTATTACTATGCAACCTTACCTATGTGTATGTTAAGTTAGTTTGTTATTAATAGTTATTGTTTTGATAACGGCCCGGTAAATAATGTAACTATTGCTATCGAGTTGGGTATAATATAACAGAGCACAAATAATAACTCGGTTGGGGTTGATATTTCCATCTAGTTTATTATTGTGGCTGTATAACCCCTCGTTTTCACCTAAGTATAAAACTTATGTTTGACAAGTTGCAATATGTCACAGTAAGAGTGAACGGAAATGTATTTTAAACTTGTACTTATATAACTTAGGTATTTAAACTATCATGGTCACTCACATCAGTATCAAAATAATCGGTAACTTGTTGGTTATACATACTATGTGAATGAAAAAGTATCTGAGACAGTCACAATACATGTATAAAACCAGTGATGTGTTTTTCCACAAGTCTTAAACAAGTTTTGTATCAAATAAGTTCTTGTTGAAAGGTGTTTCTACTCAGTTGATGAATTTATGAAGTGACAGGGTCTAGGTGTACACGCATGGACATTTATTAAACAAATATTGTAATTTATCATTATTTTTGACCTTATGTATTGATCTGAGTGCTTGCATGGACATTTTATGTTTGATTATTCATATTCAATATTGACATTTTGTAATTTGGAATTTTTCTTGACTTGACAAATTTACTTAATAATTCACTTTTTAATTTTTGTCAGTCTCATTGTTCATAAATTTAAGAAATACTAAACTTAGACTAAGATTTCTATATTTTCAATACAATGTAACATTGTTCAGAAAAATAAAATAACATACATATACATAAACTCACGCCTATATCCCCGAAGGGGTAGGCAGAGGTGTGCTAGCACCCACATTTCGCCAGTTTATGTTTAGGTCCCAATGTAATAGGTGGCGAGCCTATTGCCATTAACCGGGCACTTATAAACCTGCGATAAATACACACATAACTTCGAAAAGCATCGAAAAGTCATTGGTGTGTGCCATGGTGAAACCTGGGATCGAACCCGAGACCTCGTCTCAGCAGTCCATTACCCAAACCACTAGGCTACCGCGGTTATAAATAATATAGGTTATAATAAAATAAAATAAATAAATAAATAACTTGTTTCTTGGTGAAAATGAGGGGTAAGTAGGTACAGTTTATCATGTATATACTCGTATCTATTATCCCGACTTAAATTGTTTCATTTGATTTTGTTTAATTTAATTTGATTTCTTATGCTAACCATAGATGTGAAACGAATTATTAGTAACAAATTGGGCTCTGTGTAATTTTTTAAATGATATTTATTTATTATTATTATATATAATTGTTGCATTCAATGCCTATTATAAGGCAATGTATGATAGTTTTTATTTTAGTTGCCAATAAACCTCGTAAACACAAGACGTATTTATTGTTAGGGGAGTACCGGCGGTCGCTGGAGCGACTGACCGACGTCGTCAACGCCTGTCACCCTCATCCGGTTCTTGTGCTCGGGGACTTCAACGCCTGGTCAGTGACCTGGGGGTCCCGGCACACGAACCCACGAGGTAGGGCTCTGGAGAGCTGGGCCGCTAATCACGGTGTAGTTCTCCAGAATCGCGGGGCCGAAGCCACGTTTGTGGCCGCGGAGCGCAGTTCGATTATTGACCTTTCGTTCGCAGGCGCTTCGCTGTCGCACCGTGTGCGGGACTGGCGTGTTGTTGTGGGGGTGGAGACACTGGCGGATCACCGATACGTTCGGTTTGATGTCTCCCCTCCCGCGGGTGATGCGCCGGTCATACCGGCCCCACGCGAGCCACGCTGGGTGCTTGGGAGATTGAATCGGGAGGTCCTCCTGGAGGCCGCCATCGTACAGGCCTGGGCCATTGCGCCGGACGGGCCTGTCGATATTGACGATGAGGCGGTGTGGTTCCGGGAGGCCATGACTCGTGTCTGCGATGCGGGTATGCCTAGGGCTCCACCCTATAGTCCGAGGCGTCGGGTCTACTGGTGGTCTGCGGAGATCGCGAGGCTACGGCAAGCCTGCGTGATCGCGCACCGCCGGTGGACCAGACTCCGTAGGAGGCGTAGCCGAACCGCAGATACGGAGCCCCGAGTGACGGAGCTTCATGTGGGATACAGGGAGGCCAGAGATGCCCTCCGAGCGGAGATTAAGCGGGCGAAAGCCGCGGCTTATAAGGAGCTCATGGAGACGCTGGAGCGGGACCCATGGGGGCGGCCTTACCTTATGGTAAGAGGAAAGCTGCGCCCCCGGGCCCCGCCGTTGACCCGGGTTCTCCAGCCAGCTCTGCTCGGTGGAGTGGTCGAGTCCCTGTTCCCGGCGCGAGCGGAACACGTTCCGCCGCAGATGACTCCGCCACCTCGGTCGCCTATGGCGCCCAGTGTGGTAGTTGACGACGAAGTCCCCGAGGTTACTTGGGTAGAACTGGAGCTGGCGGTGCGAAGGCTTAGAGCCAAGAAGAGCACCGCCCCGGGACCCGACGGCATTCCAGGCCGCGCGTGGGTCCTAGCTCTGGGAGAAGACGGTCTCGAACCCCGACTGAGAGGGTTCCTCAGCGCATGCTTGGAGCGGGGCCAGTTTCCGAAGATGTGGAAGACGGGGAAACTGGTCCTCATCCGAAAGGAGGGTCGCCCGGCGGACGAACCGTCCGGCTACCGGCCCATTGTGTTGCTCGACGAGGTGGGCAAGCTCTTTGAAAGAGTTATTGCGAAGCGCCTCGTCGAGCACCTCTCTGGTAGGGGGCCGGACCTGGCGGATGCCCAATATGGCTTCCGCCGGTGGCGGTCCACCGTGGATGCCATCATGCGCGTGAGGACTTTGGCGGAGGAGGCAGTCGCCCGGGGCGAGGTGACGTTGGCGGTGTCCTTGGACATCTCCAACGCGTTCAACACCTTGCCCTGGAGTTGCATCAGGGAGGCACTCGTGTACCACGGTGTGCCTCTCTACCTCCGCCGCATAGTCGGGGCGTACCTGACGGAGAGAGCCGTCATCTACCCAAGTGCGACCGGCGTCGGTCGGCGTGAGATGTCGTGCGGTGTTCCACAGGGATCGGTTCTTGGGCCGCTCCTGTGGAACATCGGATACGACTGGGTGCTTCGCGGTGAGCTCGCGGACGGTGCCGACGTCACGTGCTATGCGGACGACACGCTAGTGACGGCGAGCGGGGCTACATACCGCGAAGCGACCCTGAGGGCCACGACCGCGGTTGCTCAAGTCGTGGAACGGATCCGGCGGCTGGGCCTTGAGGTGGCTCTGCATAAATCCGAGGCCATGTTCTTTCATGGACCTCGGCGCACGCCACCACCTGGTTCCAGTCTCACAGTGGGAGGCACTCTCATCGGCATCAAGCCCCAGATGAAATATCTGGGGCTCGTGCTCGACGGCCGGTGGGACTTCGAGAAGCACTTCCGAAGTCTAGGCCCCAAATTGGTGGGCACAGCCAACGCTCTGGCGCGGCTACTGCCTAACCTGAGGGGCCCAGAGGACTCCTGCAGGAGACTCTACGCGGGTGTCGTGCGGTCCATGGCCCTGTACGGGTGTCCCGTGTGGGCGGACACCCTGAATGATCGGCACATGCCCCTGCTGCAGCGTCCGCAGCAGAAGTTGGCGTGCCGCATCATAAGGGGGTACCGCACGATATCCTTCAACGCGGCGAGTCTCCTCGCCGGATCGCCACCATGGATCCTGGAAGCGAGATCCCTTTCGGCGCTATACCGGTTCCGAAAGGCGGCGCGGGAGCGGGGTCACGATCCCGAGCCCGAAGAAATTCGGGCCGTGAGATCCCGGCTCCACAGGGAAATGGTGGCGGAATGGGAGCTACGACTTGGGCGACCAGGCGCAGGGCGCGCCGTAGTAGCGGCGGTAAGACCCATCATGGGGGAGTGGCTAGAGAGGCCACACGGCAGCCTCTCGTACCGTCTGACGCAGATGATCACCGAGCACGGATGCTTCGGCAAGTATCTGCGTCGGATACAGAAAGAGCCAACGTCCGAGTGCCATCACTGCGACGCGAGCGAGGACTCAGGTCCGCACACGCTCACCGAGTGTCCGGCGTGGGAGACGCCGAGGCGGGAGCTTGTGGCGGCCCTGGGAGTGAGAGTTCTCACGCTCTCCACCTTGCTCGCGGCGATGGTCCGCTGCGCGGATGCGTGGGCGGCCGGCGCCTCCTTCTGCGAGCAAGTAATGCTCGTGAAGGAGGAGGCGGGGCGGGAGCGGCAGCGGGAGCGACGAAGGATCGCAAGCCAAGCTGCCCGCGTACGAAGGCAACTCGGGCGTCGGAGGTCGATGAACGACCTCCGCCCCCCATGAGCGCCGGCCTGGGGGTGACAGGTGGAGCCGCCTGTTACCCTGGCAGAAGCAGGCCGCGGCGGTGGCGCGCCTAGCGCGCCTCCCCGTTTCCGGGGTCGAGTTGGGGACTCTGTAGTCCCCACACCCGAGACGAGGGCCAGATCGTGAGAGATGGCCCTGGGTCGGCCGGGGTGCGAGGGATATGCCTGTCAACCTCACCTTCGGCAACCAAAACGACCCACAGGCGGCGTGCGTTTTAGTCGGTTCGAGTCCGACATAACCTCCTCCACCGGCTCCGGTGGGGAGGTATCCGTGGGAATTTTGCGCACGTAAAAAAAAAAAAAAAAAAAAAAAAAAAGACGTATTTATTGTTATTCATTGACTCAGTGCACAATTGCAAAGTGAACCTTAACTACACCAACAATAATGAAATAAAAACACCTGATAAGGACGTCAAGCTGGGCCACCATTGTAACTTTGTAGGCTTCTGCTATCTTTAGACTTTATCAGGCGAGGTGAAGTCACACGTATTTTATATAAATAGAAAAAAAGTAAAACTCATAACTGTGATAGGTTAGTATCAATTCATTCTTCTAAATCTGATTACATATTGTATAACTTGTTGGGGGTCTGCAGGGAAAACTATCATGCTGCAGGTTGAACGGGCGCAACGAGCAGTTCTCAAGATAATGTCTCAAAAGGCCTATAGGTATCCAACGACCAAGTTGTATAGTGAATGCCAGGTGTTAAACGTAAGACAGTTGTTTATATTAAAAGTAGTTCTCAGGGTTCATAGAAAAGTCATCTCTTCGGCAGAGTATCCTAATCTACTTAAACGTCGTATTTTAGACTACCCTTACCTAAGATCAACACGATCTTCGCTAGGCGCTTTAGCCCATATAAGGACAATTATACCTACAACAAATCAGTTCGATTGTGTGATATAAGGCAGTCCTCACTAAGGGAAGCAAAATCAAGGATCACGGAGTGGCTCGCCTCTCTGACATATGATTTTACTGAGGACCTTCTCTTGCACTTGTTGTGATCGGGGCATGAACTCAGTTGGTGCACCACTTCGCATCATTGTATTTACATTTGTTTAGTTCATTTTTCTTTATTTTTGTTTCTTTGCATGTTTAGTTAGGCACTCTTCTAAATATCATCTTAATTTTGTTTTGTAATTTTTGTGATCAGTCATTGGATACAGTGTTGTAAAAAAAAACTATATGTAAATCGTATTAGGTACCCACAGGACAGGCTTGCCTAGTGTGGGGCCACTGTATATGGATTTGTGGTAAGGATGTGTTATGGAAATAAATGAATTTTTAATTTTTTAAATTTTTTAAAGACATACTCATTCTTTCAAATATTTGCACGGAGCGGGAATTGCACCCGCGCCCCCTGCGTAACATTTACGTTTACTACTTCTATGCCACAGAGGTAGTCAGCCGTATTGCCATTCGTTAATGGTTGTTAACCGCGAAACAGCAGTCTTACTTATTTGTAATACTACCGTCCATCATCATCTGCTTGGAGTCAGTTAGGGACACTATCAAACTTTTCTGTTAGAGATGACGATCTCTACTTCATGTGTCTCAGACATTTCTCATGGAAGTAGGACGTATTTATATCTCAATTGAACAGACCGACTGGGAAAGTACCTCCGTTTTTCCTTTCCTTTTTTCTTATCTTTGCCATTTATTATACCACTTAGGTGGCAGACATGCACACGGTCCACCTGATAGAAAGTGGTTACCTATGAACGTGTGCAATACCAGGGGAGTCACCTCGCGCTGCTGACCTTGTAAGCACAGAGAGTTTTTGTGCCATCAATGCAGAAGACAAAGCAGAACAAGCCTTTGGTATTCCCATTGACAACACAAAAACCCTACTCACCGCCGGGAACACAACACGAGGTTTTTATGGCTGCGGTATTCTGTAGGGCGGAGGTACTTCCCCAGTCGGACTGCTCAATTGGACGGAAATATCATCGTGTCCTACCTACCTTTTACACAATACATTCATATTTTAGCTGCCAGATTATTTTATTTAATATCTACAGTATTATCTTGTATGCATAGCAAGTTGTAACCACTTACCGGCGTCATAACACTCGAGTTTATAACTGGAGTTTGTGTGCTGTTCTCACGTCTGGCGTCAGCTTCGACGAGATAGTTCTTAACTTAGACGGTTCTGTGAGTTAACTGTTCAGGTCCAATTATATGCTTAGGATTGTGGTTGAAGTTTGCTTGGTTGGAATATCTGAGATACTCGTAGCTATTTATTGACAACCTCCTGGCGCCCATGCATTATAGATATAGTAAGTGAAAAATGCCAACTGTTCTTTAAAAATGATAATTGTGTCAAACACGTAAACGCCCAATGAGGAAATTGATTGTATTTTTTGTATTAAGAGTAAAATATATTTTTTTGTACTTTTTTTGGTATCTATACTTGCTGTAAAGTACATGTACACGCTTTTTTTTAAATACAAATAGTCCTTTTAAAATGACATTGAGCGTTAATTCTATTTCTTACTATGTGACATTTGTACTTCTTAAAGTACAACAAGCGTTAATGAAAGAAGAATTTTAATCAAATCAGTTTTTTGATATGAAAGGAGAATAATATATTGTTTGTACTTGAAAAAGCAGATTCTGTGGTGTGGTGGTAATGAACGCGGCTGCTATACACTTAGGGGGAAATTCAATTCACGCTCAGTGCTATTGAGCAAGTGAGTGGGTGTTCACATGCATCGGAGAACACGTTAAGCTGTTGATCATCTATGGTAATGGTTACGAGAGTCCTAAAAAGTTCGACTAGTCTACAGAACTTCAGTATCTACTGTAGGAGGTAGGACACGACGGTATTCCCGTCCGAATTGAGCAGTCCGACTGGGGAAGTACCTCCACCCTACAGAATACCACGGTTATAATAAGCTCGTGTTGTGTTCCCAATTTAAAAGTATTATAAATTCGTTGGCAGGCAGTTGCTTCACGGAAATTATCGAAGTTAAGCCGCATCACAGTTAGAGTTGATTGCCGACAACTGAGTTCGGATAACGCTCAGAGAATGAAAGACTGGTCTCAAAAACCTATCCTTTATCCTCATTGTCGGTCTATTTAACCACGGAATGTTTGATGAGGATAGACAGAATTAGTAATGATATATGATGATACAGATATTTTTAGAGGAAGTGTGAAAGTATACATACATACACTTAATTACGCCTTTATCTCCGGAGGGTTAGACAGAGGTGAATTACCTAACACCCATATTTCACCAATCATCGAATTCGGTCCCAAGTAAAGTGGCATCAGTGAATGAAAAATTGAGAAGCAAGCGATTGCTTTGGTTTGGATGCTAAAGCATCCAAACCAAAGCAATCGCTTGCTTAACAGCTAAACAGAGGTAAGTTCAAAAAACAAGGATGGATTACGTGAAAGAGGATATGGCAAGAAGGGAGTGATGGAAGAAATGACATCTGACAGAAAGGTATGGAGGAGAATGAAATTTTTTTTTATACCACTTAGTTGGCAGACAAGCACACGGCCCACCTGGTGGAAAGTGGTTACCATGGCCTATGGACGTTTGTAACACCAGAGGAGTCACAGTCGTGCTGCCAACCCTGTAAGTACAGAGTTTCTGTGCCGTCAGTAGAAGACAAAGCAGGACAAGCCTTTTGTCTTCCCACTGACAGCACAAATTCTTCAGTGAGCTCTGGCTAGCCTACTTACCGCTGGAAACACAACACGAAGTTATTATAGCCGCAGTATTATGTAGGGCGGAGGTACTTCCCCAGTCGGACTGCTCAATTGGGCGGAAATACCGCCGTGTCCTACCTCATTCAAACATACATATGTTGCGTATAATAATTGGGATAACGTATTTTTTTTTATAGGAAATGTCAATTAGACTCCATCTCACCAGATGATAAGCTGAAGGCAAAGTCTCAGGAAAATGGGTCACCAATACATGTAGATGATGAGGTCAATGAACAACATTAGGAGGTAGGACACGGCGGTATTTCCGCCCAATTGAGCAGTCCGACTGGGGAAGTACCTCCACCCTACAGAATACCGCGGTTGTAATAACTTCGTGTTGTGTTCCCAGCGGTGAGTAGGTTAGCCAGAGCTCACTGGAGAATGTGTCCTGTCTGTGGGATGACTAAAGGCTTGTCCTGCTTTGTCCTCTACACTGACGGTACAGAAACTCTGTGCTTATAGGGTCAGCAGCGCTAGTGTGGCTTCTCTGGTGTTACACACGTCCATAGGCCACGGTAACCACTTTCCATCAGATGGGCCGTGCGCTTGTCTGCCACCAAAGTGGTATAAAAGAATATAAAAAAAAAACATTTTTAAAATACTAAAAAATAAATGATCAGGCCAGACTGTTACCTAAAGTAAGCCAGTACCTATTAACCTGCAAGAACTCAAGAAACGAATCTGAAGACATCACAAAGTATTTAAATGTTCCACTGATGCAAAGAGGACTTGGTAACAGAGTGGTGATGGATCCCTGTACCTTTTTGTACCTTAAAGTCAATAATCTATTAAAAATCAGTTGAATGTAAATATAAAAAGCACTTTCAAACTCTTTTATTCCGAGCCAGTGCCCTGCCGATGATTATATTGGATAAAACAATATTAATTTAAAATCGTATTCCAGATAAAGAGCCGCAATCTCGCCACTAGAGCGTTTATTACCAGCTCGGAGCGATTCCGTGACTAGAATACATTTGTTTGCCCCCCGTTGTCGCCCTATAGAAGTTTGACACCGCCCGTAAATACGTATCGCATAATTTGTCAATAGGTACCGATAAAGCGATTTGAGGGAAGTTTTACTTGTTGGAAATACAGTGTTGCCTGTGTTAAAAAGTTTGGCGTATCTTGTGATTATGTTTTACGAGCGTGAAGTTTTCTTAACACTTTGTGTAATATAAAACAAATGTAAATAAGAAGGTCTTGAAAAGCTACAATTATTAGACTATTCGAGATTATCCTTTATACCTACGTATGTGTCTTTTCATACACTCTAAGTGGCAAACAAGCTCACGCCCGGTTTGATGGAGTGTGGTGATAGAAAGCAATAGAATTATGATTTATTTCTTGGAATATATAGGCCGCGTGGTTCCCGGCAGAGTAGAATTTGGGCCACCCCATCTCTACCCATGCGGTGTCGTACAAGGCGACTAAGGAATAGGGGTGTTTAACATCAGACAGATATATACAGCCCAGACTCAGCCTCAGATGCGGAGCTCGAGTCAACTATAGTGTCCGATATACGGCAATAGGCACACCACCTATTATGTGGGACCGAATACAGTTATTGGTGAGTGCCTAACCCTCTGAGGATAGAGGCGTGATTTTATGTATGTATGTATGTATGTTCTTGGAATATGGTAGTAGTATACAGGTGTTTTATTAAGTTATATGTTTCACATATAACGTTTTCCAGTTACATTATATTTGCAAATTATAACTTAATTTAATTTTCTGTAAGTATGCAATCAAATTATTTCTTATAAGGTCTGAGCATTCCCAATATAAGGGAAAATTCGCGGGTTTGAATCCTGCCTGAATTGATTAAATTTTTTTCTTATCTTAATAGATTTAAACCCTAATACTTAAAGTCTTTTACGACTCCGAGCCAGCACTTTTTAGGTCTACCTTTTTTTTTACACCCCGGCCCACCTGATGGAAAGTGGTTACCGTGGCCTATGGACGTGTGTAACACCAGAGAAGCCACACTCGCGCTGCCGACCCTAAAAAGTACCTCTCCTACCAGAGGTGACATGGCCAGGAATTTTTACTTACGTACGTTACAGTGTTCATCTCATTTTTGTTATAGTTATTTAGTATATTCTGCAAGCTATATCAGTAACTTCAACTTTCTAACTGTAAAGTTAAGTATATACCTCAAGCCAGCTGTACGGAACCCCTTGGAACGTGAGTCCGACTCATAGTCGACCCTTTTTTTTTCACAAATCAGCTATATTTTGGCAATCCTGATGAATCTCTCAAGAGTCGATCGTTAAACAACTACTACAGAGAAATAACTTGGCTTTGAAGTACCTATAAAATCAACGAGTGAATAAATTATCGTCTATGGATTCGTATTCTGAAAGAAATGAGCTGTTTTGTAATGAGAAAACATTTTTTATACCACTCAGGTGGCAGTATAAAACATTGTTACACTACCCAGGTGGCAGACAAGCACACGGTCCACCTGATGGTTACCATGGATAACAGACGTATGCAACACCAGGGGCGTTACACTCGTGCTGTCGATCCTGAAGAAACCTTCTATTGCCCTTCTTAAAGAACCCTATATTGTAGTTGCTTGGGAATACCACAGCAGCAAATATTATATATCCTGTTTTTGTATGTTCCATCATATGAGTAATTTTCGTCAGGTTGCCTAGCCATCATAACAGATGCTAGTTTAAAATGCGTAGGCGCCGTCCTTCAACAAAAAGTCCAAGGAAAATGGAAGCCGATATCATTCTTTTCAAAGGGGTTGAGCGAAGCACAGACTAAATATTCCACATACGATAGAGAGCTATTGGGCATTTACATGGCGATAAAACACTTCAGACGACTAATAGAAGGGCGCATATTTACAATTTACACGGACCATAAGCCATTGATTCATGCATTCGACAAGAAGGCATCAGTGGACGAGTCCCCTAGAAGAATAAGATATTTAGAATACATCGCACAATTTTGCACAGACATACAGCACGTAACAGGCAGCAAAAACGTCGTGGCCGACGCACTGTCACGAGTAATTGAAACTATAGACCTACCTCAAACACTCAACTGGCAAGAAGTTAAAAAACATCAAGACAGTGACCCGGAGTTAGCAAAACTGAGACAAAACAAGTCATTAAGAATGGTACTGGTACCGGTACAAAACAATAACGTAAAAATTTATTGTGATAGATCTACCGGTACAACAAGGCCATATCTGCCATATCAGTTCAGAAAAACAATTTTTGATAGCTTTCACAACATGAGTCACCCTGGAAAAAATACTACAAAAAAGCTAATTGCATCACATTACGTATGGACAAACATGCACAAAGACATTTACGAAATGTGTAAAACCTGTCTACAGTGCCAGCAATCAAAGGTTCATCGCCACACAGTCTCACCACTAGGAAAAATTATGCCAGCAGAACGATTTAGTCACATTCACATGGATATTGTGGGACCCCTCTCGACGTCAGAAAACAAGAGGTACATAGTAACGATAATCGATCGTTGTACGTCGTGGCCAGAAGCAATTCCAATTTCGGACATAACAGCTGAAACAATAGCCAAAACCCTATACGAAGGATGGATCACACGCTTCGGATGTCCCAACTATATCACGACAGACCAAGGACGACAATTCGAGTCTGAGCTATTTAGAAGCCTAACCAAATTCCTGGGAATTGCAAAAATCCGTACTACGCCGTATCACCCTCAAGCAAACTCCAAAGTAGAAAGACTGCACAGAACTATGAAAGCAGCTTTGATGGCAAGAGGAAACACAGTATATTGGACACAAGAATTACCATCGGTATTATTCGGGTTGCGTACCAGCTTTCAACAAGACACTGGTTACTCAGCAGCCGAACTAGTCTACGGAACAACAATAAAATTACCTGCAGCATATTTTGGCGAATCTTCTAAAAGCACTACGTATACTCAATTCGTAGAGAAAATTAGAGGAAACATCGCATACATGACATCAATTCCACAACGACAGAGCTCGATAACAAACATATTCGTCCACCCACGGTTAGCTGATTGTACACACATATTCTTGCGCTGCGATAAACTGCGCCCAACATTGACACCACCCTATGACGGACCGTTCCAAGTGATAAAACGTGACGACAAAGTATTCACGATACAGCGAAACGGCAAGGAAACAAACGTGTCAATAGATAGACTGAAACCAGCATTCTTGATTAGCGAGGAAGGTAAGAAAACAACCGAAGATCAAGATAAAACAGACAAGAACTTGAACATAAAAAGAACACGTACGGGAAGAATATCGCGCCCCACTGTCCGCTTCAGATTAAAGTATAAAAAGATGCAACTAGACAATAGTGGCATACATCACTACCAAGTATTCCGGTACAAGAGCAGACATACAAGCAACATGGGAAACAGTGCAACTCACGAAAAAGAGCAGCTAAGTATGGTGCAAAATAACATCCAGCCAAGCACCGAAAAACAACATGCCCATCTTACATCAGAACTAGAGAGCATCAAGATGTGGATCACCATACTTGTGGCAATCATCGTGACAACGACCATTGTGATAACTATCATTGCCTTGGTAAGAAAGGCGTCTAAAACGATGAAAGAGAGGATTACCAAAGCAATAAGGGACGTGAATAACGTGTGATACAATCAAACCAGCGCATCATACGAAGAGACACCGTCACATCGATCAAACTTACAGCATATCTCATCCGGCGTGCCACAGGGCTCACATCTGGGCCCTATATTGTTTAATTTTTTTATTAATGATATTCCAAATTGCTTTCGATATTCTGAAGTATTTTTGTATGCAGATGATCTCAAATTTCTAAGAACAATTAAATCGAGGGATGATGTTAAGCTTATTCAAAGCGATCTCAACAACCTTGTACATTGGTGCGAAAATAATAGAATGCTACTAAACACTAACAAATGTCATCATATGAAATTTACAAGAAAAATATGTCCTATTAGTTCCGAATTCTTTATAAATGAAGCCAAAATTAGTGAATCTGACACATTTAGAGATCTTGGGGTGATATTTGATAGGAAGTTAACTTTCATACACCACATGGATCACATTATAAAAAAAGCCTCTAAGATGTTAGGTTTTGTTTTGAGAACCTCTCGGGCATTCCGTGGTAATAAAACTAAAATGATTCTTTATAATAGTCTAGTTAGGAGCAACTTGGAATATTGCAGTGTGGTCTGGCGGCCGCACTACGCAACACATTCCTTGCGTATTGAACGTGTCCAAAAGCGGTTTGCTTGGCATCTTGCATTCTATAATGGAATATCCAAAAAAGTTTACTCTTATAGACGTAGATTAACGTATTTTAAACTTGAATCCCTTGCTTTTAGAAGAAACTTTATTGACGCAATGTTTGCCCTTAAAATTTTACATTATAAAATTATTTCATCACCGCTCTTGGCACTGTTCAGATTTAGAGTCCCGGCAAGGCTCCCGCGCAGAACTATTACACCACTATGCCCACCGTTGCGAAGGACAGTTTTCGGTGCTAACTCCCCTTGCGCGAGGTTGTCCAAAGTTATTAATAGTTGCAGCGATCAAATTGACATTCACTGTGATTCACTCAACAAACTGAAATCGATTCTTTACTCATTGCCTGATCTTGATTAGTCGAGCTATTCTTCTTATTCCTCTTCATTAGTCTACTATTAATATTAATATTATAAATAAATTGCATGTGTTGCATAATTGCATTATATACTCATCTATCAATCACCACTCCACTACGGAGCGAATCAATTGTTGTTACTTAGGTATATATAAAGTTTGTACATGTTGTGTCCATTTGTAAGTGGTTATTGCATTGCACTGTGTTTTCATTATTATTGCATGTTTTAGTTATAGTTTAAATGTAAATAACTGTAAGTGGACCTGATTATATAAATAAAAAAAAAATAAACATCGAAGAAGAAATACACGCACCGCAGCACGACAGCACGCAATACAGCATCACAGCACATAGAAATTATTTAAGGGGGGAGTTATATGGCAGTCATGATTAGGTGACGTGATTTCTATAAGGAAATAAATTCAGTTCTTATTTGACACAGATAAGAAATCACGTCCTCTGCCATAACAACAAAAGTGCAACGATGCACAAACCAATGTACGTGACACTTGTTGCCAGCCCCCACTCTATAGCTATAAAATAGTATAGTATATAAGGTCTAGTAATGTAAATAATAACGAGTAGAAATAAACAAATTAACAAACTGGTGTCTTACATCCTCCTCCGCAATAATTACTTTTATTAAAAGTTAGGATTCATCTGATTACAGAATCACGTGTATACTAACAAGTTGGAATAAAATAGGTGCCTATAGACAGGTACCTATATGTTTGTAATCTTTAATCAGGTTGACTTGAGGATCAATATTTCATAAAAGTATTTTAGCATAACATAACATAATACAACACAAACTCACGCCTATATCCCCGAAGGGGTAGGCAGAGGTGCTAGCACCCACATTTCGCCAGTTTACGTTTTGGTCCCAATGTAAAAACTAACTACATACTCTTAAATGGGTATTTCTTCGAAATTTCATTCTTCAACTGATTCATCTGGCCAAAATTAAATTACACTATCAGCTTTGTAACACATATTCATATGAAAATATGAATTCCAAAGATCATATATTTGAATGAGGGACTCATTTTTATACAGTAGTTTTCAAGATATCGACATTCAAATATTTTGTGCCCAGAGGAATCAGAATTGGTAACAGATAAATCAGAAACAAAAAATTAAATTAAAAAACTTTAATACTTAATCAATTAGACCCATATGCCTGGCACGGCTTGCTGTGCTGGTGCTGCTGCAGCTTCTGCAGAGACTCTTAAGCGGCGCAAGTATTCTAATCTCATTGGTGATTATGAGTTTTTGCCGTTTGGAGTAGAAACGTTTGGGCTGTAGGGTCCGAGCGCCCGCAATCTCTTCAGGGAGATTGTGAAGCGTATGGTCGACGCTTCTCGTGACCAGGGGGCTGGCCTCTTCTTAGGTCAGAGATATAAGCATTGCCATACAACGTGGCAATGCTGCCAGTCTTCTGGGAACGCTACCACAAGAGGCATGCGATGCGGAGGAATTCCACGACGCATTTTAACTTTTGTTTTTTTATTATTATTTTTTTTAATGTAAATTTTAGCATAGATTTAAAATACATTAAATGTAAAGAGATAAATAGATAGCTATCATCAATTAGATAAATATTTTACAATTAAAAAATCACAGTATAAACTAATTCTAGTAATGGCACTTGACATCAGTCTTAGTAATGTATCGTGTGTCCAACTATCAAAACAAACATACACAAGTAAGAAAGTTAATAAATAAATAAAATAAATAAAATAAAAATAAAAATAAAAAAGCCTTTTATTTCACATATTGAAAATTCAATTTACATTCATTGTTTAGATTTTTAAATTATTATAATCGAACATAATTTCATTAATTCCAATTTAAACATAGATAAGTATTTCATTTTTAAAGCAGCATGTATTTAGGTATTATCGATAATTTATATATTTAGATTATAATTTGATTAATATAGAATGTTACTTAGGTTTATTTTTAATTTTTTATAAGATATTTATTGGATAATTTTATATTCACATTAACCATTAATTTTTTACATAATTAAAAATGTTTAATAAGATAATTATGTATATGTGAACCCCTCTAGTCGAGGGTGAAGGCCTCCTCCAGAGATGCCCAGTATTCCCTGTTTAAGGCCTTTTCTCTCCATTGTTTCCCGGCGGTCCCTTTGATGTCATCTGCCCATCTACTTCGAGGTCTTCCTCTTTTTCTCACTCCACGGGGTCCGCACCATGAGGTCAGCCGAGAAGTCCATCTGTCGTCGCTCAGTCTTGCAACGTGACCCGCCCATCGCCATTTCAGACTCATAGAATACTTTAGTGCGTCTATTACTCCTGTTGCTTCTCTTATAGTAGAGTTTCGAATTTTCTGAATCTTCCTTAACTTCATCATGCTTCTTTCCATGCTCCTTTGGCATGCATTTATTTTGTTTTTAACATTTCGGGTGAATTTCCACGTTTGGCAACCGTAGGTGAGTGACGGTAAAAGGCAGGTGTTCATGACATTTCTTTTTATTTTTATTGGCATTTGGCTTTTTAATATCTCTTTCAGGCTCCAATACTTCCTCCATGTCCCTTTTATTCTTCTTTCTATTTCCTGGTCGTTACTTTTTATATCAAAGGAGAGTTGTTTGCCAAGATAGATGTAAGAATCGACATATTCTAATTTCGTATTACCAATTTTTATTACATTTTTTGATGCATTTGTCATAACTTTTGTTTTGCTAAAGTTAATTTCTAGACCTGATTGTCTGCTAGATTTTTGTAGTGTATCTATCATGTGCTCTAGCATTTCACTGTTTTCTGACAGCAAGACAAGATCGTCAGCAAATCTTAAGTGATTTATATAATTGCCATTTATATTCAAGCCAATGCCATTCCAATTCAATTTATTTATTATAGACTCTAATACTGATATAAAGATAGTGGGGGACAGGGGGTCACCTTGTCTTACCCCTCTTTTAATTGGAATGGAGGGTCCAGTTGTCTCTAGTTTTACTTTACTGGTGTTATGTTCGTAGATATATCTTAACACTCTGATATATTTAGGCTCCACCTTTTGTGAATTCAATGCTTCCCATATTGATGAATGGAGTATGGTGTCAAAAGCTTTTTGGTAGTCTATGAACGCTATGTAGAGTGGTTGCTGGAATTCCTGGTACTTCTCAATAAGAAAGAAAGTTAATAACATTACTAAAAGAAATATTTTCTTGACTTTTTGCAAGTGACGAGCAGCTTTCAATTTCATCCTCAAAAAAATTTCTTGGTGACGAGATCCTGAATTTTTCGATGAAGATGCCGATCGCATTTTCCCCAATGGTGTCAGACACTTTTGTCCGTTTATTATATGGAGTCCGTTTAAATATAAAAATACCCCGAACGTCTGAATCTGAGTGATCCAAGGTTTTCTGATGATCAACCCTTCATTAGCTAGCTATTTTTTGTTGTTTAGATGTTAAATTCTGCAAGAACCTTCTCTCTTTCTTTTCAAATATGTTTATTTAATTTAAATTTGCACAGAGTATACTTGTCTGGATCTTTTCTCATGTTTTCCATAATGCGTTCTGCCAGTCTCTTTTTTTACTTTCAGGTCGTGGCATTGTTGTAAACTACAATATTAAAAGAAAAAAATGATACAGATATTTAAAGATAAATAACGTTTCATGTTTTTATTAGGGAAAATTAATTTTAAAATTACCATTTTATCAATAGCGTAATAGTTATAGTACAATGTAACAAAAATGCTAATTAAAATATATAAACTAAGTACCAATGAAAGTATAAGGTTTAACAGAATCCGGCTCGAAGGACCATAAAATGTAGAGTTTCTACAAGCGGCTACACACTTGTAGCAGCTATACTTTAATACATATGTATATATAAAAGCAAATTGACGCTATAAAACAGCTCCTTTCTAATCCATATGGTGTTTTGACCATATGAAGCAGGCACAGAGGAATCAGGATTTTGCCTTTAATTATGCATAACTCCATATTCATACAGGCTTCAGTATTAAAAAATTTCCACATTAAAATATTACCTAAAAGCATTACGGCAAACGCAAATTGAGGTTTTAAAACAATAAAATAAATCTGATAAAGTAGGCATTGTAATCAGAATGTCACCTGAACCAAGCACAGATGAATCATATATTTACCCTCGTAACACCAGGTTCTCTGGCTGCCAGCCGCATGTCCACCTCCTAGCTTGTTCGTTGCACGATTGATTCCTCCCGCGCGCAAAATCACTCTCCTAGCAGTATTACCCGGTCAACTATGGTCAAGCGCAGCTTGCACCATATTAGTCAGAATTATACGCCGGACACTTATGTTTTACTTATTTATAAAAAAAGTATAAGTAGTTTTAACTACAACGCATTATTTTATAAAAGGATAATTTATTTCCTTTCCTTAAAAATTATAATTTATGTAAATTTGTCAAATAAAAAACGCCAAATCAAACATTTTCTTCCGGAAAATGGCAAACGGACGCGTTATATGAATCAGAAGAACATAGTTCAAATGTTTTTATTTTGTACCTAGACAGCAACTATTTCTAAAATATCATTTGACCAAGTTAGGGACAAAGCTAAGGTATCCAAAACAAAAATTCACAGGCAATTATGTTAGTTGGTTACAGAAATACACCCATAGAAATAGAAAATTTTGTCTTCGAAGAACTACCCAAATACTGTTCAAGATGGCAGCTGTTCGTGTTCTCAGCGAACAATAAGTGCGCGATTATCGGAGTCTTAAACCGTAATGTCTATGTCATAAGAATGAAAAGATTTAGGTTTTAGCGGTTGATGTGATCTGCTTTCTAGCTAAACTTGTTATATTACTACAAACTCTTTGAGACGCCATATACTGATCGCGAAATGATCACGACTGCGTGAATTTCAAATTACTTTGTAGAGTAGAAAGTAATTCATATCTGAATACAACAAAAACAAAATAACTGCCCATCGCAGTCCACTGTTGAACTAGGCCTCTCCCAATGCTGGGAAGTTTGGGCCTACTACTTAAAACAAACAAAATATAAGTTATCTTTTCTGTAACAAGTGGTAAGGTCACATCTTTAGTACACTGGGTTGGACTGCGAACAAATTATTCCACAGCCGATTGTGAAGATTTTGATTGCAACTGAATGAATGGAATCGGTACAAGTAAAGACATACAATGAAACCTTCATTTGTACAGTCAAATTCAGGGTTGCCTATGATTGATCGAAAATAAATTGCCAAATTAGCACTCCCCAAAAAGTGTATTTATGAAGCGATTTTCTGCTAAAATCTCTTCATAAATAATTATAACGCAAACGTTATGTTTGGGTAGTGCACGTTTAAACATTAACTTGTTTATCGACTAATACTCTTACCAATTTTTATTTAGTGGAATGTTTCAGTAAGAATAATACATATTACGCAAAATAAAATAAGACTTGGAACCGTTTCGGAGTTACACCATCGAAATTGATGTTGGTGTTGAAAAAATGTGTTTAAAATTTGTTTGGGTAGTGAAATTTTGACAATTTTTTACGGTTAAGCGGCAGACCCCCTTGGATTCATGATGCCCCTAAGGTTTTTAACACAGTGTGGCATGTGGTAACTTCATAAAATTTTAGTTTCAAATTATCCAGGCATTGCTGGCACCTACTGTATACAATATAGATATTTTACGAGTATATAGTTATTTTAACTGGACTACTTCATTATATACCTATAAAAAAATATGTCAAAAGTTGATAGCCTACAAATCTGCCGGCGCCTCCTTCTGCGAGCAAGTAATGCTCGTGAAGGAGGCGGCGGGGCGGGAGCGGCAGCGGTTGCGACGAAGGATCGCAAGCCAAGCTGCCCGCGTACGAAGGCAACTCGGGCGTCACAGGTCGATGAACGACCTCCGCTCCCCATGAGTGCAGGCCTGGGGGTGACAGGTGGAGCCGCCTGTCACCCTGGTAGAAGCAGGCCACGGCGGTGGCACGCCTGGCGCGCCTCCCCGTTTCTGGGGACGAGTTGGGGACTCTGTAGTCCCCACACCCGTGAAGAGGGCCAGATCGTGAGAGATGGCCCTGGGTCGGCCGGGGTGCGAGGGATATGCCGGTCAACCTCACCTTCGGCAACCAAAACGACCCACAGGCGGCGTATGTTTTAGTCGGTTCAAGTCCGACATAACCTCTTCCACCGGCTCCGGTGGGGAGGCATCCGTGGGGATTTTGCGCACGTAAAAAAAAAATAGCCTACAAATCTGCGTTCTGTGAAAACAGCTACAAAGGATGTTAATACTGTTGATTGATGGCACTTGTTGGAATCTGTTACACATATTGAATAAGACAATTTGTACTTTTACACTGTATTTAATTTTTCACCTGACCGGTTTCGCCTGAATGCCGTGAATTGTGTTTTATTCAATAAGCTTAAAAGGATCATAATAATCCTCCTAAATCTATCATAAAGCCTCCTCCTTTTTTGAAATCGGTTCATATTAACCGACTTCAAAAAGGAGAAGGCTCAACTCAATTGGTATTTTTTGGATGTTCGTTACGCGATATCGAAGTCAATTATTAACGGACTTTTATTAATCTTCAAGACTTCAAGGAACGAAAAAGAGGCACTAGAAAGAGAGAACTAACTGAATTAGGGACGATACACACGACCGTTTCCAGCTTCTGCTAGAGAGATTAAGGCTTTTTCATTGCTTTTTATACAACTTTGGTGGCAGACAGAAAGCGGTTACCATGGACTATGGCCGGGTACAACATTAGAGAAGTCATACTCGTTCTGCCGACTCTGTAAAAACCGAGAGTTTCTGTGCCGTCTGTGCAGAAGACAAAGCAAGACATGCCTTTGGTCTTTCCACTGACAGCACAAAAACTCCGGTGAGCGCTGGGCACCTGACTCACCGCCGGGAACACAACACGATAAGATAAGATAAGATATTTATTTTGCCGCTATATAAGTTATTATAGCCGCGGTATTTTGTAGGGTTGCAATTGAGTGTCCAACTGGGGAAGGAAGTACTAATTGGGACGGGAATACCTTCGTATACTAGGGGTTTGGAGTCATTCGCTACCGAAATCGCAGTCCCAGATTCCCCTTATAAATATAATTACTAAATATGAAATGGCCTTCCAACGCTGATTTAGACTCATGATGAATGACTAGCCGAACCATGGTCTAATTTTTAAATTAAGCACTATAAAATATAGACATATTGTGTACCATTGCAGTAATATTCCTTGATTGTGGTATTCCTCGCTGTGCCCCAGAATGCAAACACACTGGTGTTGATTGGCGCAGAAAACTCCATAATCAAACGCACAGACGGTTAACCATGTATAAAATTCTCATAGCTGACAGTATCAGCTAGTTAGGTAGTTAGCGTGTAGGTACAGTTGTTTGGAATATCAGTAATAAGTCATCTTTGAATTTATCTTTCTAGTATATGATTACAAATCTTAATTTAGTTTCGTTTAGTTGTTTACCTTTAATAAGTCTAAGAATACGGCTTCTGTGTAAAAACTCATTACTTAATGAATAAGACACTTTTCCACTGTATTGGCGGTTACAAAGTTATCTTTCAAAACACCACGATATTTGACAATATCCTACATGTGGGTGGTTTTAAATTTATGTATACCAGCCTTTTATTTGGGGAAATAATATTAGATTTTACCTAAAAAAATAGGGGACGCAATCCATTCAATCTGAATGGATATGGCTAAAATTGGTACAGAAACAGATTTTAGTATGATATAACATCAGAAAATAGATTCCTAAGGGTAGCAGGAACGGGATCAACGCAGACGCAGCCGCGGGTAACTGCTAGTCATAATACATAGGTACAGTCAGCAAATGTGATAGGATATAAAAAGTAAAAAGTAAAGATATTTTTGAACACTTTGATAGCTTAGACGCCATTGAGCGACCTGCTAGCACATATCAGTATGAATACTCTGCTATCTTATATTATTATGGAGAATCCATTGTTAAGATGTTTTGACCACTCTGCATGTTTACAATTATTTGAGCTCTGTGATAGCTAATATAAAATTGAAGTTTTGATATTGCGATCATTTTGAATACTTTGCTAGTAAATATTAATGTCTCTGACTGTACCCAAATGTTCGCCAACTTATCAAAAACATATATTTCGTTATCGTGATTAATTAAAGGCTGTCTGAATTTAAAGCAGAAAATGCATTAATATTATTCTAGTCTCATTTAAAACGAATGTAAGTCACTCCAAATGTAATTAGCAAAAGTTAACTAAGTTACTTATAATATGAAAACGTCTGCCGCGCCACCTGTGATTTGGTCCGGGCACTTTGCGCGTGAAAACATAATAACCTTTGTGAAATAACATGCTGCATTAATTATTTGAAGGTTGTAACTCCTTTGCTCATATCAGACATCAAGAGAACCTTTGGATATATTCTCACGAATAGCAATGTGTAGTCGGGATGGAGCCAATAAGGAGCCAGGTGTAGTTGTCACATTCCTTTTAATAACGAATTTTACAATTAAGCAACAAATAAACTTAATTATTAAGACAATTATCGTAAATCGTGTATTACTCTTGGCGTTCGTTTCTCCGACTCTCCGAGCCGGTCGCGCGGGCCTGTGATTGGCTAGCGCTATGGGCGCGTTCGTAAATTAGTAGACGGAGAATAACGTCTCGGCGCCCTACCGCGTGTATTACGGAGAGGGAGTTTAGGATTATCCGCTACATACTCCCCCTCGGGTTCGATAAAGCGTCCTCGCTCAAGAACCCGTTCGTTTGAGATAGAAACAGGCTCTGGAACCCGTTCAGGTGAAATGGAAACAGGCTTAATCTGACGAGGGCGGCCTCGGTTACGTTTGGGCATGACCGGTAGAGAAACCTCGTTCCTTTTAACAAATGACGTAAGTTGTGACGCGTGAAATTTACCTATGATGTCGTTAGGATTATCAAGTTTAGAAAGAATGTAAGTAGTAGGACTCGCTACCTTAATTATTGTATAAGGACCATCTCTTTTTGGTACAAATTTAGCTGAAATCCCTTTTGCAGCGTTACTTAATACGTGCGATTTAACTAACACTTGGTCATTGACATGAAACTCTTCAATTTTACGATTTTTATCCGCGTATTCTTTACGTCTATCCTGTTCCTTCTCTACTCTATCTCGAATTGAAATTAAAGAATTCAAGAAACTCTTTAAATAAGGAGTAATCTGGGGTACAAAATTATCTTTCTCTAGGACTGTCCTGATGTCAAGATTGACTTCGATAGGTGAACGGAGATCCCTAGCAAAGGTGAGAAATGCGGGCGAGACACCAGTTGTATTACACATAGCTGAGTTCATAGCGAAACGAACCGACGGTAGGTGTTTGGGCCATGAGTTATGCTTGGTGTCAACTATCTGAGCCAGCTGTACCTTAAGGTCTCTATTTTTACGTTCAGCCGGATTTGCTTCCGGGTGGTATAAGGGTAACAGATCCTGTTGAATCCCCAGGATAAACATGCATTGTTGCATAACAGATGAGACGAACTGTACTCCATTATCGGAGACGACACGACGCGGTAGGCCATACCTGAGGAAATATTCCTCTATCAGTGTTCGGGCACAGACTTCTGCCGTGGCGTCAACAAGAGCAAAGAGTTCGACCCACCGAGTAGCTGTGTCCTCAACCAACAATATGTATTTCTCCCCCTTTTCTCCAGATGGGAGCGGGCCAAATAAGTCAACTGCTATAACCTCACCTCTTTGTTGCAAAACTGGTGTTTGCAAGAGGCCTGATGGCTTTACATTTGACGACTTATACCGCTGGCATGTAGGGCAAGACTTAATAAAATCAGCCACAAGACGTCTCATACCAGTGAAAAAAAACCGTTGTGAAAGTCTATGTAACGTTCTATCGATGCCTTGATGACCAGCAATAGGAGTGTCATGGCATTCCTGCAGGACATCGAGTCTTAAACTCACAGGAAGTACGAGCTGTGGTTCTTCAACATCGACGTCAGGATTATACCTATAAAGAACTCCTTGTTGCATGAAGTAACCTCGCTCAGACCAGCGTTTGTCTTCAAGAGCATCATTACTTTCAAGACTACTAATAATTTTTCTCAGTTCCGAGTCATCTAACTGAGCTTGGCGAAGATCAGCAGGACTTCTCGAAGGTAAGTCTACAATGACTGAGCAAATCCCGCACTGATCCTTACTATCTTCTTCGCAGGTAGGACGACTCAAAGTGTCAGCGACAACATTGGCTTTACCAGGAGTGTATTCAAAGCGAATATTAAACTCTTGCAACTTTAAAGCCCATCGCACGAGTCTACCTGAAGGCGATTTTAAACTTAATAACCACTTAAGAGGTTGATGGTCACTACTAACAACAATTTCATGACCCTCAATGTAACCTCTGAAGCGTTCAACAGACCAGACTACCGCTAGAGCTTCTCTTTCAGTAGTACTGTAGTTGCGTTCGGCGGGGTTAAGGAGACGGCTCGCATACTCAATTGGCCGTTCATTGTTTCCTTCGCCCTGCAGCAAGACGGCACCTAAGGCGTAATTGCTAGCATCCGTACGTAATACAAATGGTTTGCTGTAATCAGCTTGGATTAAAATGGGAGCAGACGTTAAACTCTTTTTGAGCTCTTGAAACGACTGTTTCTGCTCATTACCCCACTTCCAAGGTTGATTCTTTTTCAGAAGACGTGTTAGTGGTTCAGCGACTTTCGAAAAGTTCAAAATGAACTTTCGGAACCACGAGCACGTTTGAAGAAAAGTTTTGAGATGGCGTACCGAACTTGGTTCTTTCATATCCACGATAGCGCGTATTTTACCAGGATCAGGGAGGATCCCTTCCTGTGTGATGACGTGGCCAAGATATTTAACCTCTTTGCGTGCGAAAACACATTTTTCGCGGTTGGCGCGAAGATTGAATAGGCGTAGTCTATCAAAAACTATACGTAAATCTGCGATATGCTGGTCGAATCCATCTGATATAATTAGCAGGTCATCTTGGTATGCTAAAATGTTTATGTTTTTCAGTGATGTACCGGAGCGCAACCTGTCTATTAGCCTAGCAAACGTCATTGGCGAATTTTTAAGACCAAAAGGCATGCGTTTAAAACGAAACGTTCCTAAATGTGTCTGAAAGGCCGTTTTATCCCTATCACACTCGCGTACGCTTACATTCCAAAACCCACTTCTCATATCTAACGTAGTCATGATGCAATTGCGTTTTGTTGACTGTACAAGTTCGTCAATAAGCGGCATTGGATACGCGTCAGACTTAGTAATTGCGTTAAGCTTACGATAGTCGACACAAAAACGTACCTGACCATTTTTTTTTTGAACTAATAACGCCGGAGCGGCCCATGCCGACTCGCATTCCTCTATGATGTCCTCGGCTAACATCTTTTCTATTTCAGTCTGCATAACAGCCTTTTTCGCGGGCGTTAACCTATACGGAGGTACCGCGATAGGAGCGTGGTCACCGGTATCTATTACATGTTCCGCGAAACTAGTTGGTTCACCTGTCAACTTAAAAATGTCCTCATTTTCCGTGAGAACTTGAGCAAGAACCTCGCGTTGTTGATCGGTAAGACCTGATGCTTCATCATCCCTAAATATGCTGTTAACATAGACATGTTCATAAAATAAATCTTTTTCGAAAAGAAGATCAAACTTTTTATCATTATCGTTAAAGTACCATTTAGCGTTACCAAAATCCACACTGATATCAAAATTTATCAAAAAATCTATACCTAACAAAGTATGATTACTATCCGCGTCTGGAAAAATTAAAAAACTTATGAGCCTGGTTCTACCTTCAAGACATACATACACTTCCGTAGTAAGTACATTCATTAATCTAGTAACACCATCAGCTAAGCTTACATTTTTCACACAAGACAACATACGATGATTTCTCATTTTAAAAAGATTGTACAATGTATAGCCAGCCACACAACATTTGGCTGCTGAATCAATCATTGCTGTACCATTCTCACCTAAAATATTAATTTTTATTACTGGACGTAGAGAAGATTTATTTTCACAATTAACTTTAAAAAAACTTTGAGATTCATTAGCAAAACATGTTTGAGAATCATTAGCAAAACATGTTTGAGCACCATTTACCAAATATGTTTGAGCACCACTGACTTTCCCATGAAACTGTTTAGAGCTACTTGACATTTCCAATAAAGATTGTGAGCCACCAACTTTGTCAGATAATGGTACAGCAATACTGGTGTGCGGCCTAAAATCATTATTAACATGAGATTTTGATCCGACAAAATTACCAGAAACACATTGAAAACCATTTGACAACATAAAGCGGGGATCACAATTGTTACAAATACAAGTTGAAGTCTCAGTCTTTGAACTAAGGGAATAAAATGCAGTGTGCTCACCATATGAGCTTAATTTAGGGTTACAATTAGGACATTTAGATTTTATAACATTTTCTGTACCGCAACCATAACATTTAATATCTTTGTACTTTGAAGTATCACTATCACTAGACTTATTATCATTAGATTTATTAATATTAAGCTTTTCACACTTGTCTTTAGTGTGACCACTACGCTTGCAATACACACAGAACAACCTGGGTTTCCCACGTCTTGCATCTTGACCATCAACAGCTGTGCCAGTGGAATACGCAGGTGCTGCAGAGGCACGTGCGGGGACTGCAGTGGCACGCATAGGGTTAGAAGCGGGGCGCGCAGATTCCGAAGTCGTCGCGACGGATGTGTTGCAGCTCTCGGACTTGTGGTTTTCCTTTAACGAGTCCTCAATAGCGCGAGCTTTAATTAATAATTCGTCGAATGTACTGATAGCTGATCTATCTAATCTTTTCTTAATGCGGCGATCTAATAACCCATATACCATGTCCAACTCCACTCGTTCACACAGATCACCATGCGGAAGCTTTGCTAATAAAGCTCGAATTTTCGCAATAAAAAGATCTGTATTCTGCTGACCTTGAGTGGTTGAAAATATTTCGGAGTAAATCCTGAATGGCGGACGACGCTCGCCGAAGGCACTGCGCAATCTGTTTAGGGCCTCTTCCCAAGTTTTCGTTGAGTTTTTGACGCCTTGCCACCATGTTCCCGCCGATGAACCCAGTAACATAGAAAGTCCTAACATGGCGTTCTCGTCGCTTATGTTTAGGCACGCCTTGTATACTGAGATGGCATCAATAAAATTGTCAACAGACTCACCAGTATTTCCGTTGAAACGCGATGCACATTTCGCAAAATTATTTTTCATAATGGCGGAGACATTAACCTCGTTTGGTGTGGACGAACGTACCTCTCTCATTATTTGAGAATATAACTCAGCTTGAGACTGCTGCATACTCGTAATAAGCGTTGTAAGTGCTTCTTGTGTAAACACAACGTTATTATTTGTTGAGTTATTGCTATTTCCCTCCTGTGCAGAACTATTTTGATCTAGCGATTGTCGTTTGCGCGGCATCTTGTTGGACGAACTTTATGCTCCTTATATACACGTTGGGCGTCAGTTGTAGTCGGGATGGAGCCAATAAGGAGCCAGGTGTAGTTGTCACATTCCTTTTAATAACGAATTTTACAATTAAGCAACAAATAAACTTAATTATTAAGACAATTATCGTAAATCGTGTATTACTCTTGGCGTTCGTTTCTCCGACTCTCCGAGCCGGTCGCGCGGGCCTGTGATTGGCTAGCGCTATGGGCGCGTTCGTAAATTAGTAGACGGAGAATAACGTCTCGGCGCCCTACCGCGTGTATTACGGAGAGGGAGTTTAGGATTATCCGCTACAAATGCTAATTTAATTTTAACATTTTAAGTCAGAATGAAATGAAATTATACAAATTGAATTACTTTTAAAATTTTGAACAGTTGCTTTTATTTCAAAATATATTATTTATAAAGCGCAAAGTATCTCTCAGAATAATTTATGTTATGTATTGTTTTCTTACGAATACTTCTATTATACAGAATAATATATATAGGGCACGCCGTAGTAATGGCGGTAAGACCCATCATGGGGGAGTGGCTAGAGAGGCCACACGGCAGCCTCTCGTACCGTCTGACGCAGATGATCACCGAGCACGGATGCTTCGGAAAGTATCTGCGTCGGATGCAGAAAGAGCCAACGTCCGAGTGCCATCACTGCGACGCGAGCGAGGACTCAGGTCCGCACACGCTCACCGAGTGTCCGGCGTGGGAGACGCCGAGGCGGGAGCTTGTGGCGACCCTGGGAGTGAGGGTTCTCACGCTCTCCACCTTGCTCGCGGCGATGGTTCGCTGCGCGGATGCGTGGGCGGCCGGCGCCTCCTTCTGCGAGCAAGTAATGCTCGTGAAGGAGGAGGCGGGGCGGGAGCGGCAGCGGGAGCGACGAAGGATCGCAAGACAAGCTGCCCGCGTACGAAGGCAACTCGGGCGTCGGAGGTCGATGAACGACCTCCGCCCCCCATGAGCGCCGGCCTGGGGGTGACAGGTGAAGCCGCCTGTCACCCTGGCAGAAGCAGGCCGCGGCGGTGGCGCGCGTGGCGCGCCTCCCCTTTTCCGGGGACGAGTTGGGGACTCTGTAGTCCCCACACCCGAGAAGAGGGCCAGATCGTGAGAGATGGCCCTGGGTCGGCCGGGGTGCGAGGGATATGCCTGTCAACCTCACCTTCGGCAACCAAAACGACCCACAGGCGGCGTGCGTTTTAGTCGGTTCGAGTCCGACATAACCTCCTCCACCGGCTCCGGTGGGGAGGTATCCGTGGGGATTTTGCGCACGTAAAAAAAAAAAAAAAAAGAATTATATATATAATAATTATACAACGGTTAGAGACTTTTGGCATTTATATCATGGAACTTAATATTTCTGCCGACGTTTCGGATACGTTGCAGCTCCCGTGGTCACTAGCTTGCGAGCGTCGAGAGGTATGCGGGGAACATTTTTTGTGCGCTTACCCCCCATTACATTTATTATGAACGATTAGGCTGGCGACACACCACACTCATTATGTCAGTTTTTAATGGCACTGTGTTTTTTTGGTTTTAGTATCTTAATCACTGAATGCCACGTTCTGGATAGTTTGAATCCATCTTAGCTATTGAATTTTTTATATTTTTTTATTTCAATGGCTTCACGCACAATCCGTGAATAGTAGTGGCGATCAGTGGAGAGGACTTTGGGTTGATGAAGCTCAATCCAGTGATTGGCATCTGACTCAAGATGAACTGCTACTGCCGATTTGTTAAACTGACGGTTTTTCAGAGCTGCGATATGCTCTCTGATAAAAATAACATAATACATAATAAATCAATAAACAAGTTTAACTCGTTAAACGCGGCTACGTGTTATGTCTCTTTTATTTTGGCTGTCTCTTTTTTGTGTCTTGTATATCAACTGTATTCGATTTCCCATCACATTATATCATACGAGTATCTTTGTAGTCATATTATATTCTAACAAACCAGGCTACATCAAGGACTCTCAATCTGCGTGGGTCAGCTCTCGAGTAATTCCGAAACCTAAATTACTTTCACTCAGTCCGGATGACTATCATAAAGTTCAAAAGCTTTGACCCGAACATCGAATATAATAGTTTTTACTGGACCAGCTTTAGGTTGGCTTCGTTTTTTTCGGTCGAAACCTAATGATATTTAATTAGATGCCCATCTATCTAATTACTAACGAGATTAGGGTCTGTGATAAGTGAACAATTTAACGTTGAATATAATTAATGAAATTTATAATTAAATTTGCTACTAATTGAGGTTAGTCATGGTTCGATCATGTAGGGATACCACCCACACTTACTGCCACCAAAAATAATTGGCACCTGAAAAAAAATACAAAGAATTCTTTATCAGTACACGTATTTTCTTCTTCCTACAGTCTCGGGTCCTTTAAGCGGGCTGTGAAAATCTGTTGAGGTCGTTAAGGTAGGGACAGCATCTGTAATGAGGGCCACTATTCTTATGACTACACTCTAGTTTACCATCAGGCGGCTTGTAATTAATTGACGACCCGGATGTAAAGAAAAAATCAGTCACCCTTGAAAATAAAAAGTATCGACCCATTTTTTTACTTCAACGGATTGACGTATGAAAATAATGAACGAAACAGCTATTCCGCAAATTCACCCCTGGAAGATTAGTATGCTCGAATCATCTGCACAGGGATAAAGTACCGCCCGGACCTACATTTGAACTCCAATATAATATTATTGACATAAAAAACACACTCTGACGTTGCGTACAAATATATTTTCTGTGTTGACTGTCGAAAGATTCTGCAATAACTTGTCGCTCACATTCTGCGTCATGTAAAATTTATAAAGTCTCCGTACATTTTATTTACTATTTTCGGAAACAGTTTCATAGTAAAATCAATGCTCACTTTTGGAAATTTTACGACGGTAAAAACACTCTTGTTTAGTGTTATATTTTATTTATTTATTTTATTTATTATTATAAACAATTACAGTATTTACATATTTCGTTTACTTAGTGATGCCACATAAACTCATTTGAGTTTTTATGGGCATCATTATCATCGACATTCAGTTATTAACTTGACATGCAATCATACTAAATAATTCAATCAAGTACCCACATATATACATACATACAAGTTATTAGTGTTTTACCTAGGAGGTGATAGGACATATGCATTGTGTTAAGACTACTGCTGGTCTAAAAACTACCTTACTGAAATCGTATAAAGATAACATTTTAATGGATTATTGTAATTCTGCTCATATGAGTGACCATTTTATGAATTTTACAGGAATCTATTGATATCTACTAGAAATACATAAAGTTTCTCGTTTGTAGCAGAATCACTCAATGTGACCTTTTTAAATCGCCTGTTCTTGGACGTTTCGAAGATAACATTGGTCAATCACAGTAGCGCAAACTCTCAACTGCATTCGGTTGCTCAATCTCTGAAACCTCATTAGGTTAGTCAATTGAAGTGTGGAGATATAGTTCTAACACAGAATTCTGAGTACGTATTTGTGCACTGGGCTGATTTGTTTATTATCTTTCAACTAAGGAGTACAGCAGCTTGTAGTTTGTGATACAATGGTTAACTATCACCTACTATTACACCTGGCTTTCACCTAAACGATTACACCGTCTCGTAGTTTTATTAGCAGTTTACCGTTATAGTCTACAGTAAAATGTATATGATATTACAATCAATATATTGCCTTCTGTTGATCATGATTTAGTTAGCCAAATGTTAGGACATAGGTAAAAGACTGAATCCATCATATTGGTTATATCACTATAAAGTATTTATTAATCTGAAGTAATAAATAATAAATCAATCATTGCAGCCTCAGGCCCATAAAATATTCATGATATATATATATATACATATATATATATATATATATATATAGAATTGTTGGCTCGCATAATTTTAGTTTAAAGTCTTATTGTATATAAAATAGCAAATACCTTTTTGAGTGAGAGCTCAATTTGATTAATAATGAATCAATTCAAATGCACATCAGCTGATGTTTATAAGATTGTTTGTTATTAGAATCGATATGTAATATTGTTTGGATATATTAAATATGATAGAATTCGCAACGAGGTCATCCGACAAATAACTAAAGTTATAACCAACTAAGGTAATAATACAAGCTATGGCAGCGGGCTGGCCACATCTGCCGAAGGAGCGATAGCAGTTAGAGTAAATAAGTCCTACAGTGGTAACCGAGAGAAGGGTGGCTGAGACAGATCGGATGCAGAAGACGGAGGATCGGGAGCAATGGTGCACATTTGAAGAGGCCTATACAATAATGTTTACGGGAATTAACGCGATCATGGTATCCTTTGATTTGCCTGACTTTTGGCCAAGTTACACCGGCCATGGCCACAGGCTGACTGGCTCAGTGGTGCTCGCCTGCCGTCTTCGAGTCCGTGAGGTAATTAGTAAGTTCTTCATCTACCCGCACATTCTCGATATTTTTAATATTTTTTTGGCGAGCGGCATCTTTCCGTCTGCGTGGAAGGAGGCACTTGTTGTACCGATACATAAATCTGGAGATACAACATTAGCTGAGAACTATAGACCGATCTCAATAATTATCTGTTTTTGGTAAGGTTTTTGAATCGTTAATATGCCCTCTGATTTCATCCGTGGCAAAGCACTACTTATCACCGTACCAACATGGCTTTGTAAAATCTCGCTCCACTTCTTCTAACCTGGTCTCTTTTGTCTCCGATCTTGCTGAGTGTATTGATAATCGGACGCCTGTTGATGTCGTTTATACCGACTTCAGTAAGGCGTTCGATAAAGTTAGTCATCATATCCTCGTTGAGAAGCTTAGCAGAGTTGGTATCGCCGGAAACCTACTGAACTGGTGCGCTTCTTATTTAGCCAATCGTAAATCTAGCGTTGTCTGCGAGGGTTACATTTCCGCTCCTTTTTCAACCCCCACTGGTGTCCCACAAGGCTCTCATCTTGGTCCAGTTTTCTTTAACATTTTCATCAATGATATCATCTCCTGCTTTATAAACTCAAAAATATATATGTACGCCGATGATTTGAAAGTCTCTAAACCAATTTCCTCACTTAATGACCCCAAACTTTTACAGGACGACTTAAACAGACTTTCCCAATGGTGTACTAAGAACTACATGAAGTTAAACATTAACAAATGTCATTATATTCAATTCACAAGGAACACATGTCCCCCTAGGAATACCTACACTATAAATGACATACTTCTCAATGAAGTAGATAATATCCGCGACTTGGGGGTGTTACTAGATAAGAAATTAAGTTTTTTTCCTCACATTAAGAATGTTACTACAAAAGGTTTCAGGATTTTAGGATTTGTACTTAGAAATTGTAAGAACTTTAAGAAACAATCAACAAAGATTACCTTATTTAGGACATTGGTCAGATCGAGGCTTGAATACTGTAGTCAGGTATGGTCTCCTCATTACGAGGTCCACATTAATGCACTTGAGCGAGTTCAGAAGCGTTTCTTATACCATCTAACTTACCACCATCATAACGCTAAGACTCTAGCCTCATACAAAAAACGCTTAAAGCATTTCAATTTGCATAGTCTCAAAGATCGAAGAAAACTATTAGATCTAATGTTTCTGTACAAAGTGGCGAGGGGAGTCCATGATTGCCCGTCTCTTCTTGAAAATATTACATTTAGTACTCCCAAGAAACTTCCGCGTGAATCACGATTCCATTTATTTGTTCCCAAAAAAGCAAGAAGCAATCTAGGACTCCATTCGCCTATGAACCGGCTCCAACACACATACAACAATGTTTCGAAGGGGCGCGCTTTGGATATCTTCGGACAATCCTTGGCTAAATTTAGATTCTTGATTTTAAACCCATCCCACAACTACTAGTTTTTTTAGGTACCTACTCATATTAGTCTCAGTAATCTTAATTTCCATAATTTAGGTTTCTGTGTTAAACAGATAATTTTTATGTAATTACTTTAATCAATTGTATTCTTACTTCTCAATGCATGCCGTGGCAGCTTGTAATTGAGGTAGCACCAAACAAATGTAAATTAGACTTAAGGTAAAATGTAATGTGCTGGTGTATACCTTGTAAGCTGCTCTTAATAAATAAATAAATAAATAAATAAAAAATATTTTCGTTTCACATACTACATTTAGAGTGTCTCTATTTTGTAATCAGTTATAATTTATCCGACTGCGGAGAAAAACGAGGTTGCATGTTATGAATCATTGAATTCCATGTTGCAGATATTTTAAACCCATCTTCCCGATTGAAATTTTTGTGTTTCTTGATTTCAATCGTTTCACGTACAGCTCTTGAATAGAAGTGACGTTCGGTGGAGAGGACTTGTTTATGATGGAATTTAATCCAGTGATTGGTGGTAAACATTATTGTATATCATGGAACGCGAAAGTTTAAAAGTAAGTTTAGTGAAGAAGCCTATGTTCAGCAGTGGACTGGACTTGTGGATGATGATATTTGTGTTTTCTTCTTAACATACATTCATTTTACTTGCTTAAAAAACAATTGGTGATTGGCGGGAACTAGTTTTTATTACAATTTATTGCATCGTTGCATTTAGTACAGCCAAAGAAATTCGACTATTACTAATACATACAAAATAAGAAAATATTTTTGCCCCTACCTAATTATAATCAGTGCATTTGTTTTAAGTGGATGACATACCTACAACATTTGGAAATAAATACTGCTGAATTTAATTTCACTATTTTAAGCAGAGTCACAGAATAGGTAATGTAGAGAGTCACATATCTGAATGAACAGTGGGTATGCAAAATAAATGAACAAAATTCTTAGGTTTACATATGGGTAGCAGTATAATATGGAGCTCTCATTTAATGCACTAATGTTAACAGTTAAGTAATAGTGCAATCAAAATACAGTGCCCATTTTATAATACAGACTTGTTCAATTACGATATACAAAAATACATTTTAGGGCACCTGTGCGAAAATCGAATCAGTGTCTAGCCTAAGAAAAATAAATACATGCAATTTGTGGTTTCGGTGACAGACAAATGGACAAATATTCATAACATATTATTTATGTAAATAACTTGAACCGTGCCTGACAAAGGAGTCGCCTGAATACTGTTCCATCTTCCACTGTTCATTACTTTACTCTTCAGGAGATCACATCATCGTTGTTGATTCTATAGTTTCATATACATTCCTTGGGGATATATAGGTACCACATTTTTGTAATAAAGTTAATATATTATATTTAATTAGGGTTTGATTCAAAGTTCAGGTATATACTTTGAGAATTATAAGTTGTACAGCATGAGATGCGGTTTATCAATGTGTTCCTGTGATATACCACATTAGTCGGTATACAAATTATAATTTCATGTAAATCTAAATCTTATAAACGTATTTGTGTGAAAAAGTAGAAAACATCAGGTTAGCTAAAAGTAAAAAGTGTCAGGCAGGCTCTTTGGGTGAATTAATGAAGGAAAACATACGAAACTTTTGTAAACTTATTTTTTTTAATTAATGTAATCTTCACTATCAATGTAACCCAGCACGTTTACGCGTTCATTAAATTCAGTATGAAAGTAACCTAGTGTTAAGTACTTTTTGAAAAGTAGGCATTTTATTATAAAGGATTGTTATAAACCACCTCAACTACCCCTGAGAGTCACGTCATTACGCTATCAATATTATTACTACTGGCCTTACATTAAAGATGAAGTTTATTGATTTCGAGTGCAGTTCCTGCAGCTGGGTTAAAAGTTTTCATTTTGGCTGAAGGCAATATGTTCGTACTATATTTTATAGAATCAATAACACAGTCCGTCTATCCTTCAATGAATATACAGTAATCTAATATTCAATATCAATATTCTTGAGTGCCGTACAATAAGTTCACACGCGTAGAATTATAACACTTTATACACTAATTCAATTTGAGACAATCTCGTGTTTCAGCTCCCTGCGGCACACCATCAATTAATTTCCACAAATCCGCTTAATATGTGTACGTATAACATATTACACGCCATAAACTAAGGAACAAGCGAGGGGTGTGAGTAATGTACCCCATAAGGACTTAATAAGACGAGTAATTCCATTGATTAACTACGACTTGATGTTTTTATGTAAAGGAGCGCGCGCTTCGCCTTATTAACCACGTGGCTTCTAGACGCGCATGAGCGCGAGCGGGAGCGGGAACGGGCGCGTCAGTCAACAGCGGCAATGATCACTGCTTGTAATCTTAATATTAAATGAATTGTTAATCACCATTTTACTACATGGGTATATAAACTATTACTTTTATTGTGACACCATTTTACTAGTCTGAGGAGATTGGTGGCAAGAGTCAATTCGTACATTAAGAACAAATCATACTGGCACAGCGCCTCACGAAATTATGAAAGTTAAGGAAAGTCATTATATCAGTGTTGTTCTCGTTTAAGTTTGAGGCTTTCACCATGTACTTTTTCTTCTATTAAGTTGGATTATACGTGTTTTTTAAGAGCGTCTCCTTTTTGACCTCCCAAGTCTGAGAAGAAAATCTGCACTAGAGTCTAGCTAGGCTAGAAAGTTGCCTCGTATCTCCTCAGTCAGAAAGATGTTATTCCTTTTTTTGTTAGTAAGTTTCCGGAACTGCACTAAGTCTGACGACAATAACCTCTCCTCTGTAATAAGATAAGGCTAAAAAGACTGGTAGATGGGTGATACCTACACTTCTACCTACTCTTTTAGAGACAAATGAGTAATTAGTAGAAATATTAATCTTATATCTACTAGTAAAATCTAACGCGACAGTTAGTGAGCTCAATCCCATCTCAACAAACTACCAAATCTCGGGTACAATCGCCACCGCTTATGTTCGGAAAACTTAACACAATTTACGGGCGGACATTACAAGGGAGCGAGGGGGTTCATATGAGCCTTATGAGGGATGTAAAATATTCATAAGGGCGTAAGTGACGCCATCGATTATTATAATGTTCGCCACGGGCACTTGTTCGCGGGGAACTCGCTCACAAAAGTGCTTTAATTTTATTATCCTAGTGATAAACTATCGCCAGAAAGTCGAAGGTTACTGCTCGTTCGGGGAATCGGCAATACGTTATATTCTATTAGCTTTGCAGAAAGATAGTTCGTTCTCGAAGTAAGGCAATATATTGCACTGTAATTATATTTTATATTTTAACAAAGAAGTATATATATTGATTATTAACAATCCTTATGAGTAGGTGAGCTTAACATTAACTGATTCATGCATGAAATTTTAAAGCATTTATTATGCTAACTATTCAAATCGATAGGAAAAAATCACCGTAAGTACGAATTGAAAGATTTGGATGGCTTCAGGGGAGGTTCGGTGGCTTAGTAGTCAGAGCATCCCTCTGTAAGGGAAAGATTGCGGGTTTGAATCCTGCATGAACTTATTCCATTTTTTTCTATCTTAATCAACTGTTGTATCAATTAGTTTCTTAGTATAGTCCCTTGATTCTTACAAGCACTGTGCATCAACCATTTTGAGTTACTGTTTTATAAACTCTACAATTTAATACGTGAAAACGTCTTTGAATTGGTTTTGGTACTGTTGTTAAGTTTATATGGAGTAGAGGTAATAGCTAAAAAAAAACAATGAAAATATTATTTCATTAACAGTAGGTACAATAGGAACAATAGGAAAACGCTGTTCTTCAAACCTCGAAACAGATACGATTATATGCTGTGTAACAACATCAACAGCCCTAACACACAGGGGAGACTCCATCAATTTTACAGATTAAACTCAACGTGATCCCATGAATGAAAACAAGGAACCCGACAGCCAAAATCAAACAACTTACGCATCTATCCCTAAATCTTGAAAAAGGCCAAAGGGTCGAACTCTTTAAGACTTTATGACAGTAATAACATAGAATGAACTCCAACAAAAGTGACCCGAGTAGAAATTAAATCAGGGTAAATATAGGATAACAAACATCAAATTGCGGTTAAATCTCGGGACAGGCGTGTCGTAAAATCTGTTAGTAGTCGGAAATCACTTAAGTATGCCAACTTTGAGGCGATGATGACCGAAAAATTCGGTCGAACAACATCAGAAACAGCGTAACGGAAGAAACAATGCGTAATGACCTCCGGGCCACCGCTACCGGACCGGAATGATATAAAATGTTACATAATATGGTCCGGCCCGATACTGGAGTCTAGAGCAGTGAGAAGCGCTTGAAAATTTGGAGCGAAAAATATTGAAAATCGATGCGCCAACTATTTGTCTTACTTGACCTACCCATGGTAAGTATCCTATTAATATTATAAATGGAAAAGTTTCTTTTGGGTCGTTCTTTCTTGCAGATTTGATTTGCATAGAAATAGCTAGAGGGCTCAAGAGTAACACTGGTTATAATTGTGATAACGAAAACTATTTTTTCACTTTAGTGATCTTTGTCTATGTTCTATTTTATATAAGTTAGTGAAACTTACATGCGAATCCATTGCATATAAGTCAAATTAAAATAAGGCGTATAAAATGCATAGCTTGGAACATGGTAACTATTTTCTGCGCGGGCGGAGCTGCGTATAACAGTTAGTAATACATTTTTTATTTTATTATGAAAGCAAAACAGTACAAATTAAATTTATATAGCACAAAAAAAACGACGAAAGTTTGTACTTGTGCTAATACAATACAATCGCTTACATGTTAGGATATTGAAACAAAAATAAATTTCACTTACACTCATTAAAGTAGACTAAATCTCTACTTACCCACAGGTATTAAAAAAGATAAAACTTTATTATATTACATTTTAAAACTACAATGAACTAACATAAATTATTCATTCAGTATGGACAAAAATCTAGGTTCAGTATGGAGTAGATAAATGTCTAAGTGTTAGAGAGCAGTTTATGTCAATCGCTTTTTTAATCAAAGTAACGATAACGTTATAAAAACTACAGAAATAAATGATGTTTTTATAAATAACTTATTTCATATTTTAGTGCGATTTGGCAGATAAAAAATTAAGGTCTATCAACATTTATTCTGTAACAATGTTGGTGAGCCTCTATTTTCATGTTCATAATATGGTGCCAAATGGCTTCATTTTAAGCATGTGGTCGATGTATTTGAGTGTAGCGTTACCCTTATTCTTTTTCTTCATCTTAGCGTTAATCCCAGTCGCATCCGAAGCGTTGACCTCGAAGTCTGGGGTCCGCTTTACCAGTCTAAGTGCGGATTTGGCTGAACTTTGATAACGTAACCCTCATTGTTTGCTAAAAATTCGCAGTACATACAGGGCCGAACAATGCTTAGTATCTACTTTCAAGTAACATAAGTCTAACTCACTAAAAAACCTTAGAATTACTAGTTCAATTACTGTACACAACACCTCATTTCTCTGTAACAAAACACGTCCAAATCTCCACAGCAATCAGCACACAATTTAACGTTTTTTTTCACGAAAATACGGAGAAGTGAGTTTATAAATTATGCAAATATAAGGCATGAATACAGAGGGCGATACAACTCGCAAGTGGCGATCAAGTGACGGTTTTACGAGTTCCTAAGGACTGTAAAAGAATACGTTCGTGATAGCGAATTGTGTCGAGGGAGGAAAATGCACTGAATTTGCTTCGGATTCTTTGGAGTTTCGAGTGAATGTTTAGATTTTATTTGTGTGACTCGTCATGCTGTTATGAAATTTTATACAGAACACGTTTTGAGTTGTGTTGTGTAAACTGACTTTATTTAGCACTCATGAATGCTTATGAGTGAACCAGGTATTTTTATGGCCGATTTCTGAATTGAGGAGTTGAAGTCTCGTCAATACACAGTGCGCAATACAGAACTGTGTATATAACTAGGCGTTGACGGAACTTAATTTTAAATATATCAATGTAGAAACCTATTATAAATGTGGATCATCAATCAATAAGCCTATCGCAATCCCCTGCTGGACATAGGCTGTTGGGAGGCTTTGGCCTACAGTTTCCACGCTGAACAGACGGGTTGGTACAGGGTTTTATTTCGAGTTTTAATTCTCTCGCAGTGATATCGTCTGCGTATTTTGTCTTTAGTCGCCTCTTACGACACCTTTCTGATGAGACGGGGTAGCGAGTTTTGTATTCTTTCTCCGTCACCACATGAATCAAATAATTATGAAAATATTAGCTTAACAAAACTTTGTATGACATCGATATTCGCGGGTATTCAAACAGAGTATATAACAGGTAGGTAGAGGTGATAGTACCCACATTTCGCCCGTTTATATTTAGGTCCCAATGTCCCAATAGGTGGCGAGCCTATTACCATTAACCGGGCACTTATCCAGCGATAAATACACACATGACTTCGAAAAGCATCGAAAAGTCATTGGTGTGTGCCATGGTGAAACCTGAGATCGAACCCGAGACCTCGTCTCAGCAGTCTATTACCCATACCACTAGGCTACCGCGGTAAAACATAACACTTAAATAAAAACGGCCTTACTCACGAAAATTCACATTAGTTGAAACAAGACCCGCGTGTACTCACACCAAATAGTATTACGTTCGTGTTACCTACAGCGTCCCACGTGCAAATAAAGAAGTATGAGTAAAGGTATGTTGTCTCGTTTGCACGGTGCGACGCCTTGAGCGTACGTTACTGCAAAGTCTGAGCGGTTCTATGTGATAATGCGTACCACGGGCGAGTCCGCGCTGTCTATTTTTGTATACAACTTAGGTGGCAGGCAAGCACACGTCGCACCTGATTGAAAGTGGTTACCAAGACTAATGAATGTGTGTAACACCAGGGTGGAGGAGTACTTTCCCAGTCGGACTGCTCAATTGGGACGGAAGTACCATCGTGTCCTACCTACTACGTATATGTTACGCTTCAAACACCATTTATCAAAATAATGACTCCATGCTTGGTTATTTTTTTTAATCTAAGACTCACCAATTTGACTTCACCTTACCTGATGATAAGCTAAATGCAAAGTCTATACAGTAATGTTAAAATGGTGGCACTCAGCTGGTCTGGAAAGCAAGCGTTGGTAGCTTAGTGGCTAAGGAGTTGGCTTAGTCATTGAGAGGTTCCGAGTTCCAAGTTTAGGTATTATACTGCAGACCACTCTGAACATAAGTAATTTAGCTGGAGAGGTATCATAAAATACTAGCAGTTTCAGTTATTTTACATGGCCATCCTCTAAATTATGACATTCCTTAACATCAAAGTCATACATTTAATGAGCAGTCTGTTATCAATAACTGACATACGCCATGGTAAGGTTCCCCATCAGGTAGACCGTCGGCTTGTTTGCCACCTAAGTGGTATAAATATTTCTTTTAATAAAATTAAGTAAATATAAATTTGGCTAATTTAAAGTGAACCGTTGATTTCAATATTTATTTCGAATATGACAACCTATTTTTTTGTAAAAAATATCGGATTACAAAAATAATTAGAAACTAAAAAATCCGACTGCTGTCTAAAAGGTCGAAACAATTTTTGATAGCAGGCGGTACCTTTGTCGATCATAAGTCCAAAGAAAATTAATGGGTACCGCCTGCTATCAAACTTGTTTCGACCTTTTAGACAGCAGTTAAGTTTTGATATAAAATGTAATTATTTTTGTAATCTCCTTAAAATTCCCTTCATTTTACTCCTTAGAATGAAAATGGTTTTTGACAACCCGCATTTTAGCACCAAAATAAAAACTATGCAGTGGTATAATTTTCGTTGCCATTTTAGGTACCCTATGACAGTTGGGAGAAGAATACCTTTCACTTGAGACTACATTCATCGAAATCCGTATAGCCGTTAGGTCTATACAAGGAAACAAAGAAAACTAAACACATACATACCTATATATACGCGCGTAACACATTTATTTTATACCACTTAGGTGGCAGACATGCACACGGTCCACCTGATGGAAAGTGGTTACCGTGGCCTGTGGACGTTTGTAACACCAGAGGAGTCACAGTCGCGCTGCCAACCCTGTAAGTACAGAGTTTCTGTGCCGTCAGTGTAAAAGACAAAGCAGCACAAGCCTTTAGTCTTCCCACTGACAGCACAAATTACACATTACCCTCGCTGGGTGCAGCCGGGTATAAAAACAAGTGAACACTTTTGCTTTCGCCTGTCCACTAACACTCATTTTCATAGTCGTCTTAAACCGGATGGAGACATCTCTCTATAGCTCATCGACATGGGTAGAGTACCTACTGTCACACAACTTAGCGCTCGTACTTAGAGCAATCGACCGTGGCGCTCGCATCCTAATGTACTGTGTTGGGTAAACTTTTCTTTGTTTTGTGGGAAAAAAATCGTAGATATTTGAGAGACTATATTCTATTTATTTCTGAGCGTTTGAGAAAGCTTGGTAAGATAAGATGGTCATGTTATGTACCTAGATGTTTGATTGAATTTAATTTAATGGTCGATATTAAATAAAAAAAAACGATTTAATATTTCTTAATAATTGCAATACATTATTTATTTATTTAGTCTTAAAAATTAAACATGTTAAGCACCGAGTTTCTGTGCCGTCAGTGTAGAGGACAAAGCAGGACAAGCCTTTAGCCATCCCACTGACAGCACAAATTGAGCAGTGAGCTCTGGCTACCCTACTCACCGCTGGGAACACAACATGAAGTTATTATAACTCCGGTATTCTGTAGGGTGGAGGTACTTCCCCAGTCGGACTGCTCCATTGGGCGGATATACCGTCGTGTCCTACCTCTTCAGTGTTTTGAAATGGGATGGGAATTATTGCACTTTAGTTCCTATAACTTGATTTATACTGACCGGCGACTTAGCGTGTGACATCTGTTTCCTCCTTGGGAAAGCCAAGGAGGAAACAGATGTCACACGCTAAGAAGTAAAGCTTTCCAATGAAGTAAACTACAAAAAAACAAATACAAATTCCTTTGATATTACACCACTGCATTGTCTTTGTCTAATAGCATTATCTCGCAATATTTTATCTCTGTTTACCAATGTTACTATTATAAGAAACTAGCTGTTTGCCTGCTGTTTTACCCGGGTAAAACATTGAATGCAATCTACAGAATCCCATTTACCAGCAGATGAGGTACTTCCTGACTGCAATTATAATATATGTCTCGTCACCAAATTCCACCCAGATTTGTTCAGCCGTTCTGTTATGCATGATTGAATAATGATTTGATGGAATTACAGTAGAGGAAGCTAATGATGTGTGTAATGATAGAAGCGGATGGCGCGCTACTGTCACTGCCTACCCAGCAGGGAAAAGGGTAAATGCCATCCATCTATTCAGACTTTCACATTTATTACAACATTTCATCAAGTTGTTGAATGAATTTCATGCTGTGGTTTTTCCAAGCGATAACAATGTTGGGGTTTATCAAAAAGGGTTTCTACAAGATTGGCAGTACAAGTGTGAAGCCCCTGGATTCGCACACGTCCATAGACCACGATTACCAGTTACCATCAGGAGGGTCGTGTGCTTCGTATTTCGTCATCTCTTTCGAGTTCTTTTACTATGCGTATCTGCACTTCCACTGGTTTCAATCTCACTACAAACTCGGGTTCGAGTTTGTAGTGAATGTGAAACCAGTGGTCGAAAGAGGGTAGATCGATATAATTACTACTAGAAAAAACTTTTTCTCTGTTCACTTCGTGATCATGATGCTTGCAACAGAGCCGAAATATCGGAAACTCAAAACAATGCAATATGGTAAATATCCCGATTATTTTGATACTGATGTAAGTGACCATGATAGTTTAAACACCTATAGTAATATTTCGTATAGAAATCTGTTCAACTGTTATTACAAATTCGCTCGGGTAACCAAATGTAGGTAACTTTGAGACTATATCGAATTACGATATAAACCAAATAAATATTACACAAGAAACTTTCCTCAGTAAGAAATATTGACTCAATTTTTTGTCATGCAAATTGGCATATCGGATTCATACCCGAAATTGCTAACTTGAGGGTTGAACGCCTTCAGACTGAGGTGTGACTGTTTTATTAATGAGGATATGGTTTGAATGGATCATCTGATTGATCTATCGTAGACACTTCTTGTAATGACCATGGTAGCTTACCTTAGAAGTCATTGTGATGTAACTACTTCCATCTTTGCAATTATCTTTGCTATTGTAAGATTTGTATATTATGAATGCAAAACCAATGGATGATAGTTATATGGAAGTCCCACTCATTAGTTTTATGTACCTAGGGTGATTTCTGTTGTTTTAGTAATTATGGTATACTTCAGAAAACCTTTTATATCTTTAGCTTAGTAAGGCTCAGCTGAGGTGAGATAATCTGACAGTGATAAATATCAAGATGATATAATAGTACATTATGGCACAAGTGTGTAAAGTTGGTGATTATCGCTGAGGCACATTAGATACACACGTATATTATACGACTTTTTTCAACACACTTGCGAAAAAAAATACAAAAAAAACATAATATCTGCTCTCATATTGAAATGTAAACATTAAAATATAAAAACATCTTTAATGACATCGTTTACGCACAGAGTACCAAAATAAATATCAAAAATTGCATAATGTAACTTTTTTCCATTTCGATACAATTTCAGCTGGACTCAAGGAGGTATTTCCTATATAACCTCCTTACTCTCGAAGGTTATGGAGCGTGTCATTAATACACAGCTCCTGAGATACCTTGAAGGAAACGATCTACTGAGCGACCGACAGTACGGCTTTCGCCACCGTCGCTCAACCGGTGACCTTCTTGTGTATCTCACAAACCGGTGGTCGCAAGCCATCGAGAGTCGGGGTGAGGCACTAGCGGTCAGCCTCGATATAGCGAAGGCCTTCGATCGGGTCTGGCACAAAGGTCTTCTTGCGAAGTTGCCGTACTATGGACTCCCCGAGGGACTTTGCGAATGGATCGCCAGCTTTTTGTCCAACAGAAGCATCCAAGCCGTCGTCGACGGCAGCTGCTCGGACCGCATGAACATAAACGCTGGTGTCCCACAAGGCTCCGTGTTGTCTCCGACGCTGTTTCTGCTGCATATCAATGACATGCTGTCTGATGGCTCCATTCATTGTTATGCGGACGACAGTACCGGGGACACGTGTTACACGGGCCGATCCTTGGTGTCGATATCTCCAGCGACGTCCAATACCGAAGTCATTTGCAGGACAAGGTTAAGTTGGCATCAAGAAAACTCGGAGTGCTCAACAGGGCGAAGCAGTACTTCACTGCGGGGCAGCAACTCCTTCTTTATAAAGCACAGGTCCGGCCTCACATGGAGTACTGCTGTCGCCTTTTTGCTGGAGCACCTGCATACCAGCTTGACCCCTTCGACTCGTTGCATAGACAGGCATTGAGGCTGGTTGACAATCCCATACTCACAGATAGAGTGGAGCCTCTTAGCCTTAGGAGGGATTTTGCCTCACTGTGTGTGTTCTACTGCCTATACAATGGTTTGTGCTCAGATGAATTGTTTTACATGATGCCCGTAGCTACATTCTATCATCGCACCTCTCGCCATAGGCAGGAAATTCATCCCCACACATTGCGACCTGAGCCGGTGCGCACTGTGCGGTATGAAAGAAACTTCATCCCACGCACACTCAAGCTGTGGAATGACCTCCCTGCTGCGGTTTTCCCAAACGCCTACAATATGGGGTTCTTCAAGAGGGGCATCAGAAGGTTTCTTCATGGTCGGCAGCACGAGTGTGACACCCCTGGTGTTGCATACGTCCATAGGCCACGGTAACCGCTTCCCATCAGGTGGGCCGTGTGCTTGTCTGCCAAATTAATGGTATAAAAAAAAAAAAAAAATACCAAAAAAAAGTGTAATGCACATGTACCTATATGAATAGGTAAATAATAAAAAAAACAATGTATTTTTTCTACATAGTCTGTGGATGCGGTGCAATACATTTGCACGATCAGCAAATGACTTTGGCGTTACTAATAACGCTATAATTTTACGCAAATTATGTTAATTATTTCATGAAATTAAATAAAATAGTGTATGAAACTGCACATAATTTGGATTAAGAACCCTTATTATGCGACAGGTTCTTAAACTACTATCACATAGTAACTATTTAGAGAAACAAAAAATGTGCAGTTAGTAAAATGTAATGAACTATTTTTGATGGCATAGTTTTGTTTATTAAACACGTACAAGTTGAAATTATCTATTTAAATACGAAGTTGCGTAAGTGAGCAAGCGTAGGTATATTAATTTATTTGTACTATTGAACATCTTATTTGTATCGAAACTTTTTTAAAAACAAAACAACTATATAATAAAAAAAGCTATAACTCAATTGTGAATTATAGCGAGGAAAAGTCCGAGTTTGATTATAGGTGCCATTATTGCGATTCGATTAGAGTCAAAATCAAAAAAGTCAAAGAAATTATTAAATCAAACGATTATCGAAGTTATCAATATTAATAAATTAAAACTACAAACGAAGAACCACCATTTATCACCAATAAACACATTAATTAGTATTTATGCAAGGTACAACATAACAGAGATGGATGAAAAGGAAGAAATGGAAGAAATAATGGCTAGTAGTTAATAAGTTCTCGTATATGTTATAATGTTCTCCAAAATCGCAACTCAAATGGTTGTACTAACTGCTTGTGATATTGACATTACGACACGGCACGCAATTATTTTGGCATACTTGGTTGAAAGACACAACACCAGTACAAAAATAATACGATAGGTCCTTGACAGTTACTATACCCAGTAATTTAGACACCATAGTAAGGGAGGCGTATGTAGAAGAAAATTCGTTAGTTATTAGAGCGCGTCAGATTAAGATAGGGGAGGTTAGATATACATTGACAAGTTACTTCAGCCAGTAAGAGACTTTACTGGCTGAATAATATGGTTGGTTACGCAAAAAATATTTCTATCACTGGATTTACACCTACGCGTCAGATTAAGATAAGGGAGATTAATTACTAACTAATAAGTGTTCATTTAGATTCTCTGCGGATTTAAATGTAACCTAAGAGAGTGGAAAAGTATCAAAGTTGCAAAAAACGAAGTGCGAATTTAATGCCAAAAAAAAAAAAATCCCACTTAGGTGGCAGACAAGCACAAGACCCACCTAATAGAAAGTGGTTATCATGACATATGGACGTGTGTAACTCCAAAGGAGTCATACTCGCGCTGCCGACCCTGTAAGCGTAGAGTATTTCTGTACCGTAAGCGTATTAGACAAAGCGTAAAGGACAAGCCTTTAGTCTTCCCACTGACAGCACAAACTCTCCAGTGAGCTCTGGCTATCGCACTTACCGCTGGGAACACAACACTAAGTTATCATGGTTGCAGTACTCTGTAAGGCGGAGGTACTACCCAGTCAGACTTTAAAAAAAAAAATAAGACACGTCATTTAGACATTAAATGTTAAATGGAATTCCGCGAATTTCAAATGCTTTTGACCTGCCTTCTCTTCATAAAATCAAATTCTAACAGCGCATTAACTGCAATAGTTTGATTTTGTTTAGATTACATTGATTGATTATATCGCGTCTGATGATAACACCATAAGAAACGCGGGCATGTAATTGAACCATTACAAAAAACCGGCACTCACACGAACCCACTTCGGCAGCATAGTCGTTCCTAATTTCTACTAGTTTTTGTGCGCACTTCGTCGATATTAGACTCATAAGTCTTTTAAATGTAATACTGTAATGACGATAAGATGTCCTCCTGAGTGGAGTGTTAGGGCCCATTATACGCTTCATTAGCCTTCGATATCAACCTTGACGGTTTTGTAATTTAGTGAAAGTACGGCGAAGATAGACGTTTTACAGATCTGGTTAGTTTATTATACTTAAGTATCATGGACTAGAGTGAAGTATTACGATACCATATTATAGTAGGCTAAATGGTATCGTAATACTTCATACCGCGTGAGGTCGAAAGTAAAACTAGGCTAGGTATGTATATATCCCCTGCTGACTAGCTGAGGTTGCCTCGCGAAAGGAGGTTCGTAAATTAAAATATGGAATTTTATTGTCAATATGATATCAGACGGATCTATGAATTAAAGTACTTTATGTTGTCAAATTGAATTTATAAGTTTCCATTTCAGGGATTTCATTTCATTTAATTTACCATATTTTTGGAGAGATTTGTTCCTTATGATTTATACTGTCGATGGATATACGCCATAAATACACAGAATGTTACTTTTTCGGATTTTAGTCGGTTCGATTACCGGGTGTGGCAAGCAAGTTTTCAAAAATCTTTAAATGTAGTTCTTTTTTCTTTTCGAAAATAAAGGAAATTCACTAATTACTCCTCCATAATTTAAAGTACTATACTAGTGGAAGATCAAAATCTTTCACACTGTATATAAGCAAGAATTATATTATGAATATGTATAACGTAAAACCTATACAATCACTTCCCATCAGGTGGGCCGTATGCTGGTCTGCCACCTAAGTGGTATAAAAAAAAACAACAAAATATTATTATTTACTATTTTTTTAAATAATGAAAGGATTTAAAAATAAAAAGTATACAAAACTGTTCCAATTTTTCTAATAACCAACATAAGCGATTGTAGTAATAAATTAAGTGGGTATTACAATATTTTATTATCATCAAAAGGACCATAGACACATTGCCAGTTCCATCAAAATAAGATAAGAATTTAAGATAGGCATTTATTAATTTCTCTTTCACAAAGGTAGGGTACAAGTTGCATATTACATTCACAGTTAGTAAAAATTAATGGTGGTGTATGCAGTAGGTAGCCCGTGCTACAGATCGCCCTTCTCTTTATCAACGCAAGTATTTGATTAGTAAGAAAAAAAAAACCTTTTTAAAAAATAATAGTTTTGATATTCCATTCTGCATTGTAGTATTATTTTATACACATGGCAAATATATAGCTCACATGCAAATTGTAGAGATTGGTTACTTAGTTACACTGAGGCCAAGCTTATACACTAGAATTTCCACCGAGACGATTGAATACTTCATATAAAATGCAAGGTCTATTTTACCCGTGCTATAGCTCACAGCCACCGTCGTATAAGCCATTCATTTCTTTAACATAGCGTGGACCTAAGTACACCGCGTTACAAGGAATATATTTTCATACGTTAAAGAATAAATTACTACTGAAATTTTAAAGTTATAAGTACATGATCTATGATTAGATAGTTAGATAGTTGAAGAATAGAGATTTAGTAAAAATAATAAGGAGGTAGGAGACTACCTCCATTGTATAGAATACCACGGCTATAATAACCTCGTGTTTGTTCCCGGCGGTAAATAGGGTAGCCAGAGCTCACTGGAAAGTTTTTATGCTGTGAGTGGAAAGACCAAAGGCTTGTCCTGAATGTGTCTTTTGCACTGACGGTACAAAAATTCTTTGTTTTTACAGGGTCGGCATCACGGGTGTGACTCCCTTCGTGTTACATACGTTCATAGGTCTCGGTAAACATTAGCATCAGGTGGGCGGTGTGCTTATGTGTCACCCAAGTTGTACAAAAATATATTCGGGTACTTTAACATATAGCACAAAATGGACCAATCTCCGACATAATGTTGATGTTAAAAGGAGGGTAGGAGATTGAATTCCCATATTACGAATAAATTACAAGTATTGTTACCTATATTCGCCTGAACGCTATACTTATTTAATATGCAATAGATTAATCTACCTACGTATGCTTGTAAATTAAAATGCTGCATCAATAAGTTACATAAAAATCTTTCAGTGTTTTCCGAACTGCCATTCTTTTGTAAATCTTGCAAATTCCAATGCTTAACCCTGACAAGTCATCTCAATATTTTTTCATTCAGCAGGTATTTGTAAACGACTTCGTATTTTTACTTGATTGAATTACTTTACACCCTAAAAAGTTAAAGTAAGTTATGTTCTATTAGTGTACCTATATGATACATTCATAAAATTAAAACGCACATTGGATGAAAAGGTAGATTACAATCTTGTTTGATCAATGTTTCGTAAATATTCTAGTGATAGCCGTACTCTCGGTGCGGGTTGACAACTATTACGGATAATAAAAGTAAAATCCAATTCGTCTATGCTGAACAATCCTGTAGGAGCAATCGGGATCATGCAACAACAGGTACACAGGTAAATAAGATCACTTACCGCGCGCTGCTTTCTTCAACTTCGATGCTAGTGGCCATCAACTGCTCCAGGTGTCAGAATACGAATGTATTCACTAGCACTAATTGTTTGTGCGTGGCAATTCATATTTTTCATACAATTTTCACTAAAAACGCGCAACAAAACATTATAGAGATTTACACGTCTATGGTTTTTCACACAAAGAAATATAAACTATCGCGGTGTGAATTCATACTTATACAACGGTTCGGGACTACTATTTCTGCCGACGTTTCGGATGCGTTGCAACGCCCGTGTTCACGACTTGACTATCTTGCGGGCGTCGAGAGGTATACGGGGAACATTTTTAGTGCGCCTACCCACCATTACTTTTATAATGAACGGTTAGGCTGGCGACACACCACGCTCACTATGCCAGTTTTAACGGCACTGTGTTTTTTGGTTTTAGTATTTTAATCACTGGATTCCACGTTCAGAATAATTTGAATCCATCTTCCCTATTGAAATTTTTATATTTTTTGAAATTTCGCTGGATAATCCAGCGAAATTTCAAAAAATATAAAAATTTCAACATTTCAACGTTTACCGGAATCACTTTGTACTTTGTAGTCGTTTAGTAGACGTTTATTCAGTACTGAGAACACAAAGTTATACGATTTTGCCAGTTTGCTCATCTAGATTATCTACATTATGTCATTAAATTGGTGTATAACTCCATAAATCCTTCATTGAATTTTACCTGGTAAAATATTTTACGATATAGTGCTATTCACAAAATATACTTTGGTGCGATGAGTGTAGTTTAAATATTCTTTCGATCTTTAATTTTCGAATGTAGTTCTTTCGTATTTGATATTATCATAATTATATAATGAAAATTGTTAACGGTTTTTGACTGCTTTCAATACGATTTTTTTTAAATCACCAGTACATTTGTTTTTATTGACATCGAAATAGATCAATGTCTTTTCAAGTTGAACTTGACTGGGGTGGAGTAAAATGTCTGCCAAAACGAGTTTTTTTTTAACCACTCAGGTGGCAGACAAGCTCACGGGCCACCAGGTGGAAAGTGGATACCGTGGCCTATTGACGTGTGTAACAATAGAGGAGTCACACTGGCGGTGCCGACCCTGTAAGCACAGAGAGTTTCTGTGCCGTCAGTGTAGAAAACAAAGCAGGACAAACCTTTAGTCTTCCCACTGAGAGCACAAACTCTCTAGAAAGCTCTGGCTACCCTACTCACCGCTGGAAACACATCACGATGTCATCATAGCGGCGGAGATACTGTTTCAGTCAGACTGCTCAATTGTTCTACCTCCTTTGAATACTATGTTTCTGAACCTGTTTGATTTAGGTTGTAAGATTTCTAGAAGTAGGGTGAAAATCGGATTAAAGCATTTCGGTTATTAATTACTAAACTAAATATATGAGTAAATGTAGTGTAGTACGAGAGAAAACGACTACTGAGCTAAAGTGATGGTATCTGTGACAAAACAACTAGCTCCTGAGGTTAACACGAATAACCAAACTACCAAACTTGATAGCTTTATAATAATCGGCGGAACTCGAACCCGGTGTCTTTTCTTTATCCCCTATAAAGAAAAGAATAATGCTCTTACCACTGACCCACCGAACCTCGCCTGAAGCTGTTCAAATTCTCCTAAATATATTTCCTTCTTCATAATATTAGTATAGATTCTCTTCTACACCTGGCTATGATCCAAATTAATGAGAACGGAAATATTGTTTTAAGTGGTTCCTTCATGTGGATTGCGGTAACAAGTGAAACAGGCCTTTGTTTGGCTGCTCCAAATTTTAATGGCTGTATTTAGAAGTTACTCAACTCAAAATAAATGTTAGCAAAATGTTTTAGCAGTTGTGTAGTTATAGGTCCATGTGTGGAGTGGAGAGTTTGTAAAACAACAAAATTTAGATCTGTTTTGATTTAAATATCCAGGTAGAAACTTTTAGGGTTCATTACCCTGGGATTAAAATTAGGTTTGTTAACTTCGCTAGCTGTGCACGCAGCTTCTTTCGTGTTAACTTCGATAAGAGTTTCTAAAATAAAAGTGGCCTAAGCTACGCCTTATGGCTTATAATATCAGCTGTCTACCGTAAATGAAAAATTATCAGCGATTTGTCATTTTTTACACCTCTTGGTTAGCAGACAAGCACACGGCTCACCTGATGGAAAGTGGTTACCGTAGCCTATAGACGTGTGCAACACCAATTGAGTCACACAACTCGGTAGGCACATGAGTTTCTGTGCCGTCAGTGTAAAAGACAAAGCAGGACAAACTTTTGGTCTTCCCACTGACTGTACAAAAACTCTTCAGTGAGCTCAAGCTACCCTACTCACCGCTGGAAACACATCACGAGGTTATTATGGCCGCTGTATTCTGTAGGGCGAAGGTACTTTCCCAGTTTGACTGCTCAATTAGACGGAAATACTGTCGTGTCCTTCCTCCTAATTAAATGTAATTTAGAGTTTATAAAATATAATCCGGATGGTGACGGAAAAAGAATACAAGTATCACTACCCCATCTTATCCGACGGGTGTCGTAAGAGGCGACTAACGGAAAAATACGCATACGATATCACTGCGTTAGAAGGAGAACTCGAAAAAGAACCCTGTACCGAACCGTCTGGCCAGCGTGGAAACAGTAGGCCCAGGCCTCCCAGCATTGGGAGAGGCCTATGTCCAGCAGTGGACTGCAATGGGCTAATTGATTTATTGAGAGTTTACAAAATTAACATGATACAACTATAACATTATGACTATATTTTTATAAGTCAAAATGACAGTTCAATCAAATCTAATCTATTAACCCGCCCCTCATCGTACCTGGTGCAAAGGTGCCCATGACGCTGGCGGCATTGCCTCGTTGAATAGCTATGGCCAACCGTTGCCCCAGGTACGAGCCGGAGCGGGTTGTGTTTATAAAATAATAATTCTAATATTCTATATAATTCTGACATTAATATAAATCTGACATTAATATAAATTTGTACCCTAATGTGTACGAATCAAGATAAATTAGACACATTCCATCTGTCTTAATTTTGTCAAAACTGTTTTAAATAAATATATTATTGATTGTCGTTCTGATTTATTGCCAAAGTTTATTCGTGAGAGCTACAGACTGTATGCATTATTTTTGAAATAACTATTTTTTATAGTATTTCTAAGATTAAATAGAATTATTTATCACTCATATTATTCAAATAAATTAAGTAAGAAAAATAAATTGAATCGGTTCAGGCAGAATTGTAACCCGCGATCTTATCCTTACAGGCAGAACGGAAAGGAAAAGATGAAAGGATTTGAAGGAGGTAGGACACGGCGGTATATCCGCCCGATTGAGCAGTCCGACTGGGGAAGTACCTCCGCCCTACAGAATACCGCGGTTATAATAACTTCGTGTTGTGTTCCCATCGGTGAGTAGGGTAGCCAGAGCTCACTGGAGAATTTGTGCCGTCAGTGGGAAGACTAAAGGCTTGTCCTGATTTGTCTTCTACTGACGGCACAGAAACTCTCTACTTACAGGGTTGGCAGCGTGACTGTGACTCCTCTGGTGTTACAGACGTCCATAGGCCACGGTAACTACTTTTCATCAGGTGGGCCATGTGCTTGTCTGCCAACTAAGTGGTATAAAAAAAAAAGGAAAAGAAGATAGAGTAGGAAAGCTGTAAAGAAGTCTAGTGTCTAGATAGCGGGTTTGAATCCCGCTTTAACTTATTCATTTTTTTCTAGCTAAATCGATTTGAATATTTAGCATACTAAATTTTTTTTAAATTCATTCAATATTCTTGTTATATTAATTAACACATTGGCAGCATTATAAATATATATCTACAGATATTTTTATATTGACATTGTAGTATTTTTTTTGTAATATTCATCATCATCAGCTGGTTACATTCGAGGCTTTCAGCTGGGAGACCCAGATCCGCTTACATCATTTCATCCTTTTGAATTGACTTCTACTTGGTTTAAATTGTTATCTAACCGCTTTAGTACTACGCTACTGCTTTGAGTATTGGGAATTCTATACTCACATAGGACAAACTCCCCACATCCACTTCGGAGGAAAGTTATATTTAGACAGGTTTCACTTAAGTTAGACAGGTAACTTAAGTTCAAATCTACTTATTCAAGACAACGAACTATGTTTGGGGTAATGTGAATCATATGATATTTATAATCATTCTTACATACATACATACATATAATCACACCATACCATACATACACCATACATACATACAGTTAACACCCACATATTACCGATCTTTGAATTCGGTTCCACGTAATAGGTGAAATGGAATATAATCGTATATTTAGAATATAGATTATTTTATCATTTTAAAACTCATATTTGAAGCATAACTACACAATACGAAATCATGGTATATTTTTTTATGCATGTGGCGAGACACTTGTGTTAATTTTTTTCTTTCTCTTAACTAAAATACGTATTATTCTCAAGAGAGGTCGGCCGGTCATAAACTATATTTTTTTGTTAGAGCGTCCACTTCAACTCTATGGGAACGATGGCTAAATCGAATTCTTGGGATATTCTATTTTTAAACACATATATGCAAAAGACTGTTATGATGCTAATATTATTTACGTGAAAGAGTGCAATATTACATATTATAACAATATATTGGGAATGTAATCATATTTGATATTGAATAGTATTCTGATAAAGATGGTGGATTTTGATTATAATTAAGGCGTCGTGTTACGCCACACATATTTGTAGGTTCATGCGAGTTTGACTCCATGGAATGATTAATCTTCGGATTAATCTCATAATTGGCACAAAGCATTACAAAATTACATCACAATAGAATTCTATAAAAAAAAAAATAAGAGCTCATCTTCACGACGAAAGCGCAAATACAGTATGTTTATACATACGTGCATGACCAGCTGGTTTATTATTGGTTTACTATTGGTTTACTATTTAGTTACTGTATATTTGGTTTACTGTATTTTATATACTATTATTTTGCATGTTTGATATTCTGTAGAATATAATCATAATTGATTATATTGCATGAAGGCATGTTATATCTGAATGTAAACATGAGCTTAAAATTAACTTGCACTGAATTCCTTTGTTGACATTGTAAAAAAATCCTATGATAAAAAAAGGACCCAAGCGTCCCCGCTCCCGTGCGGAGTTCACACTGGTATAAAAGGAAATCGGCTGATTTGCGGGGAACAGAGTTTGGTTCGATTAGTAGAAGCGCACAGACCATGCAACGGTTTCATTAAATTATTCTAGCCGTATTACGCCAGTGTAATTTGTGAGAAAGTGGCAAAAGTTCGGTGTGCGGAAACTGTGTCGGAACAACGCGCTTTCTGAATTATTTCGGAAGGTTCCTAATTATTTATATACCTATTCCAATACACACAAATACCAAACATCCTTGAGACGTAGTGTTGATAAGTTCTTGTAGGTAAAGATTGCTTTAAATTTCGGGGCTGAGACTGGCCTTCGAAAGCGTCTCAATACCTTATCCTGGTCACCTAGGTTTCCGTGGTTTCGTTGTAGGAGAGTCTAAACGAAATCACTTCCCATTACCTTAGCTAGTTCACATTGTTGATTTACACAATTCACAACACACACATACACATAACTTCTAACTCACCTATTAAGGTTGGTAAGTCTTAATAGACCTAAGGTAAACACTAGGGCTCCTAGCTAGGTCTAGTTAGTTTTCTGTTGCTACAGACATAGATTGTAGGAATTCTATAAGAATTATAGGTGTGCACTGTACATTTAGTTTGAAGTGAATCTGTTACGTTATCTTTGTGTTGATATAATAACTGTTGGGGACACGTTATAATACACGACTTGTATAGAGATTGAGTTGGGGTATGTTATTTCCACATTTGACTGTAGCTGGAAAGAATTTGCAGTTGAATTATTAATGCGAAAGGCTTTATTTAGTGAGATCTTATTTAACAGCATACGTGCTAAAATGAACTACATATTTATGTCCTATTAGAATTACATTAGTAATTCATATATTATACTAGATCTCATCATTTGTACTATACTGAGGCCTAAAATAGTAAAGTCATACATTTATCACCAACTGTTAGGATTCAATTATGTGGCTCCTGGATCATTTTGATACAGTATTAGAGCAACTCTGATTGAAGATATCAATAAAATTCCAATCAGAGCAGTTTGTAAAGTGTAGCGGTCCATAAACCTGCCAAAACTTATCAAATTAATTATATATTCATTAGTAAATGACAGACATTACAGCCGTGAAGGCATAATATATTATTGTTGAAATTATATTATATCACATTCAATCATTATTCTAATTGTTTTGGCATCGTTCATGAGATTCGTGAGGCGTTAAAGGGCTACTACATTTTGTACTGGAACCAGAAGCCGAAAACTGAAGGATTACAGTATACAGTGGAGTTTAGTGGAGGTTTTACAAACTGAATTAAATTAACTGTGACGAAGTGGAGGAGAGCCTTGATCTTTTGATCAACGCTATCAGTTCTTCGGAATTGATCATATGTAATCTCGCTCTTTGGGGCTTGAGATTCATATTCTCGCTCTTCGGGGCTTGAGATATTTAATTGATCCGGATCACATATCACAAATCATATATGATATCTTCGACATTAAAGGCCTATATACAGCTGCAAAAGATGCCACACAAAGTTCAAACTATCAAAGACCTATATTGAATCTAATTTTTATCTCATTTGAGTAAAATATAAATCCACAGTCTTATCATCACACTATTCCGAACAGTTAAAAACTAAGTTAGAATAACGATTTAAACTGTAGTGTCAGGATTATTAAAGTAATGAATGATAAATATTGGGTCGGGTTTTAAAGATTAGGTAAATAGACGATCACAGCTATAAGTATCGTGGGATTACTCCGGTAGTTCCCGTTACATAGGGAGTGAGGCTGTATATATCTGTCTGACGTTAAACAGCCCTATCCCTAGTCGCCTTGTACGACATCGCATGGGAAGAGATCTGGTGGTCCAAATTCTACTCTTCCGGGAACCATTCTTACGGTTAAGTAAGTCTGTATCCTGTCGACACGACTATGTATTCTCTAAGGATAGCATAACACGTATCGACATGGATAAAATATCGTAGTACCTATTTGTGTATTTGTGGCGTATACTTACAAAATCCTTTTTTCTCTTTACCACAAAAGATGTATAGTTGTCCTATGTGTGTAACGTACCGTGAACTTGCGTGGTAGACCGCACACCACTTGTTGACAAAGTCTGACAATTATTTTTCCAATTTATATTTCTATTAGTCTATTAGACAACAGGCTATGGCAAACATCCAAAACACACGATTCCAACCGGAAAATTTACTCGGAAAATAGTGCTACAGTCTTTTTACTGTGTCGTATGTGCACAATGTAACCAACCATGTCACCATGTAAGTAATAAAAGTATTGATTACAAGTACCACATTATGCAGCTGCAATATTAATTTTCAGTTAATTAGTTTAAGTACTTTTTTCATTTTATTATTGTATTCATTCATATTCTTCACAAAAAACATTTTTATAACTAATTGTTATATGATAGGATATTTTACTTGACTCAATGTTGAATTTTCTTCCAGCAATTCTTAAGTTTTAGAGGAAAATAAGATATAGAAAGAGGGCACAGCCAAGTGTACAGCTGAATGGACATGACAGACTAGGAATGGAAAAGTTTAGAGAAGTTATACAGATTACAACAAAATGGTTAGACAGTGGAATAAGCTGCCCGATGATATCATTACAGCACAAACCATCAACCAATTTAAGAACAGGCTGGATATAAACTTGAACAAAAGGAAAGAAAACTAGTTTTAGAAATTAGACACAGGCAACTATCAGTTCTAGCAACTGCCTGCCTGATTAAATAATAATCAAATAGGTAACACCCATGTTCTATGCTTACGAGTATACTCATTATAGTAATACCTAGTATAATATTTGATTTGAAATACAATTGATTTCATGTCCAATTCATGTCAAATATTAATGTAACTATAAATAACTTTATTTATATTACAAATATGTTAAAATATACTGAATGAAATAGGTGAAATTTATCACTGATACTTTCTAGCTTATATGAACGTGTTTTAGTTTATGTGTAGTTTGAGGGTAGGTCGTACAAATATTCTACATTAATAATAATATTCTACAATATTCCATACAACGTTATCTAGGCCCATGGTAAGCATAGCTTGTTTAGCTTGTGTCATGAAATCTAGAATATGAATAAACATACTTAAATACTTTTTTTGTAAATACCTACATATTATACATAGAAACACCCAGACCAATGCAAATACCCATATTCATGCATACAAATATAAGCACTGAGTTGGGATCGAACCCGCGCCTCCTGCGTAGTAGTCGCGGTCACTACCACCACGCCACAGAGGCTGTCTAAATGGCCAAAGAATAGGATAGATAAGTCAAAGATGAAAATACGAGAATTATTTATTAATTTACAACTAATTGATTAAAATGAAGAACGGCTGGTCACATCTGCTGAAGGCCCGCAACTCTCTAACGAATCCTAGTAAGTATTATTAATCCAGCAAATAAAATGGGTTTATCCGTCAGATTAACCGACAACCCAAAAAAAGGTGGAGAGTCGAACTGGATGCAGCAGGTGAAATATTGTGGTGAGGCCTGCACCACAGCAGCCGATTAATATGACATGTGATCTTGGCCATAAAAAATATTTTTTCGTGCCATCAACAGGAACTATACAAATCAAACATATTCTATAATATATTATTTAATAAATTATTGGAGTTCTCTACTATAATTTAGTACGTAACAAGTATATATAACAGAGTTGATAAAATTGATAGCCTCTTTAGTGGAGTCTTTTCAAGTTCATTTTAATATTGCAAAAGTCCGTCGACATTTCAAGCAATTCAACGAGCTCCTTTCAAGGGATACGGCAAACGAAAAGTTATACGTTATTTTTTATCCATTGCGCAATATCTTCAGCGCTTTTAAAATAGAAACTTACCTAGAAAGTAAAGGATTTTGAGGTTGGTAACTTTATGCTCTCCTGGTTCCTTGGTAGGGGAGAACCTCTACTAACTTTTAATCATTGTTGAAGTATCTGAAGCGGAATTCGTTACAAAAGTACAAATTTCCCGCTGCTCCTCAGTTTGTTCTAAAAGTTAAAACATTTAGATTTGTAACGGTGCCTGCTACTCATTCTGATGATAATTATTGAATTATGGCGCGGAGCAATGTAGTTTTTATGTAAATTTCAGGGCGCCTGAAAATTGAGAATATTTTCTCCATCAATTTTTTTTTCCCGCAGTCTACCTCTATTGCTTTTCAGTTAGGAAAATCTATTCCTGATACGGAAAATATACTCAAAAATATTGAAAATCAACCCTATTACCTGTTTTTACCGCATTAGCATGGCGTAGAACTTTTTTGATAAACTGCAACACAATATTTTGTTCTCTTGTTGTTGCTGCGCGGCTTTCGATACTGCTAGATACTGCTTATTTTCCCGGTATCCTCCTGGGCTCAAAAAGTTGAGTAGGTACCAGTATCATTACGTACTATGTTGCACATCTGATGTAAGGTAAAAGTACTACAAAAACTGTTTTACTTTTCATTAAATCTATTGGTTTTTTAAAAAAAAATCCATATATATTATACAGTCTTCATAAAAGATAAAGAGGAAATAGTTATCAATCATATTGTACAGAAAAAGTGTAAACAAAATACAACGTGAAGTGAATGCACTTAATTTATAATTTGTGATAATACTAAATCTCTTGAACTAGGTCTCATTCTCTCTAATACTCAAACTATTACGACAATGGTTCGAGTTCCATAGTACGGGCAAACAGATGAGTTGAATCATGAAGTCCGCATTGTACCAACTGCGACCGACTTTCTCGAACTCGGTAGAGGACTTTTCACTGACAAAACTATTTTCATCTGCATGTTAGCTTACGAGGATGAAAAGAAAAGAGTGAATGCTATTGACGTCTCTTTTCCGTTTTGTGAGGCAAAGTGAACGTATTCCTCATTGATAGCTTTTTAATACTCCGCATTCTAGAATCTATATAATAAACTGTGCTTAGTTGGGGTTTAGATGGGTTCACTAACTCAGTTGGGGCTGGTTTTTCAGCCCAACTGCGATGCAGCTAAACGATATTTTTCGTCAAACGAGTGTCATAATCTGACCTCCATAACAAATTGGCGATATCGATGTTATGTGGTTAGAGTAGTTAGATTTTCTACAGCTCCAATTACCCGCAAAGACTGCCATAGTTCTTTGTATGTTCACCAGGATCACTTAATCATGTCCTAGAATCATTATTATATGTGCCTTTCCTCAATTCAGTTGGGGTCGGCTTTCCAGTCTTTTTTTTTCTTTTTAAATTGATTTACTAGTCAAGCCCTTTCATTTGATACCCATATTGACGGAATTATGAAACATTATGTATTCAGTTATTTTGTGGCGGCGGCCATCATGGACCGACTTTTTTCAAATGTAGCTAAGAACATTCCCGACTAATATACCTTTCAAACAAGAAAAAACCTAATCTAAATTGGTTCATTTGTTCAGGAGCTATGATGCCTCAGAGAGAGACACACACACACACATGATTTGCCCTTAGCACCAATCGTACCCGTGAACACCTTTGTAGCAATAGCTCAACCGCTTCACTGTGCAATTCGTCTATATGGAAATTCATGTGAATGTCAAATCTACAAATTCCCATTAGTCTAGTATGTCGCTCAACACGGCCAATATCGCTCGATATGACAGCGGTGCGGACGCGAACTTGTGCCATCCGTCCACACCTGTGACCTAGGCTAAACTAGCACAAACATATGAACGTTCAATTTCTGGGCTGGAGGAAGTTTGAGGCGTACGTATAATATTGAAAAACTAGGAACTGGTACAATGGGTATTTATTTCATGGTGGCTTTGCTGCTAATTCATTAATTGTTCAACAGAAGTAAAGTAAACCATCGCCGTAAGGCGGATTTGTGTACAAAAGAATTTGGAGGGTTTCAGGCAAAAGCTTCGATGGCTCAGTTGTCAAAGCGTTCCCCCTGTAGGGGAAAGATCGCGGGTACGAATCCCGCTTGGACCGTTTAATCCTAATCGAGAAGTAAATCCAATCCTAAGCCAGGTTTTTAGGTGGCTCACAAAAATACAGCCTACTTGATGAGAACTGGTTACCGAGACCCATGGAAGTGTTCAACACCAGAGCATCACACTCGTGATGTCGACCCTGAAAAAACCTTTTGATGTCCTTCTGGGAGAGCTCTATATTTGTAGTCGCTTGGGAGAGCAAAACAGATCATTCCACAGCTTAAGCGTAAGTGGAATGAAGTTCCTTTCATTCCTCATTGTGCTGACCGTTGCAGTTTCCCTAAATATACCTTAAGGTTGCATCATCGTCATGCTGCAGCTGCGTTCCTGAAATACTCACATTCAAGCCACTACGTTACTTAAGGAATAAATTATTTATTTATTTATTGACACACACAAACAATATAAGCTAACAGTAAACACCAAATTGCTTATAATGTTATACTACTTAAATTTAAAATAATACGTTTCATGTCAATTAGCAAATAGTATCAGAGAACATATCAACATCTGGATTAGTACGTAGCAAATCATTAATTAACTCGACTGCCCTTGTAGTGAGGCAAGTGGCAGCCTGTGGCACGTACCATGCAATAATACTAAGCTACTTAAGGTAGCAGTATATATAAGGATTATTATGACGAAAAGTGACTTTTATCACCTGCTCAGAGATGAGAAAAAATAGAAAATAATATATTACGTAATCACTTACCTAATGTATTAACTTGTATGATCCCTCTCCCAGCATCCCTAAACTAAACGCTTTTTCTTTCGAAGCTGGCCCACAAATCTCTCCTTGACACATTTGGGATGACCTTTACAAATTACGCTAAAATGTCACCCCGTCTAACTTGTACTCGTACTGACAGCCAATATTTTATCATTTATATATGTCAGCTGAATTGACCAATATAGCTGATACCAATTGATTTTATTATAATTATTGGATTCAGTTGATTAAGACGTCGTACTAACAATTGAAAATGTATAGTTTTATAGTACCGGCACAGTAGAATTTGAGCCATCCCATCTCTTCCCATGTGGTGTCGTACAAGGCGACTAAGAGATAGTGCTGTTTAACATCAGACAGATATATACTCAGGCTCAGATGTCCAGAATACGGCTATAGGCTCTATCGCTATTACGTGGGACCGAATACAATTATTGGTAAAATGTGGGTATTAATTCACTTCTGCCTAACCCTCCGGGGATAAAGACGTGATTAAATGTATAGTACAGTCAGCATCAGATCAATCTTGACGAACTTAAAATGATTAATACCTTGGTTTCCCCCTTACCTGCTGTCTGATTGTTCTGATATTTAGTACACACTTTTCTTTAGACCATAATACAATTAAAATCAGTAAAATAGTTTAACTACATCTTAATATCTTGGTGTTAAGATCATTTTGAGACTGTGCAGTCAAGATTGGAAAATGTACAATCTGATGCCGACTGTACATTTTCTAAATCTTCTTTGGTAACCTAATGACCTATTTAAAATGATCATACGTAGCCTCTAAACCGCCTCCTTTTTGAATTTAAATACTGTGTACAAAATTGTCTACCCTATTGTGGAATGGACTGTATAGTGCGTTATTTTTAAGAAATTACATACTATTTTGTGTGACAGATTTTGAATACATGCATACATATAATCACGCTTTTATCCCCGGAGGGTTAGGCAGAGGTGAATTAACACCCACATTTCACCAATCATTGAATTACCCACGTAATAGTGGGTGAGCCTATTGCCGTCTCCCGGTCACTATTGTTGACTCGAGCCATGCGTCTGAGGCTGAGTCTGGGCTGTATATATCTGATCTGTCTGATGTTAAATAGCCCTATCCCTTAGTCGTCTTGTACGACATTGCATGGGAAGAGATAGGGTGGTCCCAAATTCTACTCTGCCGGGAACCACGCGACAAGGTAAGAAATTACCCGTCTAAAAAAGTATAATTATTAGGTTGATCGTGTTTCAATTAACGCCCTTACATTGTATCAACCTTGTGTATACTAGAATCTAGATTCCACCTTTCACCGTATCTAATACTAGATCACAAGATTTTAGATCCCGAAATCTCTTCTTCTTCTTTCTTACCAGTTCACAAGAGTTTATAGTTCAATTTTTGGCTCTGAATTCAGAAAGTGTTCAAATGTGTCCTCTCTTGCAACACATACATTAATGTAACTCATGAACTGGTAGTGTGACAAAACTACTTGCCTCAGCTACTTACTGCCTGACCTATTTGGTCACTCGTTTAAGCTCAACTATAAATCTTTAACGACTAGGTACTTAACCTGTAAATGTACCACTTTGCAGCAGGTACTATTAATATTTTATTTAAAACTTTTTGATAATGGAGAATTTTTAGAAGCCGTAGAAACTTTTTGAAAGTTATTATGAAACTTTTAATCAGAAAGATTGAAGATAAAATGAACAAAAATTTGTGAGTAATGCAAATAATTGTTAATTTTTAGGTGAAAATAAAAATATTAGTATTTTAATTGGTAATCGAGTTTCCAAGGTTATAAACCTAATTAACAATATGTGTATAAATATATTACTAGCTGTTGCTTGCGACTCCGCCCTCGCTTCTGTCGGTTTGTTATTGATTTGTGACAATATTTATAGTTAAAATTTTTCAAATTATTAACTATATTTAACCAATGACAAACATACATTTGCATTTTGTTATTCCAAGTCAAATTATACCACGTTTTATAGTGACTTATAGATTCTTTGAGGTGTTAGAAAGGTCACGTCACAAGGGAACACGGTAAAACGGCATGAGACAACAACGGTTTTAAGCTACATCCCCACCAATTTTCAGCCAAATCGGTACAGTCATTTTTGAGTTATATATAGTGTAAACTAACACAACTATGTTTATTGTTCACTGTCTTGTTTATTAAAATAACAATTTTTTTTTTCTTTTTTCCTAATTTAAGTAGGCTTCTAGTAGCACTAAATTGATTATTGATTACTGAAATAAATAAATAGTATACACAACTTAATTTAATATATGTATCTGCGTTCACCACAACACAAATATTTCGACAACTTAATCTGAAGAGTCAACGAGGATTGTTGTAATGTGCAATTAAATTTATTAGTACTCTTGTTCAAGTAAGTATGGAATGTTGATAATATACAAAAAGTACCTAGGTACCCGTGGGTATTTTGCGCACGTTAAAAAAAAAGTATGAAGTAAGACTTAAACATACGAGTGTTCCCGGCGGTGAGTAGAGTAGCCAGAGCTCACTGGACAGTTTTTGTGCTGTCAGTGAGAAGACCAAAAGGAAACTCTGTGCTTATAGGGTTAGCAGCGCAAGTGCGTCTCCCTTGGTGTTGCACACGTCCATAGGCCACGGTTACCACTTTCTATCAGGTGGGCCGTGTGCTTGTCTGTCAACCGAGTGGTATAAAAAAAAGCCAACCAAGAGAAGATTGTCTCCATATTATTGTAATTTTTTTGTATGGATTTAAGATTCATATTTCGTTGAATTATTTACGCAGTCGATGTAAAGGAATATTTGCATCAGATATTTAAGAAAATAGAAACATAAGTTTTAAAGAAACTTCAGATTGATTATAATTTCAAAGTATTTATTTTGAAACAAAGTTGACGTAATTTGATTTTAGCCTAAAAATTTTAATATTTAGTCTGTTAGTTTTATGCTTATACTAATAAAAAGCATTCAGTTTCAAAAGCTGAAAATTAATTAAGACCCTCCAAAGCATTAGATAATTATTGTTCTATATAATAATAGAAATACTTAGTTTAAGTTTCGATCAAAGTTAGTAACAATTATTGTTTGCGCGAGGCGGGACTATATACTCGTAATTCGGTAAATGGTAATAAATCTTTTTGAAAACGAAAATGCAGCAAAATATGCTCATAGAATGTTGTGGCATAGGAATCTGCACCTCAGCCTATCTGTTGGTTTCAGTTGTAACTTTTCTTGTATAGCAAAATTTCTTTTATGGTCTATTTGGTGTTGTTTCCGGCCGAGTAGAATTTGGACCACCCCATCACTTCCCATGAAGTGTCGTACAAGGCGACTAAGGGATAGGGCTGTTTAACATCTGACAGATATAATATACAGCCCAGTCTCAGCCTCAGATGCATGGTTCGAGTCAACAATAGTGCCCGAAATACGGCAACAGGCTCACCCCCTATAACGTGGGACTGAATACAATTAGTGAAATATGGGTGTTATTCACCTCTGCCTAACCCTCCAGGGCTTGATTTTAAATATGTATGTACATATGTTAGTGTTGATAAATTATTCAGAAATAGCATATAGACTTTTTACATATATAAACACATACATACATATAGTAACGCCATTTTTTTTTCTATGCCACGTAGGTGGCAGACAAGCACACGGCCCACCTGATGGAAAGTGGTCACCGTGGCCTATGGACGCGTGCAAAGCCAAGAGAGTCACACTCGCGCTGCCAAGCCTGCACGCATTGAGAGTTGCCGTTAGTGCAACAGACAAAGCAGGACAAGTTTTTGATCTTTCCACTAACAGCACAACAACCCTCCAGTGAGCTTTGGCTACCCTACTCACCGCCAGAAACACAACACGAGGTTATTATGGCTGCGGTTAGGCGGTGGTTAGGCATAGGTGAATTACCACCCACATTTCACCAATTGTTGTATTCGGTCCCACGTAAAAGGGGTGAGCCGATTACCGTCTTCCGGGCACTATTGTTTACTCGACTAGACTTTTTATGCCTGGAATAGCTTCTTGATAAACACAGGCAAAGGAAAAACCAACAGTTAGTATGCTATAAATAAAGTAATGCCACATTCCGCAATATAATACCAATGAACAGAAAATAAAATATATATTAAGTGAATTTATACCTAGTCTACTTGCCTATGTAAAAGGAAAACAGGATATATCACCGGTATATCTTCCTGGCAATTTGCAAGATAGCCTAAAAGGGAAAAGATATTTAATGGTTCAGAAAATTGCTCAAAGCTTAAGAGCTTGCGATCTATTATTATTTTTTAAGAAAAATATATTTTTAGTACGTGACTGGTATTTTCAACTCGCTTATTTTTCCTTCACAGTTTATTACCCTTTTGTGGGGTGGAGGAAAACAAAATTAAATCAAAGTTCATAGTTTTATGATTTTCTATTTTAATATTGTGGAATTTTACCGACAATTTAGTCTTTTGCGAAGTGGTTTTTCAACAACTAAGGTATCTGCTACAGTTAAGAAATGTTACTACATTAGAAGCAAAATAAAAGAATATTATAATTGAAAAAAAAAAGAAACAAGTGGAAGTGACCGATCAAGTAGAATGTATAAATGAGTTAATACGAGCAAAATCTACTAAAGAATCCATGGGGATTTCCACACGACAAAAAATAAAGACCTGATGGTGAGATGATTATCAACAACTATTCACTCTAACTTCAATTCCAAGATGCTTCTGCTGTACCGATGAGTCGATCTATCAACAAACTTAAGGGAGACGCTCTAAGAGGCCATATCGCCCAGCACACTCAACCAACTAACGAGAAGTCTCCCATATCAAAAACTTCACTAAGATAGGACAGTGCAATGAAACATTCTTCAAATTTAAAGATTTTTCAGATTTATTTTATACATGGTGTCATATTGGTGTTTCTCTGCAATTTTATTAAACATCCTACTTACTTCACAAACACAGCTTTGATTTATAGCTTAGTATTGAAGTGTGAAAGTTGTGTACTTATTTTTTAGCAACTGATTCCCAAGTTCCTTTTCATTCCAACAATAACATATTATAATAATAATAATAATTCCAACAGTGACAGTTTACCGCGAAAATCATCAATTTCCATTTAACAATGACCGTGTCATTCAATGTAACAGTTATTCAACTAATTAAAGCAGATAAAATTTATTTCTTGTAACTCTTATATAATAGAAACTTTTCAATGAGATTTCTGTTCCAACGATGGGTTCGCTGAATTCTATTCATAACTTAACTTATATGCAAGAATAGAAACGGTATCTGTTCCTTGTGAATACGATGGCTGTCACAATGAACGCAGTGAAAAATATTTTATTTAGCATAGAATTTTGACTGCACTCGAGTAAGCTTGCTTGTGAATATGAGAGCAGTGCTTGTGTCATGATAAGCCATATTACGTGTATAAGTCTTAAAGTAAGGACTGTTGGGTGATTTAATGTCGTAAATATATTTACATGAGAAAAAGCACAATATCTAACTAACCTTCGTGCCAAAGGCATAACCAGCCTCCAGGGCGAGACAAACGTCGAGGTGAATACTTAACAGAACACGCGCTTATTAGGATGTTTTCCTCTTTCCCTCACACCGACGCCTGCCCCCCCTAAAGTGCCTTTAGGCTGTTGCAACTTTGATATATTGCTTTGCTGTTCTAACCATATTAAATAAAGAGTGATAGAGTGAACAGTAATTTGTTTTGCAAACTCTACTTTTTATCATATTTAGCTATCTCCGGATAAATGAACTTGAACGGATATGAATTTTTCATATCCCTGGTGAACTCGGCAGTAACTTTGTGATTTCTTCGTCTTGTTTTTATTGTGTGGGCTTCAAACAAAGTTATAATATGTCAATTTCTAAATTGCTTTCGTTCTACACTGTCTGTTTATTATTGAATCCAATACTTCGTACTTGTCAAAGTCACCAGTTAATATTGTGATATTCGCTGCCTTTGATCCGTTCTTGTAAAAAAAAGATAAGTTTCACTTGATTGTATTTTTCAACGACTTCAAAGAATGAAGAGATTTATAAATCGGAGGTTTTTTTATTGTATCTTGATTTCTTTAAAAGTCGGCAGCTTGTTTTTAAACGTTTCAGTGTAGTTTCTGAATGGTCCCATGTAAATATTAAGTGTGAAGTAACTTAAAATATTTTGTACTAAAGCTCACCGAGCATAAAATTTAGTGCCATTTTCCTTTGGAAGAATATCATAAAATTCACCGATTTGGCATCGAACTTTTGGCAATGCACAGTCTCTTAGGAGGTCTTATAAACATGCCGTGAGACGTGCGATGCACTTAATAGTTCTGTTAGCTTACTAGAGTTGTTCAAAGACGGAATAAAACAATTAGATTGTTTTAGTCACACATGGCTGGACGTGTGCTAATTAAGTTCTGTGATTAGTTAGAAGTATTTTTTTAGATGTCTGAAATAATAATACAGTTTGGAATGAGTTTAAATACGAGCCACGATGTAGTTGCCAACTGCAAAATGTCGCATGTAGTTTTAGATAACTTAGAAAAAAAAATGATTGGAAAAGATTGACTGATTTGAGTCCATCATATTTTGCCACCTTTTTGTAATTTTGTAATTTAATTGAAATTTGCCTTTCCTGAATGCTGTCAAAATATCTTATTTTCTATAAAAATACCACGGTTATTTTATTACCAAATATGTAAGGTATGTTAATAACTTTGTAAACCATCATTTCTGAAAGACATTTTTTATTTTTTTTTATTTTATAAGGTATGTTGACTGTAGAAAACCTCGCAGAATATACACTGATCAAATTAATGAATTTATATATCTATGAAAACCTATAAGTAATTAAATTAATGCCAGATAAGTATACGTTGATTTTATATAAAAACCTGCTAAAGACAGGTTACTACTAAGATATAATTAACTAGCAATAAATGATACGAATGTAGAAGAAATTCTACCAGCGAAATAAATAAAACTATAAAATGTATCACTGGAAGCGTCAGCTGCACTTTTAAATAAATAATTGAAAAGGAAATGGTTTTCCTCGAGCGATACAAGCAAGAGCCAGCAACAGCAGTATCCCATTATTATACATAGCAATGTTTTGCCACATCCGTGACGAGCGTTTTGTCTCGAGGATTGCTCGGGGAATAATTGTTATCGCATTTGGAACTTTCATAGCGAATCATTTTTAGTTGTAGTTGGAAGAGAAACTTGTTTTTGTGGTGGCAATATAAACAATACATGGAATAATGATGTGGAAAAGTTAAAGTTCACATTTGTTATACCACTTAGCAGCAGGCAAGGAAAGTGTTTACCGTCCCATACCAGAGACATCACACTCGTGCCGTCAACCCTGTTGAAACCTTCTAATGTCCTTCTTAAAGAACTTAAAAATCCTCAGCAAGTAGTTCATTCCATAGCTTGAGCGTGTGTGAGATAAAATTCCTTTCATAACGCTCAGTGCGCATGGTTTCCGTTCGTAATATGTGATTGTGATTTCCCCCTGCCTGTGCGAGTGGTGCGATGATATAAAGTAGCTGTGGAATTCAAGTTGAACAATAATGCTGAACACAAACCGTGGCAATGCTGCCAGCCTTCTGGCCACTTTCCCGGTTGACATAGATGGGGAGAGGAATTCTTTGATACCTGAACCTGCAGGTTTGTATAGGTATATTCTGAATTGTTTTTCATATTTTAATTCAGATAAATCCCATGCACATTATGTTAATAAATTATAAAAAAACTAAAAAAATAAACTACTATTATAGATTAAGATTGGAAAATGTAAGACAGTTCAGTTGGCCTAAGTATTAATTTTGAAAGGTACTAGTCGCAGGTACAAATCAATCTTTTATGTTATTACATGTACTATATTCACTTTCATTACCCACGTCAAAATTTATGTGCTAATAGTTCGTTATCTTGAAGTTTATGTACATAGATTACCGAACAATATTTTTCGGCTTCTGCCCTTATCGTCAAAGAAGACTAGCTACTTTAATAATACGAACAAGTAACAATTATGTATGACACTTTGCAGACTCGGCCTTTTTATATCTTTGCGTCTTGTGCTATTTCTTTATATCTAGCTAGATCCGTCGACAGCGCTTTCATAATCCTTTCATTTTGCTTTCAAAAACAGCTACGTTCTATTTCAGCATTTCAAATTAATTTATACAAAGAAAGGACTGCTTGTATAGTTAGTCTAAATCTCTTGAGTATTATTAGCCATTCTTTTATAGCAAAGATTGATCATCATTATAACTGTTGCCAATATATATAATATAATTAAATACCGTGTGATAAATGAAATAAACAATTCTGTGAAATGGCGAAAATAGAAACTACGATTATCTCTGTTGTCATACTATTTTATCGCAAATTAACACGATATGACATTCTTGAAAGGAAAATGGCGGCTTCCCTCAGTTCATAGAAGTGTTGATTTTACTATAACACAACTTTTTGTAGGTGGATGTTGTGACCTAAATGTTAAGGTACTGAAAAATATGCTAAACTGATCTATGAAAATAAGTTTTTGTGCACAGGAATGCGGTAGCGCTAAGTATAACAATTGGGTTAACTAAGAGGAACTCCTGTACTAATAATTGACTTATTTACCTTACATTTTACCTTACATACATACATTATATTTTACATACATTATACCTTACATAAAATACTAAATTGAAAGATTATTTCAACAAACTTGTAGGTACATTTAAGCATGTATTTTCATTACCATGAAAGCATGAAGTCATGACATCGTTACAAACGACATTATTCTATTAACACGTGTTTGATATTCTGTTTGTTTATTAGATAATAAATTAATTGGATAACATAAGGAAAATTAATAGAAGTTCTGTTGTCGCTCATGGAGGATAATTAGTGAGTGGAGGGGTGAGGGGAAGGAGGGTGAACGGTGACAGGGTGCTCGTGAAACTATCACTTTGTTTTCCATGCTGGTTCTTTCATAACTGCGAACAGACTCATAAAGTGTGTTATTTTATGTGCAAATAGTTTAACTGTTTCAGTATTTATCAGAGAAGTACAAAAGACGTTTAGAGAGGAGATGAGTAAATTCGGGAGAAGGTAAAATAATACGTGACGATCAAACGGCTGAACTCATCTGGTTGATATTTGGTGCAGGGATAGATTTTTTTTATACCGCTTATGTGGCAGACAAGCACACGGCCCACCTGATGGAAAGTGGTTACCGTGGCCTATGGACGTTTGTAACACCAGAGGAGTCACAGCCGCGCTGCCAACCGTGTAAGTACAGAGTTTCTGTGCCGTCAGTGTAGAAGACAAAGCAGGACAAGCCTTTCTTCCCAGTGACATATAAATATAGTCTAAAATAACACTTAGGTTATATATGTGTTACGGCTACGAGCATAGACTTCCACGAGGGTGGACCAGCGGGCAACAGTTTGTTTGTAATATATAAATAAGTGGGAAGTGGTTACCGTGGCCTATGGACGTGTGCAACACCAGAGGCGTCACACTCGTGCTGCCGACCCTGAAGAAACCAGAAACCTTCTAATGCCCCTTTTAAGAGACAGCTTCTGTGGCGTGGCGGTAGTGAACGCGGCTGCTGCGCTGGTAGGGCGGGTGTGATCCCCGCTCATTGAAAATATTTTGTATGCATGAACATGGATATTTGCATTGGACTGGTCGTGACTCGGAGAGCAATAAAGCTGTCGGTCCCGGTTGCCATATGAACATTTACGGCAGTCGTTACGGGTACTTGAAGCCCTAAAAAATCCAACAACAAATCTAACTGCAACGCTTCGATATTGCCATTGGGTTGTGGAGGTTAGATAGCAGTTGCTTCACAGAAAATATTGAAGTTCAGTCAAATCTGCAATTAAACTGGTAAAGGAAACCCCAAAATTAGCAGTGAAAGCTTCCGATGCGATTGGGATTAATGTTAAAAAGAAAAAGTAAACTTTCTAATTTTCTAGTGTCTGTGGCTTTTATAAAAAAAAACAATTAGCTAAAATGGCTGTTTGGTATTTATGTCTGTGGCCAAACTTTTATGACATCGTGATAATATTAACGGCACGCTATCAGCCATTATGCTGTGTCCGCGTTTGTATGCACACCATGCTTAAAATTGGGCGTTTTTGGCACAGGGACCTAACTACCTCAATAACAAAAGCATAGTTAATGTTATGATCTAAACACCTCAACAAAGTCTAGGGAACAAGATGACCCCAATTATTTTTTTTCGTGTAAATCTTGTTTTGCAAATAACTGGCAGCAAATAAATAAAAATAGAATAAAGTAGATTACAGAATTGTTCGAAATTTAAAAATAAATTTAAATAAGTAATGATTTTCGAATATGGAGGGAAAACTTTTAAAAGTGTTTGATTGTGCAGTTTCTCTGAGGCAAAATAAAAATTATTTTTTTTGATTGTAAATAACGTTTATTATCAATAATACGTCTTTTACGTATGGTTTGTGCATTTTTGTGACTGTAGTCATCATGTCACGTCGTCATTTAAGTCGCGAAGAGATGTTGAGGGCTGTTGGTATGCTGCAAGCTGGACGAACTCAACGCGACGTAGCGGATGCTGTCAACACCCAACCAAGCGTAATTTGCAGATTATGGGCACGCTACAGGTCTACAGGGGATGTTGCCGAACGTCACAGGGGACGAAATAGGGTTACTACCCCGCGACAAGATCGTTTCTTGCAAAATTCCGCAAGGCGGCAACCCCACGATTACTGCTCGTCAGTTGGTCGCAGGCCTCCAGTCTCGGCATCAAGTGGTTATTATCGATCAAACTGTCAGAAGAAGACTACACGAAGCCAATCTTTATGCTCGCAGACCGCTTAGGGTTCCAGCTCTTTGACGTGGAAATCGAGGTCGTCGCTTATTGTGGGCTAACGCACATTTACAGTGGACCGACCATCAATGGGCACGGGTTCTGTTTTCCGACGAATCTTGCTTCGGTTTTCATCCTGATTCGAGAAGAGTGCGTATATGGCGAGTTCCTGGACGTCGGAGTCGTCTCCAGAATCCGCAAGAAGTTCATCCTTACCAAGGTGGAACAATCATGGTATGGGCTGGAATTCGCCTTGGTGGAAGGACCGACCTCGTTTGGATACGGGGCAATTTGAATGCAAACCAATACATTCAGGAGGTTATACACCCCATGGTAATCCCTCATTGACAGCAGTTCGGTCAAGATTTTATGTTCATGCAAGATAATGCACGGTCACACACCGCGAGGGTAGTGGTCAATGCGTTAAGCGAGCACAATATGACGACGTTGGAATGGCCTGCTCAGTCTGCCGACCTCAATCCCATAGAGCATGCCTGGGATTTGCTTGGGAGAAGAGCTTTCAGTGATTCTTTGGAAAATCTGAACACTGAAGAACAACTTTTTTTACACCTTCGCAGTGTATGGAGCCATATTCCACAGACGATGATTGACAATCTCATACTAAGTATGCCACGGCGTTGTCGAGCTGTTGCTAATGCTTTAGGAGGTCCTACAGATTATTAAAAACGTTTAAAGTACGGTTAATTACTGTATTTCTTACTTCCTCGTTATTTTTGTGCCTAATCATAGAAGGTTGTAATACTCAATATTGGCACTATTCAATTCTTTCTTAAAAAAAAAAAAAATTGGTATGAAAATGTTTTTATTAAAATTAAAATTAAAAACGGTATAAAAATACCCTTCTATTGATATAAAACACTCACTATTACAAGAAAGGGTTTTTAAATAAAAACTAGAAATGTCCTTGTTCCCTAGACTTTTTTTTTTTTTTTTTTTTACGTGCGCAAAATCCCCACGGATACCTCCCCACCGGAGCCGGTGGAGGAGGTTATGTCGGACTCGAACCGACTAAAACGCACGCCGCCTGTGGGTCGTTTCGGTTGCCGAAGGTGAGGTTGACAGGCATATCCCTCGCACCCCGGCCGACCCAGGGCCATCTCTCACGATCTGGCCCTCTTCTCGGGTGTGGGGACCACAGAGTCCCCAACTCGTCCCCGGAAACGGGGAGGCGCGCCACGCGCGCCGCCGCCGCGGCCTGCTTCTGCCAGGGTGACAGGCGGCTTCACCTGTCACCCCCAGGCCGGCGCTCATGGGGGGCGGAGGTCGTTCATCGACCTCCGACGCCCGAGTTGCCTTCGTGCGCGGGCAGCTTGTCTAGCGATCCTTCGTCGCTCCCGCTGCCGCTCCCGCCCCGCCTCCTCCTTCACGAGCATTACTTGCTCGCAGAAGGAGGCGCCGGGCGCCCACGCATCCGCGCAGCGAACCATCGCCGCGAGCAAGGTGGAGAGCGTGAGAACCCTCACTCCCAGGGCCGCCACAAGCTCCCGCCTCGGCGTCTCCCACGCCGGACACTCGGTGAGCGTGTGCGGACCTGAGTCCTCGCTCGCGTCGCAGTGATGGCACTCGGACGTTGGCTCTTTCTGCATCCGACGCAGATACTTTCCGAAGCATCCGTGCTCGGTGATCATCTGCGTCAGACGGTACGAGAGGCTGCCGTGTGGCCTCTCTAGCCACTCCCCCATGATGGGTCTTACCGCCGTTACTACGGCGTGCCCTGTAGCAAGGTACTATAGATTTGTGTCTTTTGAGTCAAAATGGGACGCTTTGATCACCTAACAGGTTTGCCTGCTATTTGCAAAAAAATCTAAGAGATAAGTCTTCTCAGCTAGGTACTTGTTTTTTAATAATTTTGTTTGATTAGTTAATAAAAGTCTTTTTCGCGGTAGCGATCATAATAATACAATAAACAGCAAAATAGTCGAATGAAGTAGAGATGCTTTTACATTATAACCTGACTACGGCGAAGCAAAAGGAAGGTTATGATTTTGACAGGCGTGTATGTATGTGTGTAGGTTCGTCTGTTCCCTCATAACTTCTCAATTAGTTATTAGAACTGGACAAATGAGGTATCATTAGAAGCGTCTTAGTCGTCCGCAGGTTATAAGCTACATAACGTGTTCCTGAATCTAATGTGGCGCCCTCTAGCGGTTATGAAGTACTGATTTTAAAAAAATAATTTGAGAAAAACGTGTCGTGTTTGGTATCAACTGGAAGGGCTTAATTAGCACATTTCAATTATATATAAATTATACCAATTCTTACCCCAAAATAATACAAATTAAAAAATAAAAAACGACCACTGAAAATCCCTCTCTTAAAGGTATTAAACAATAGAAATCTAGAATAACCGTGGTTGCATGTCACGTAGTCTAACAAAACAATACATTCTAGGGAAAATAGCATACGACCACGGTTATCCTAGATTTTTCTTTTTGAATACTTTTTAGAGCGTGATTTTCAGTAGTCGGGTTTTAGTTTTAAACTTAATTTTTTTAACGCTATTAGATTACTTCGCGGAACCCTTCGTGATTTTTCAGAACATTGTGTTGTTCCTTTGTATAGAATTTTGGTTGTACAGTAAATGATTGGATTGAATCGATCTCCGAGGCCCCTCCGTGTAACATTCCTAATACAATTTCATTACAGATGCTTCTTTGAAAACGGTTATTTTGAGTGTAATCAGGTTCCTTCAAGAATTGTATTTGGATAAGGTTATGTTTTTCGCATTCAGTAACAATATACAAGTAACACTAGAATTAATGTTTTAAAACCCACTGAAACAGTATTGCAATTTCTTTCTACCGCTGGTTGCAGATATTCCTGGTATTTTCTTAAAACAATTTTATGACAGCTATGTTTATATGTACAAGTGATGATGATTTATAGGCACAAGTATATTTAACGAGCGAAGCGAGCGAGACTCACTTTCGACTAGGTGGCCGATTGTGATTTCGTCACTATGTCTGTTCGTTTGTCAGTTATGGGCGGAAGGGCGCATTGCTTAACCAATTTTCACCAAACTTAGCACACATGTTCTTTGATTTAGCACTCAACTTTTGTCTTGTAGGAGGATAAATTGGGGAGACGTTTCATGTCATGTTATTCATAAACGGATCTTGATGATTTTGGACTGAAACATCTAGAACACGATTCCACTCAGGTTGTTCTGAAAAAAATCATGCTTTGTAAAGGTGAACTTCGTTATAATAAAACCGATGAGAAAGAAAGCTGGAGGTTTGCTGCAGCGTTTTTTCAGAACGGAATGTTTTTATGTTTTGGGGAAACCTCCAGGGCTGCTGAAAATAAGAAGATACCTGCGATTTTTTCATTTTTTATGCTTTTAAGGATACCAGATTTGTAAGGGTACTCGAGAGGTCCACTTCACAGAACTACTAGTTTAATTGCATTGAGGTATGTTATTTTTAAACTATAGCGGTGTAAATTCATAATAAAATTACATAACGATTTGGAACTTTTCGCGATTAATTCTTGATTAAAACTTACTATTTTTGCCGACGTTAATTATGCGTTGTGGAACTCGTGGTGCCCGTGGTCACAACTTAACTGACTTGCAAGCGTCGACAGGTATGTGGAGAACGTTTTGTGTACGCCTACCCTCCATTACTTTTATAACGAATGGTAAAGTCGGCGACACACCACACTCACTATGTCAGTTTTTAGCGGTACTGTGTTTTTTGGTTTCAGTATCTTAATCACTGGATTCCACGTCCCAGATAGTTTTAATCGATCTCCCCAATAGAATTTTTTTTTTAATTTCAATCGCTTCACGCACAATCCGTGAATAGAAGTGGCGATCAGTGGATAGTAGTTTGGGTTGATGAAGCTCAATCCAGTGATTATTACCCGACTTAAGGTATTCTTCTAGGTGTACCTCTCAGCGCTCGCAAACCAGTTAAATCGTGACCACGGGTTCTGTAACGCATCCAAAATATTGGCAAAAATAGTAAGTTCGATGATTTAATCGCGAAATGCCCTGAACTGTTATATAATTATGATTAAATTGAGATAAGCATTATTTTTCACATAATGTTAATTAAAAAAAATTAAAATAACTGGTACAGCCTACATATTGAACACATTTCATCAACTATGTTTTTCAATTCCATATAAAGAATGAAAGAGAAAGAAAACATTTGCTTTATGAATTGCACAACATGTAACAGAGGGTCAGGGCTTTTAGCTGGATATTTATTCATTCATACCATGTTTACTGTCAATATATCTCATTCGCCTTTTACTGCACTTATGGGGTGAGCATTTAAGAAACTTCTATTCAGTGGTTATATTTTTCAGTAGCCACTATATTCTCTGTGACTGTGATATAGCCGAGTGCTGTACAACCCAACATACCGTCGGTGTAGGAGTACGTAACAGCTACAATTCGCCGCGTTGGCAAATAGTTGAGAAATTACTATGTTTTACGACAGAAACGTTTGCGTCTGTGGACGGTATAATTTGCAGTATATTTCGCTCGTTTAAGGCCCGTATTCCAGTACAACGCTCAGTCGTGAATTGACGTTCAAAATCTGTTCTCAGATCTAGTTATAAATCGAGATTCAAGATTGAGTGGAGAATAGATCTGTAACTAAATAAAAATTAAGATTCTTATCGATCAGAGCAATCGAACTATATTCTGTTCGATTTGTGAGAGTATCGGAAACCTTATTTACTCCTTATCTTTTGTATGATTCTCTTATGTAGCTACATAAAACAGGAGGGATACCTCTGATATTGCAACTGTTCATTGGTTAATATAACCATGTTTCATATCTGATGGCTTGAAAATGTATGTGGTACCTTAGTGTATAAAACTACAAGAGGTAATAGGCTAAGCTCACGAGTAGGAAATTTGAAGTAATTAGCTGAATTCTGCAAATGGCTAGTATTAATAACGCCAGGAACAAAATTGGGTGAGCTGTTCCTTGGACTGAAAGGGGGGAACTTTCTACCAGGTAAGAATCAATCAATCAATCAGCCCACCGCAGTCCACTGCTGGACATAAGCCTCTCCAAATGTGCACCATTTCAACCGAACCGAAAGGCGGAGTCACCCTTTTCAGGTAGTCGATCCACCTAGCTAGGGGGTGTCCTATCTTCCGTTTGCCTTCTCGCGATCTCCACTCTAGAGCCCACCAGTGGCCATCGATCTTTCAACAGACGTGGTCAGTCTACTGCTACTTCAGCTTACTTACTCTACTACTACTATCCTTCAGAGAAACTCCAATCATTGCTCGCACCATAGCTCACTGCATGACTTTTAGGTTATGAACTAGCTCCACCGTAAGTGTAGGAAGATCACACCTTACTGGAACTTGTGTATAATGTTAACGAGAACGAAAATGTTTATTGTACGATTCAGGATAAGAAGTTCGACTGGTCTATCATAAAAGTAATTACCATATAGATTTATTTTCTTGATTATCACCTCATTTGTTGTAAATAATTTAAAACGTTACACGTAGTAAACGAAACATTTCATCTAATTACTCTAACTATGTTCAAGGATAAATTTTATTGTGAACGAAAACAATGAATCTGTTCTCTGCCAAGTCAGTCAGTCAAATCAGTTACTCCGAGTGGCAACACTGCTACGAAACACTTGTCTAATTGTATAATAGCGATCCTTTCTTGTTTGTCGAAAATTTTCGAATCGTTGGTATCTTCTCAGCTAACTGCGCATACTAAATCATTAATCTGCGACGAACAACATGGCTTCCTACAAAAAAGATCTGTGCTTACCAACTTGGTCTCGTACATCACTCCCATCATGGAACGAGTGGATGGCAATGAGCAGATGGACTCAGTCTATACAGATTTTGCCAGTGCATTCGACAAAGTGGACCATCAAATTCTTATAGAAAAACTCCATAGCCAGTTCGGGATTCGTGATAGACTTCTTGGGTGGTTTGAGTCCTATTTAAACAATCGGGAATATGTGGTAGTAGTTAATAACGCTGAGTCTAGGAGCTACATTGCTGGTTCTGGGGTTCCACAGGGCTCCCATCTTGGACCGATTCTGTTTCTGCTGTTCATCAATGACATAGTTCGACAGATCAAGCATTGCGGCTGCTCACTTTATGCCGACGACATGAAAATATCTCGCCAGATTAATTCCGAGGCTGATGCAGGGCTGCTGCAGGATGATCTTGACCGAATTAATGTCTGGTGTCGGGATAACAAAATGTTATTAAATACTTCTAAATGCCTTCATATCCGATTTACTAGGAAACGGAATGTAACTGAGACTCATTTCTACATTGGAAATGACATCAGGTCGGGTGAGGGATTTGGGTGTTATCCTTGACTCTAAATTAACCTATATTCCACATTACAACAACATGGTTAACAGAGCTGCTAAAATGATGGGTTTCATTAAGCGTAACTCTAAGGACCTGCACGTTTCTTCAAAAATTTTGCTCTTCAATAATCTGGTGAGAAGTATCCTAGAGTTCGGTAGCGTAGTCTGGAACCCTCAGTACGCAGTCCATTCACAGAGCATAGAATCAGTCCAAAGAGCTTTTACCAGACATCTGGCGTTTGTCACTCCTGGGCTTCATCCTGGACGTCCTTACCAGGAACGGCTGGCGTATTATAAATTGCAATCTCTCAAGGATAGAAGAACTGCCATTGACCTGTTGTTTCTGCAGGATCTGGTTGGGGGCTTATCGCATGAATTGGGACTTTTGATGCGCACGAAAGTATGTGTTCCGAGACCTAATGGCCGCGGTGCAAGACTAACTTGGGTGCACTGGCTCCCTTAGCTAGGTTAACTGCCACATATAACAGTAGCTGGAGACACCTAGACCTCGACATCTTCCACGACCATCCCAGGCGTTTCAAGGATAAATTGACTCAACAGCCTAAACATTATTCATTAGAGTCATTATAGTTTTATATTGTGAATCTGTCTTCATGTTATTATTTGATTATTTGACTTCATATTTAATTGGGAACTATTAAGTATTTAATCTTTAATTGACTATGACTATGCTGATATGTTGTACGTAGATTTTAAGCACTTTTCAGACATCTTCTGTATAAGTTTCAATTATTATATTGTTATTGTATGACAATCAGTCAAAGCTGTGCATGTCTATAATTGGTGTAGCACATACCTAATTAACATCTTACCATCTTACTCATAAGACAATGTTTGTGTATACACTGTTGATATGCCTAAATAAATAAATAAAAATAAATAAAATCTCTATTCTACAGCTTGAACACTGAACAAGTGGGGAATTACATGTTGAAGGAATAAATTAGAAAACTTACAAGCCTTTCATTTGCTTCACTGTATTGTTCCGGAGTAGTAAGGGTCACTTTGTACCCGTATTGTTCAGATGATGGAATGTTGTATTGAATTCACCAGCTCCATCAGTTCTTAAGATTTTGTTTGATAAAATTATGTGATCAAAGAACAAATACTGTCATTTGAAGTAAGTTGTTCTTGTTTGAATCCTCTATTCTCTGAAACTACCAGTGCAATTTGTAAAATTCCTCTATATATTGATGTAAAACCTCTATTGGCCCTCCTCAATGGTAAAATCGGTTTATAGCAAACGGCATGAGTATCATACTATTTAAGTAATAGGTCGGGGCAAAAGTCTTTTCGTATTTTGAATGTATTAGTAGTAGTCAAATCTCTTTGACTGTACTGAATGCAACTGGCTGGTTTTAATACCATTAAATGTAGACATTGTAAAGATGCAACAATTCTAGTTCTAAAAAAACTAGTTCCCGCCAATTTTCAATGGTTTTTGAAGCAAGCAAAATGGATGTATGTGACGAAAAAATTCAGTACATTTTAAAGTTCTATTTCAAAAAAGATTAAATGCGACAAACACCTCGATTAAAACTTATGCGGTTTAATAAGAGTAGCACAATTATAGTTCAAGCGTTTCAAGTCTGGAAATCTTAGTTTGAAAGATGAGATTCACTCTGGTAAAGGCGGGATCGGAAAGAAATCGTACCCTATGAGCTTTTACCGCCGGCTAAAACTATCGATTCTGACCTCTACTATCAGCAACTGATGAGGTTAATAGAAACCATTGAGAAAATCCGACCGGAGCTGGCGAACAGGAAAAGTGTGGTGTTCCATCATGACTATGCCAAACTGTACTCAACTATAGCCACTCAGCAAAAATTGAGAGAGCTTTTTTTATACCACTTAGGTGGCAGACAAGCACACGGCCCACCTGATGGAAAGTGGTTACCGTGGCCTATGGACGTGTGTAACACCAGAAGAGCCGCACTCGCGCCGTTGCTGACCCTGTAGGTACAGACTTTCTGTGCCGTCAGGGTAGAAGACAGAGCAGTACAAGCCTTTAGTCTTCCCACTGACAGCACAAATTCTCCAAAGAGTTTTCTGTGGGACGGAGGTACTTCCCCAGTCGGACCACTCAATTGGGCAGAAATACCGCCGTGTCCTGCATCCTATAACTTGGGTGGGATGTGTTGATGCATTCTCCGTATAGCCCTGATCTTGCTTTATCAGATTTCCACCTGTTTCGGTCACTTCAGAACGCTTTAGGAACCATAAAGTTAACCTCAAAAGAACACTGTGAAAACTACCTGTCAGATTTTTAAATCAAAAATATTCTTCAGTAATGGAATCAGGGATCATGGCACAGATCACAATAAGTCATCGATCAAAACGTCACATACATATTATAAGTAAATAAAAATATTTACTTATAAAAATATTTTCCTTTGTAGATAAATGTGAAAATACTTTTTGACCCGACCTAATACGAGTATGTTATGGTTTTTTAAAAGTTGAATATTAATATCGAGCATCTGCTGGTCATTTGGTGAAGGCTAACTTTTTTAACATTGGTTACCATTTATTATATATCTTTAGGAAAAAAATAATCTGCCTTTTTATAAAAGTCTTTGCCTGCTTTATTAAATAGATTTTTAAATATTTCTCTGAGAGTCTTTTTAAAGCGAAATTTTCCTGTTACTTACTGTTGTGTTTTTTTATCTATCCATCTATACTATTATATAATTTTAAAGTGGTCGTGTCTGTAAATTGAAAATCTTAACAATTAAATATTCGGGTTATATTATTATTAAATATTTTGTTGGAGTTCTTGGCAAAAACTACTAAACTGATTTCGATGTGGATTCTTTCATTTGAAAGGTCTAGGTCAGACTTAAAAAAAACATGTTTGTTTGATCACAATCTGTTCAGTAGAACCGGAGATAGGAGCCAAAGTCGCGGTAACCTACATCCGCGGGCGAAGCCGCGTGTAAAACAGTAATAAAAAATAAAAATTAGTGAATTCTTCAAAAAACTCTTAAAAAATTAAATCCACCACTTTTAAAATTACCATACCAATATTTCAATTAAATTTATTATATCTACGATAATACAGTTGTGTATACAGTATAACTCATGTTCCCTCAGAACATAATTTTCCCAAAAGAGGTAAACGTGTGAAGTATATTAAACGAAACGTATACTTTACAGAATTGTAAATTAATTAAAACAAGCAAGGTATTAAATGGCTGCTTGTGAAGGAGATTTTGCTCTTACAATAATATGTGAAAGGTATTTTTTAATATTCTATCTACCTTGTAGAAACACACATTTGTTTTTTTCTATCTATTCATAGGCGAAGTTGAAATATATGTCGCAGATGTACAGTCAGCACTAGACCACATTCAAGCTGTGGAATGAACTACCTGCTGTGGTTTTCCCATGTGCCTACAATATGGGGTTCTTCAAAAGGGGTATTAGGTTTCTTCACGGTCGGCAGCGCGAGTGTTACGCTCCTAATGTTGCACACGTCCATAGGTCACGATAACCATTTCCCATCAGGTGGGCCGTGTGCTAGTCGGCCACCTAAGTGATATTCTCATATTTGGTAAACGCCTTTAGTTCGGACATTAATGCAATTAAAAACATTAAAATAGTTTAATTTACTTTCAATATGGTATGGTACGGGTAATGGACTGCTGAGGCGAGGTTTCGGGATCAAACCCAGGTTTTACCATGGCACACACCAATGACTTCGATGCTTTTCGAAGTTATGTGTGTATTTATCGCAGGTTTTTAAGTGCCCGGTATTAACCTATTGCCATTAGGCAATAGGCTCGCCACCTATTATATTGGGACCTAAACATAAACGAAATGTGGGTGCTAGTACCTCTGCCTACCCCTTTGAGGATATAGGCGTGAGTTTATATTATGTTATGTTTATAAACACCTCAACAAAGTCTAGGGAACAAGATGACCCCAATTATTTTTTTTCGTGTAAATCTTGTTTTGCAAATAACTGGCAGCAAATAAATAAAAATAGAATAAAGTAGATTACAGAGTTGTTCGAAATTTAAAAATAAATTTAAATAAGTAACGATTTTCGAATATGGAGGGAAAACTTTTAAAAGTGTTTGATTGTGCAGTTTCTCTGAGGCAAAATAAAAATTATTTTTTTTGATTGTAAATAACGTTTATTATCAATAATACGTCTTTTACGTATGGTTTGTGCATTTTTGTGACTGTAGTCATCATGTCACGTCGTCATTTAAGTCGCGAAGAGATGTTAAGGGCTGTTGGTATGCTGCAAGCTGGACGAACTCAACGCGACGTAGCGGATGCTGTCAACACCCAACCAAGCGTAATTTGCAGATTATGGGCACGCTACAGGTCTACAGGGGATGTTGCCGAACGTCACAGGGGACGAAATAGGGTTACTACCCCGCGACAAGATCGTTTCTTGCAAAATTCCGCAAGGCGGCAATCCACGATTACTGCTCGTCAGTTGGTCGCAGGCCTCCAGTCTCAGCATCAAGTGGCTAACGCACATTTACAGTAGACCGACCATCAATGGGCACGGGTTCTGTTTTCCGACGAATCTTGCTTCGGTTTTCATCCTGATTCGAGAAGAGTGCGTATATGGCGAGTTCCTGGACGTCGGAGTCGTCTCCAGAATCCGCAAGAAGTTCATCCTTACCAAGGTGGAACAATCATGGTATAGGCTGGAATTCGCCTTGGTGGAAGGACCGACCTCGTTTGGATACGGGGCAATTTGAATGCAAACCAATACATTCAGGAGGTTATACACCCCATGGTAATCCCTCATCGACAGCAGTTCGGTCAAGATTTTATGTTCATGCAAGATAATGCACGGTCACACACCGCGAGGGTAGTGGTCAATGCGTTAAGCGAGCACAATATGACGACGTTGGAATGGCCTGCTCAGTCTGCCGACCTCAATCCCATAGAGCATGCCTGGGATTTGCTTGGGAGAAGAGCTTTCAGTGATTCTTTGGAAAATCTGAACACTGAAAAACAACTTTTTTTACACCTTCGCAGTGTATGGAGCCATATTCCACAGACGATGATTGACAATCTCATACTAAGTATGCCACGCCGTTGTCGAGCTGTTGCTAATGCTTTAGGAGGTCCTACAGATTATAAAAAACGTTTAAAGTACGGTTAATTACTGTATTTCTTACTACCTCGTTATTTTTGTGCCTAATCATAGAAGGTTGTAATACTCAATATTGGCACTATCCCCCCCCCGCCCGAGACTCCGGTACGATCAGACGTGTTTATAAACGCTCCGTGTTTTTTATTCGAAAATAGTGATATAAACTTATTAAAAGTAACTGCCATCGATATAAGTTTGTCGTCTAGAACGGTGTGTAACAAGTGAATGATGAATAAACTTATTATTATACTTTTATAGTGGTTAATTCTTGAAAACAAAATAACAAGTTGTCGGTACTTCGAAAGTGTCTCTTTTGTTACTTCGAGTTTGTGTGTCTACAATTCAAATATTTATAAACATTAACTAAGTACATAAACAAACTTTATAAATCTTACCACCGAATCACCTATTTCAAACTAGTTCTCCGTGGCACGTTTGGTTCGGAGGATAAGCGCTGCAATTACGTAAAATTGCCAAGTGGCTCGGGATCGATCCTGACTCACGAAGACTCTTTTTGAATTTAATCAGAAATTCTTTTTGAGATTTTGAATCGGTGTTTAGACCGAAGTGAAGGTTGCTAGTTTATATTCAAGGCGTTAGCCTGGAAAGGGTTAGCAGAGTTATATTTGCGTGCACTTGAAAAACTTGAATTTGCGTGTAAAAAACACTTCTTACATTGCACGATGCCGTTGAAAAGATCCCCACCTCCCAAATTACTATTACCACAACTAAAAGGGCTACAACACAGCTCCTCAGAGTCTGATATAAGTAGAGATCAAGGTCTGGGTGGGTCCACTCAGCGCAGTAAACGCAGATGCCCTGAGGAAAATACAGACCAAGAATCTTATCTTAGTTCATTTGTAACAGAAATGAAGTCAATGTTCTTAGAATTTCGAGAGGAGCAGGACAGAAAAATGGACAAAATATGTAAGTCTGTGGAAGAAATAAAAAGGCAAAACTCAGATATTCAGACCTCTGTTGCTTTCCTATCTGAAAGTTATGAGCTGCTGAAGAGTCAGGTGGGTGAACTTGAAAAGGAGCATAGAAATAACCTGTCACTCATTCGAGCCTTAGAGGACCGACTGGATAAGATGGACTGCAGTACTAGATCAACATGCGTGGAGATCAGAAATATTCCAGTTAAAACAAAAGAATCCAAGGAAGATCTGTTGGGAGTTGTCATTACTGCTGGTGCCGTATTGAATACACAAGTAAAACCCCAGGAAGTAAGGGATATTTTTAGAATCGGTACTAGAGACGCTAATAATAGAACGATCATTGTCGACTTTACCACAAATATTTTGAAGGAGAGATTCATTAAATCGTTTAAAAACTACAACAGGGAAAATAGAAGCCTAACCACGGAGCACCTGAAGGTCGATGGACCACCAAAACCAGTATTTATATCGGAAAACTTAACGCCGAAAATGAAGAGACTATTTTATTTGGCTAGGGACTATGCCAAAAGCAACAACTATCGCTACTGCTGGGTAAAAAATGGAAAAATATTCCTACGTCAGAAGGAGGGTGGCTCTCAAGTTTATATAAGGGATGAATCGGACCTTTCTAGAGTGACTGAGCTAAAGTGACTAGATCTTAGGCATATCCAATTTCAATACGAATTCCACATCTTGCTCCAGAAGCTCTTGATTGAGTTGTTAATGGAATTTTTCTCTTTGTTTCGTTGTGGTCTTTGTATAAATTGTATATCGTACATATTTCTGCGACTGCTGCGTCAAAGAACAGATTTTTCCATTAATACTTGTAATCTTTCCAACCAGTACTTGTGGCTTTTGTTTTCGCTATTATTGGTTAAGTTTTTTTCTTCTAGTAATTTTTACATACATACATACCAAACACATACACTACTCACACCTTTTTTCACACACACCTTTAAACTCTATTTCAAACTTTTTTTAATAGTATGCGAAAATCCTATTGTTTATAAGTATGGACATACTCCAACCCTCAGTGCGACGAATAAGAGGCTCGTAGTTCCTTTAGTGATTGAAATGGATACAACTGTTGAATTAATAAACACATCATTATGACTGACAGACAAATAATTACAGAAGAATTGGACAATATAGGCATGTCAGAATCGTTTATTTGCGCCCCGGAACAGTGTGCTTCTTACTTAAATAGTGGCAATAATACCCTCAAACTTTTTCACGTCAATATTAGAAGTGTAGGTAATAGCAAAAATTATAGTAAACTACTGCTTTTACTTCATAGAACGAGCATCGATTTTGATATCATTGTGCTTACGGAATGCTGGCTCAGCAAATGTCCGCACATACCTTCTATAAAAGGGTTTGAATCACATGTCTCGACATTTGGAAATCAAAACGCTGGAGTTGTAGTATATATCAGGCAGGAAATGCGCGTAGAATTGATGAAGGCCGATATAGCGGATGCAAACTCTTTAGTCCTGAAGCTTAGCACTGGGGTGGCCATTTTAGCTATCTATCGTTCACCGTCTCATCGTAATGTAAAGCAATTTCTTGATAGCTTGGATCGCAACCTTCAGTTACTTAGAACCTTTCAGACCATTGTTCTCGTTGGAGACATTAACATAAATCTGTTGGCTCACATTACTAATAAGAACGACTTAGATTTGATTAAAAACTGTGACCAATATCTAACATTGCTGGCGTCCCATAGTATGTTACCGGCTCACATAT